>CM062813.1:767701718-768229620 GCA_031772625.1 Pinus tabuliformis | reverse complement strand
ATCAATGCTATCCAGTATCCACTTAACCATGTCCATGTATGGGAGAATTTTGGGGTCTTACTGCTATCTGGTGTAAGAATGAGCAAGCTAGCTCTGTGATGGATGCCTCAGAAGAACTATTTAAGCCAGCAATAGCAACAACTTCCATTACTCTGGGATTCTCCTCTTCAGCAGATTATACATGCCTTCCCACGTAGCAATTCCTGCGTCTCTGTTATAGGCAGTGTCTGTATACAAGGGTGCCATTTATTTTTCTTCGGAGCTTGGAGCTTTGCTTTTCTTTCCCATTTTATCCTGCATATTGCTTTGTATCGTTCTCTGTTCTCCGTTCCTGCAATTCACAGGTGAAGTGAAAATAATGACAAGGAAGGGTGATGGGAAAGTTTTAAATTTCGAAGACACATCAAATATAGCACCTTACATGAGATGATTTTTCGATAAGCACGAAACCATATTCCATTAATAACTGGCAACTAATTCATTTATTAGCATTAAAGCACATAACCAGGTGTCAGCTTATGGAAAATACTTTTTTTGAATAACGAGCCCAAAAGATCTACGATGAAGCGATTTTGCAATTTGCTTCGCAATATCGCAGATCGCTACATCGCAAAGTTATTAGCTCTTTATATTGCACATATCATATTTCCGCTTTATCGCAAAATCGCAATATCTCCATATTGCAATATCGTATTGCCGCTTTATCGCAAAACTGCAATATCGCCATATCGCAATAT
This sequence comes from Pinus tabuliformis, assembly GCA_031772625.1. Classification (NCBI taxonomy): domain Eukaryota; kingdom Viridiplantae; phylum Streptophyta; class Pinopsida; order Pinales; family Pinaceae; genus Pinus; species Pinus tabuliformis. Next base: position 768,228,883 of record CM062813.1, on the reverse strand, counting down.
CGCAGGATCGTAATATATGACAATCTTTGTTAACCTGTTTTCTGCGAAATGCGATTTGCGATCGGCGTCATCGCATATCGGCAATTTTAAGGTGTTTCAAGGTAAATTGTATTTGCTGCATGCGATGCGATATTATCGCGTATCGCGATCTCGCAATGCTTAAAATTCAGCTCGTAAGGAGGTATCCCGTTATCTTTTTGCGATGCGATATTTCCTAAGATTTGAGTTTTACCTTATCATAAAACTTTAGATTTTTGGATATTTCAAAGGGGTCTTCCTAAGTTTATGATGCTAAGCTTTTATTCGAAAAGGAAATTTAAGCATTAATTTGATTTTTTAAATTTTTAGCTAAGGGTCCCCACTTATTTAAAATTAGGAATAACACTAAATAAGAAGGGGGGTTGTTGTTGGCCACAACAAGGCCCTAAACGATTTTTATGGGGAAGCGAGATGATGATAGTCAGGATTTTACTCCTAAAATAGACCTTTCTGATGAGAAAAATACACACCAAACAAATATCATATGCCAAAGATACAACCCCAAGAATTTGATGTTTCATCTTACCCCATCAGGGCCCATAAGCCTTTGGCGCTTCATCTCCTAGGTTTAGGTATTTGGTTGTTTAGGGTTTCTCATTGTTTCCTGATGATAAAAAGGAATTTGAGCCTCATTGTAACATATTTCAAGAAGGTACATAGCCATCACATCTTTTCTCATGAATAAGTTACCATCCTTCGTGCTAGTTTGCTTTCATTATGCATGTATACAATTTCAACATTTTTCATCTATTAAGTGAAGTCAAGTTTCATTGTAACTCTATGTTTTGTTTATAAATATGTGTTTTGTCCATTCCCTTCATAAATACATATTAATTCCAAACCAATCCACTTCTATAAAGTAAGATTCCTTTAAGGGGATTCCACTTCGCCCAATGAATTACTATATGCCAACATTGTCATCAAGTTGGTTATTTGGACAATTAGTGTTTTGAAATCCATGCATATCTTCATTTTGTGAATAGAAACCATTATTGAGATAAATTTCAAAAGGAGAAGAAGTATAATAAACAAATAACTCATTATATTTACAAAATTTCTTGGCAATGGAATTGACGAGTCAAAATGTTATATAAGTCTTACTATCTAGTTTAGACATAGGTAAATGAATTTATATAAAGAAGCTACAAATGTAGATTAAATTCAATGAATTTTTATAGATTATACTTAAAAATTGTTTCCAAGTGATATTCCTTCATAGCTTAAGACAGGGAATTACATAAATGAAATGAAAAAGATACATTGGTTCACATTGATAAAGAAAAAAATGGACCTATCTAGCACCTTCAAGGAGGAGGGTATGTTGTGAGAATAGCTATTGGTCAACCAAAACCACAAAATATATGGTATTAAATACATTTATCAAAGAGATATTGAATAAGAATGTAAAGTTTAAGATTGAATCCCTCCAACATAATTCTCGTTTTGAACCTAACAGGCAAGAATATCAATGATGATAGTCTGACTTCAAGTTCTTAAATACTACAAATCAAAATTAAATCAACTTTTTGGGAATGATTGAACAGCACAACAATTCATCTCCTCAACAAGATATTCACAATTTAATCTACTTCAACCAATATTCTCAAATTATCTTATTTGGGAAGATCTGGCATGGAATCTAGAATACTTTCATTTCTCTTCAATGATCATTAGGATGTTGTCTAACATGTAATTGTGTCTAAATTTATAGAGTTGTTCAATGATTATATTTGTTCAATAATTGTAGAATGGTGATCCTATTTATTTACAAATTAGCAAAGGGAAAGTTCACAAATGGCAAATATTCAATTCCAAAAATTCTACTTTCTTTCAAAATTGATTTCAAATGAACCATTCAACATCCATATTGGTAGTTTTTTAGACATGAGATTATTTAAAAAAAATAGATTGAAGTTTGAAGATGATACCAATTTATGTAGTTGTTCATGTTGCCTTATTGGTATAATCATTTAGAGTTGTGATTGAGGAGAGAAATGTTACACTATGAGTCCCTTGACAACCACAATGTCTAAGATCACATTATTATGAGTTTTTATCCTTATCTACTAATGATAATTTGTCACTATCCACTTATTACTTGTCAATGAGATCTATTGTAATACTCCATCCCACCCCCTTGTACTCCCTCGGGCTATAGAAGGTGTTACTTTATAATAACATGACCCTCAAGGTCTATTATGAAGATGGGGTTATTAGAATCCTCTTTTCCCAATGTTATCAAAAACCCAAAGTAAATACCACCATTGTGTTCAACTCGTTAAGAGATTTTCAAAAATATAAATTTTATCTCAATCTGACTCCCAAATTGAAATTTATGCCATTTTAAAGTTTAGCACATCAAACCCTACCATGTCAGCAAGTCACTCCCATGTGGCACCTAAGTGTGACCCACCTGGCTCTACCACATCTCCCGTGGTCCAGCATGGCACCCACATGGCCACCTCAGGTCATCGTAGCACCTACCACCTCATCTCACACCAATGGGTCCCACTAGGCCTACCCAATATCTGGTAGGGATTGTGAGAATCACTATTGGTCAACCAAAACCACCAAATATACGGTAATAAATACATTTATCAAAGAGATATTGAATAAGAATGTAAAGTTTAAGATTGAATCCCTCCAACATAATTCTCGTTTTGAACCTAACAGGCAAGAATATTAATGATGATAGTTTGACTTCAAGTTCTTAAATACTATGAATCAAAATTAAATCAATTTTTTGGGAATGATTGAACAACACAAAAATTTGTCTCCTCAACAAGATATTTGCAATTTAATCAACTTCAATCAATATCCTCAAATTATCTTATTTGGGAAGATATGGCATGGAATCTAGAATACTTTCATTTCTCTTCAATGATCATTAGGATGTTGTCTAACACGTAATTGTGTCTAAATTTATAGAGTTGTTCAATGATTCTATTTGTTCAATAATTGTAGAATGGTGATCCTATTTATTCACAAATTAGCAAAGGGAAAGTTCACAAATGGAAAATATTCACCTCCAAAATTCTACTCTCTTTCAAAATTCATTTCAAATGAACCATTCAACATCCATATTGGTAGTTTTTTAGACACAAGATTATTTCAAAAAAAATAGATTGAAGTTTGAAGATGATACCAATTTATGTAGTTGTTCATGTTGCCTTATTAGTATAATTATTTAGAGTAGTGATTGAGGAGAGAAATTCTACACTATGAGTCCCTTGACAACCACAATGTTTGAGATCACATTATTATGAGTTTTTATCCTTATCTACTAATGATAATTTGTCACTATCCACTTATGACTTGTCAATGAGATCTATTGTAACACTCCATCCTACCCCCTTGTACTCCCTTGGACCATAAAACGTGTTACTTTATAATAACATGACCCTCAAGGTCTATTATGAAGATGGGGTTATTAGAATCCTCTTTTCCCAATGTTGTCAAAAAGCCAAAGTAAATACCACCATTGTGTTCAACTAGTTAAGATATTTTTGACAATATAAATTTTATCTCAATCTGACTCTCGGATTGAAATTTATGTCATTTTAAAGTTTAGCCCATTAAACCTTGCCATGTCAGCAAGGTACTCCCATGTGGCACCCAAGTGTGACCCACCTGGCTCTACCACATCTCCCATGATCCAACATGGCACCCACATGGCCACCTTCAGGTCATAGTGGCACCTACCACCTCATCTCACACCAGTGGGACTCACTAGGCCTACCCCACCATGTAATTTCATAGTTCTTCATTATATCCAAGCTAAGGGAAAATCCAGGTGCTCACTGAAAATCATAACAGCACAACCCTCAGTCCCCTTAGATTACTTAACACATCTTACCAAGTGGGGCCTACCCTCGAATATCTTTACACTCCATGGGGAAATATATCTCTTGCTCAATATTCACCCGAAGCATGTCCCACAATAGATGTTTGTGTTGTGCATATTAACAAAATCATGTGATATCCATTCTTGGGGAAAGTATGGTGTGAATAAAATTTCCAATGTGGCATCCTCTTTGGACTCTCGAATGACCCTGATACAAACCTATTTTTGCGAGGTAATTCGGCCTTGCACCAATAATCTCAAAGCGAGCCCCACTCTAAGTCTCTGATATTAATTTATTCCTTCCATGTAATTATGACCAATTCTAAATTTGGTGTTCCAAACATTTGCATTATGCACAAACACCCAAATCACCCGGATCAACTAGATGACAAAAGCCTAAAAAAATATTAAACCCAAAAACAATATCCTGCCAATAACCCATCCAATCGCAAATAAAAAATCCTTCCAATAATGTATCTCGCCCCAAATACAAAATCCTACCAATAATTCATTCATCTCTGAACACAAAATATGACTTCTACAACACTTAAACTTATAAAGTCTAAGGACTTCAAGTGACTTAGCTAGAGTTCTCCTAGAAACCTGACATTGCTTAGAACACCAAAATCTACAGGAATGAGAGCCTTATTCAAATACTAAACATTCAAAATATTTTACATAGTGATGAAAGGAGATCTTGGGGTAAGGCCAAAACCCCTTTCATTTAAACTTTTCGATCCTTGAGGCCTGTGGGTTATGGCCCACAAACCTTATCGAAAGCGTTAGATAGTGCTTTGGCCTTAAAACACCCAGCCAACACATAAAATCAGGACCACTCACTTATTCGGCTTTTTCTTTAAAAACTGAGACCTCAACACTTTATCACAAAACAAAGGAATAAAAAAGGAAAACCCCACTACAAACCCTTGGGCCGGATCTCAAATATTAAACCCTCGACACTATAACTCTATCGAGTCCGCTCTTTAAATGCTCCAAACCTTTCCGCTGACCTTTCCAATCTCTGATTAGTGATTAGATCTTGACCGTCTATTTCATTCGTCGATCCAACGGCTATCGACACATCGCTATATCGGAGTTTCGGCATATCCACTATCCTTCGCACTTGGCCTCTACAATTAGCGATCAACGATTAGATCACGACCGTCGATCTGGTACTCAATCTGATGGTTGCGATTAAACTGATCAACAAACTTGCTCGACAGATCTCAACCGTTGATCTACTCATGTTAGATCCAACGGCTCACAAGGATTTCGAGTGAGCAACATGCGTGAGGATTAACCGCCCAAAAAGTGGCTTCCTCTCTCCTCCTCGCTGCTACATGTCACTTGCTGAGTGGGATCAGAGGCCTTCCCTTCAATATCGCTTATGGGTTTGAGGCCGCCCGAAATACCATTCCCACTGTTTTAAACCCGCTTTCCTCCGATACGATATGAATGAATTACTCCGCAATGACTCCATCCGAGTCATTGATCTTACATAACTAACGTTCCCTGTGAATTCTCCATTTGTTTCCCCTTTAATGTGATCTCGTCTGCCTTTGATGGATTTTTACGCTGAAACCTAGTTCCTCTGCCATCTCTGTTCTCATGACAACCAACAGTTATATATAAAAATATCGTTGGATCACCATCGATCCTATAATGATCGATGGTTGATCAACACACTTATCACACAGGACTTCAAGCCATTAATACGTATATATATGAAATACACACAGGTGCACAATCAACATTGAAACACACACTTTTTATATTATACACAACAAAGTTACATTCTAAGGCATTTCAGCCTTAGGCACAAGTTCCCCTCTCGACTACATCGAATCTATCTACCCCTCTCTGTCTATCTATATCTATCTCACGATATATATATATATATATATATATATAAGGAAACATTGGATCGGATCACTGAAAGGATCTGATCAATCCTCTACTTGAATCACTCAACTGTCCCTAATTCCAGTCTATATGCATACATATGTGGCAGAATACATTTAATAAGTCTCCTCGAGACTTTTATCCATTCCATCATTTACTTTGTTTTGAACAGAATTTCCCCTATTTTGCTCTGATGGTCCACGTCCTCTCATTCTCCACTTTAGATTTTTCCTTTGATTAAGGGAGGGTCAAATGCTCCTGCATCAGACTCCCGAGGCACAAAAATTTATGACCTCCTGGTCATATGCTTCTCCTTGTCCTTAGCAATTCTACCCACATCCCTGTGGAATTGCCTTTATGATCTTTTGTGAGCTACAACCAACCTCTGCAGTAATAATCTTCCTCTGCTACATGATACCTCACCAAGCTCTCCTCACTCAGTCTTTTGGCATCCTTATGGTTCTCTTCTCTGGAACCAATTGATCACACCTTTCTCTAGGTTGCTGCAAATCTTCTCACCTTCCACTGCCACTATCTGCACGAAAGTAAAGACCATAAACTCTCCATTCTTCAACACAACTGTACCTCTTTCTCCTTCTGTTTGCACTCTTCTTCCTTCTTGTAGGAAATCCTTTCCCTTCTCTGATACCAAATAATGAAAGGATATCTTGGGGTAAGGCCAAAACCCCTTTCATTTAAAATTTTCAATCCTTGAAGCCTATGGTTTATGGCCCACAAACCTTATCGGAAGCGTTAGATAGTGCTTTGGCCTTAAAACACCCAGCCAACACATAAAATCGGGACCACTCACTTATTCGGCTTTTTCTTTAAAAATCAAGACCTCAACACTTTATCGCAAAACAAAGGAATACACGAGAAAACCCCGCTACAAACTCTTGGGCCATATCTCAAATATTAAAGCCCCAACACTATAACTCTGTCGAGTCTACTCTTTAATGGCTCCAAACCTTTCCGCCGACCTTTCCCATCTACGGTTAGCAATCAGATCTTGACCGTCTATTTCATTCGCTAATCCAATGGCTATCGACGTATTTCTATATCGGAGTTTTGACATATCCACTATCCTTCGCACTTGGCCCTGTGATTAGATCACGACCGTCGATCTGGTAACTCGATCTGACGGTTGTGATTAAACCAATCAACAAACTTGCTCAACAGATCTCAACCGTTGATCTACTCATGTTAGATCCAACAGCTCACAAGGATTTCGGGTGAGCAACGTGTGTGAGGATTAACCGCCCGAAAAGCAATTTCCTCTCTCCTCCTCGCTGCTACGTGTCACTTGCTGAGTGGGATCGGAGGCCTTCCCTTCAATACCACTTATGGGTTTGAGGCCGCCCGAAATACCATTCCCACTGTTTTAAACCTACTTTCCTCTTATACGATATGAATGAATTACTCCGCAGTGACTCCATCCAGGTCGTTGATCTTACAGATCTAACGTTCCCTATGCATTCTCTGTTTGTTTCCCCTTTAACGTGATCTCGTCTACCTTTGATGATTTTTTATGTTGAAACCCGGTTCCTTTGCCATCTCTGTTCTCACGACAACCAACAGTTATATAGAACAATATCATTAGATCGCCATTGATCCTACAATGATCAATGGTCGATCAACACACTTATCACACAGGACTTCAAGCCATTAACGCATATATATATGAAATACACACAGGCACACAATCAATAATGAAACACACACTTTTTGTATTATACACAACAAAGTTACATTCTAAGGCATTTCAGCCTTAGGCACAAGTTCCCCTCTCGATTACATCGAATCTATCTACCCTCTCTGTCTATCTATATCTATCTCATGATATATATATATATATATATATATATAAAAGGAAACATTGGATTGTATCACTGAAAGGATCCGATCAATCCTCTCCTTGAATCACTCAACTGTCCCTGATTCCAGTCTACATGCATACATATGTGGCAGATTACATTTAATAAGTCTCCTCGAGAATTTTATCCATTCCATCATTTACTCTGTTTTGAACAGAATTTCCCCTGTTTTGCTCTGATGGTCCATGTCCTCTCGTTCTCCACTTTGGATTCTTCTAATGTTTAAGGGAGGGTCAGATGCTCCTGCATCACATAGCCATAATACAATCAGTGGACCTATCAACATGCCTACTATTAGGCACTAAAACAAGCTAAATCATAGCTAATGCTATTTTATAAACTCAAATATAACAACATCACATTATACCAAAAAATGGATCCCAAGAAAACACTTTCAGATCTATTGACATGTCGTGCATTGAACCAAACAATTTCTTATATCGGGAAAGGTAATCAACAACCTTAAACAATCAGAGGTCCATGATATTCATTGCATATTAGATAGTGGAATTCACACCTTGTTATAGTCTAGCTAAGGACATCCAATATCCATGAATATTTATGTAAATAACTTTGTAAAACGTGAGGATATCAACAAACACTTTGATCCGTAAGCTAAACCATGACCATGAAGGAATCTAAAGAAAAACATTCACCATGAACATACAAATATCTCAACAACCTTCCTGAGATAGATTCATTCCATGTACACAACACATAAATTGAACGCTTAATAAGATAACCCACCATCTTGATTATGGCAGTGAGCTGCCCAAACTCATAACTATATAAAGATCACTAAAATTTTATGAAATCATAGTTAATCCTGAGTGATTTCAAATCACCAATAAGGGACATATCAGGAAACCTACAAATGAATGAGAAGGTCACAAACACATAACTCAAATAACTCATAACTACTGTAGATATTCAAGTTAGTTAGTAAACAATGGTTATAAAATGAGTCAGGCATTCTTTTGTGAATGATACATGATTAATTATTAGACATAAGTATAATAAGGCATATCATTGTGTATAATAAACTATGCATAGCCAAGTATACTTATTTGAATAGCTTGAAATGTATAGCAACTGAATGAGGGACTTCCACTCTCCACCCAACCATAAGCCAGCTACACTCAAGGAAAATTTTAGTGGCTAATATTCGCAAGTGGGATAATTTTCTATTATTTGTCCAAAAAAAGGTTCACCAATTTCTTTTTTTTTTTTTTTCTAAAAATTATTTGCCTAAATTTTATAGTATAAAATTATTTTACCTTTCAAATCGCTGAAATTTTATAACTATACATAAAATTACTAAAAAAAATTATATGTTTACAAAGATATTAACAAACATTTTATAGATTGCATATTAGGCACTAATGAAATCTTCCAAAGTTTTTAAACTTTAAGAGAAATTTACATCCTTAAAATTTTCCCTAGCTACACTACAACCTTCCTTGCAACTGGCCACTCGCGATCCGTATCCAAGGTTTGAGGAAATGCTTGCACAGGGAAAGGGTTCACCCCAATAGGTTCAACATGATTTCAAGAGATGGACTCCATTATTCTAATGCTTCACCAACTTAACAACTAACATTCAATGGTCCATTCCCTCACTTAAGTTAACATAGGCCACATAGACATAGAAAATAACTCAATGGTTATAAAACATAGCTATGTGGATGATCACCTAGGTAATAGAGAGTAGGCTAGTTATGGCTAACCATTATCCATTTCAAAGCATCCAATGCCCCTTCTTCTCTTTTATTGCAACTACCATAGCCCAACTTGGCTCTTCATCTCATCCTCTCTTCGATCTACGAGGGAGAAGCCCAAGCAATGGCCACCACCTTGCCCTTTTTATTGCTTAGTCTAATCACGCCTCTTCATCCGTCAGGATGTGGTTCAGTCTGTTACGCCACCTCCTCACTCTTGAGGTGAGGGTGTCACCACTTCTTCACCTTGTAATTCTCGTCATTGAGTTCTTCTATATTCATTTTAGACCCAATCACATCATGTAACACCTGTCAGATAACTCACTGACTAAGTATACAAGCCACCTTGGCATTTAATTCAGTTTGTATGGGTCGTGGCTTTTCAAGAAATACAAGCGGGCAAGTAGGATTTGGACATTAAAGTGGCTTCAAATAAAGTAGATGAGCAAGCAAGTTTCTCTCAGGCCAATGATTCATACCAACCAGTCGTGCTCCTTCCACATTGGCATTACAATCACAATCATCATTAAAATGAGCAGGGGTTGAATAGGGGGATGTTACATCTATATATAAAGGAGGTAAAAAATATATATATATTGTCAAGGATGAATACATATGTAAAATATGGATTAAACCTAGCATAGAAACTAGGCCTAACTACACATTGGCATTTGAAGCACTAGGTTAACTAATTGCGTGCAATATTCTTAAAGATAAATATTCTACGATCTCGTAAATTAAAGAAACCAAAAATTCCTACAATTAAAGCAAAAAACCAAGGTTTCTTGCCCTAGACACCTAAAATCTATTGTTACAAGTAGAAATAATAAAAAATTCAAGGAAAAGTAATTTACCAAAAGCTTAATGAAGCAACTACCAAATCAAGCAAGGTGATGAGCCAAATTCTCAAACATAGTATCCAATCTATGTTGGATGTTTTGTTATTATAGTGCATCAACAAACTTACATGGAAGTTGTGCAACCTCAACAACAAACAAGAGAAAATTAAAGAAAAAGACAACATACTACCTAGCTTATTCCCTATTTTATCCTATGTGATAAAAAATATATAAGTAAAATGTTATGCATCTAAGATCTAAGGCATAAGACAAAGTAAACAATGAAGACTATTTTTTATGGCAATTGAAATGATGACTTACAAAAAATATCTCAATAGTGGTTGTTGTCGCACTCTCAATATTGGTCCTTGTAGCAAAAGGTATTCCATGGTTGTTGTAGCGATTTCAACATTGATTATTGTAGCAAAAGGTGTTTCAATGTCATTGGTGGAGAAAGTTTATTTAAAATCAATGTTTAAATTGCATTTTGAAACACCGAAGGTGTTCAATGATGGGTTTGGTTCCAAATAAAAATTGACACATGGTCGTCATAGAATTAGCTACAAGTGTGTTGTCCTTTAAAGTTTTCTAAATGCCATCCTAAACAAAAAAAAGAAAGATTATAATCTCTAAAATTTGAGATATTTTGATTTTTCATTGGTTTTTAAATTAATTTATCATAAAAAAAAAAAAAAAATTGTAAGCTGAGGAGGGACCATACGTTTTCCATTAATTCGAATTGAAACCAGTACATTTTCATGGTGGCCTCAACCCGCCCCGAAGGGAAACCGGGTCTGTTGGCCACCTTAAGTTTTTGACAGCCATCCAAAAACAAAAAATACTAAGTCTTCTTGTCCAGGCTAAGTATACTAAGCATTCAAAAAGATTACTACTGGTTATTAATTGCATTATAAATTGATACTGAAACCAAAAACTATCCACCAGCATTCAAAAAACTATGGAAAGCATATACATATCTTCAGATATTAACCAGCCATGGCTTCCTGCTGATCATCTTCTTTCTTTATTCCCGGATTGATCTTCTTTGTCTGTTGCTGTATCTCTTCCAGTTTGTTGTCCTGCATCATCAGGGTGACTTGAATGTTCTGCATTTCTTTCTTCAAATTAGGAATTCCCTGGGCCAGTTCAACCATCTCCATGGCCACCTGCTCCATGGCCTTAGCCAGCAACTTTTTCATAAACCAGTATACATGCAAGGCTTGTTTATACAGTGTCATGTGCCCTCTAGTATTCCCTGGATCCGGTAGCAGGTATTCCCAATCTTCCATTTCTAATTCTGACTGACCCTGAGTAGCTTCTTCCTCCAATTGCTGTATTATTCTTCTGATATCCTCATTAGTGTTTTCACTGTAGGCTTGCTCTACGAACTGTATCATCTTCTTCAGCGTTTTTCTATATCTTCTTGCCGGTAATGATTCACATTTCTCCCATTTCCCTTCCGACCATCCTCTTCCTCTACTGCGTCGGCCTCATCCCCGTCCTGCTCTTCCTCTATTCACATAATTTCCTCTGCCTCCTGGACCTTTCATACCCGAAGTGCTCCCAAGGTCGCCTCCCTCCTCTCACCCTTTGCCTCTCCTATCTCCATACTTCCTTTCTTCCTGTGGTTTGTCCTTTGATTGCCTCTCAACCTTCCATACACTCTTTCTTGGTTGCTCAGATCTGTCTTGGTCAGAATCAAACATTTCCACTTCGTCCTTGGTCTCGTCCTAAACTGTCTGATACTGCTCTGTAGTTTCCCCAACATTGATCCTTTTCCCTTTCTTTTTCGGACTTTTCCTGCCTTTGCTCTCCTCATCTGCTTCATTTCTCATTCTTCTCCTTGTAGACATTCGTTTCCTCCTTTCGGCGCTGCTTGGTTGTTCTCTCTGCCTCCTCTGCCTTTCTGTGGACCTAACTGGAGTTTTCACCACCCTGTCTCTTTGCGAACTCTCTGAAATTTCGTTAAACGGACTCCTTCCTTTGCCCCTCCTCCCTCCTTTATGATTTCTCCTCCGCCATTTCTCCTCATTTCTCTTCTCCAGATTCTTCTGCCACCTGCCGTTTTCATGACCGCCCACCTCTCTACGTCCTCCTTCTGTGCCATCGTACCCACGTCCAATCTCTGCAGCACTATCTCCACCAACTTCGTCTTTCATTACTTCATCGCAGCTCCTTCTTGGAATAATATCCTTTCTGCTGATCTTTCTGTCCGCCTTCATCATTACCCAAATCCCATTTGCCTCGTCATCATCCCTCGCCCGATTCGTATTAATTGCCCTGATCGCCGCCATTATCACCCCGATTGGGGGTCTCTGGGGATCTTTTTTATTGTGTTGTGGTTCCATTATGGTCCTGAGTGATTATTATAGTGAGTTCCTCCCATCTCGGTTTATTCATTATTGTTGGCCAGATGCTATCGACCCTTTCCCCCTGTTCTTTGCATCCCCAGTTTGCAAGGTAGTCTGCAGCTTTGTTTCTGGTTAATGATTTTGTATTCAATTCTCTTTAAAATTTCGGCCATGTCTTGAATGATCCCTGCCGTCCTCCAACTTTTTGCTACTTGCTCCCAGTCTTTCCCATTGTTGAGATTCCGTAGCATTTCCACTACTATCTGTGAGTCACCTTCAATTTCTAGATTTGTGTAGCCATTCCTTACTGCTATCCGTAGACCCTGATAAACAACCCACAGTTTTGCTTCATTGTTGGTCATTACGCCTCCCCATTCTGCATACACCCATCTTGTGTGTCTCTCACTGTCTCTAAAGATGCCTCCAAAACCTGCTGGCCCTGGGTTCCCTTTGGAAGCCCCATCAAAGTTCAATTTAACAAAATTTCGCCCAGGATAACTGAACTGTTCTGGACTCTGAGTCTGGGATCGTTGCTGTTTTTCTTTTCTAGGATACACCATGCCGAATTCCATATTTAGTTTTGCTAAGATTCTTCCTTCTTCAGGGTTCGCTTTCCAATCTTCCTCCTCCCAGGTCTCTGCCAGAACGGTCTCTCTAATTGAGTTTTGAATTCCTCTCCAAATCTTTTCTGGAGTATTGGCCTTGTCTAAGAAAATCCTTCGGTTTCTTTCCTTCCAAAGAAGCCATATAACAAATCCTATGGCTAGATTCCAAGTTCTCCTTACAACCTTGCATGAGAATTGTCCCTTACCCCATTGGAAGATGGTCTTTTTAATATCACTGGGATCTCTATTTGATTTTCCGAAGAGGCTTCTGATCTCTACCCATTGATGCTGAGCGAATGGACAAGAGTTCAGAATGTGTTCCTGGGTTTCGTTCCCCTGTTTGCAAAGGCTGCATCTCGGGGGTCCCAGGAAACCTCGTTTTTGTATCTTATCCCACGTCAGGATCCTTTCTTTTCCAACTAGCCAAGCAAATATAGCTATCTTCGGCCACCACTTACTATTCCAAATTATTTCCCAGTCTAAGGTTTCTCCCTCTCTCTCCTGGTGGGTTGTTAAATAATAAGCTTCTTTGACTGTGAAGGCCCCTCTTGTGGATTTTCCCCATCCAAGAATATCCAGTCCTAGTCTGGCTTTGATTTTCCTTGACTCCAATTCTTTTATAAATATTCCTTTCTATTCTTGATCTATATTTTCATCCCATTCTTCTAGTTTTCTCCATGTTCGCCATATCCCATCCGGCTCCCCTTCTTTCCAATATTCTCTTACGTATTCGAGCCCCTCCCTTGCTGCCTTTTGATGTATACTTTGCAGAGCTTGTATACTGACCATTTTGTCTCTTTGTTGCCATTCCTCCTCCCAAAATCTAGCTATACCTCCTCCTCTTATTTCCTAGAATGCATAATGGTTTATGATGTTTCTACTCTGGTTTGCCAATTCCCATAATGTAGATCCTTTTGGGGTTTCTTCTAGTCTAAGGATGCCTGCCGTTGTTGCAGGCATATTATATTTCTGTGTCCATATTCTCTTCCATAAGTCATTTCCTCCCCTCATCCACCTCCACCACAGCTTCGCTCCTAGAACTTTGTTCAGAATGTCTGGGTCTTTGAGTCCTAAACCCCCTTCTTCTTTTCTTTTTGTCAAGCTTTTCCATGAGACTAGTGCCCATTTCCTTTGTTGTTTTGGCCCTCCCCATATGAATTTTCCAAAGATTTCTTTCATTTTAGTGCATACCCCTTTGGGAACAGCCATGATTGATAGAGGATAAATTGGTATAGATTGGAGAACTGATTTCAGTAATACCAATCTTCCTGCTATGTTCAGCGATCTAAAAGACCAACTTGCAAGTCTATTCTTGAGCTTTTCTATGACTTGCTGCCAGTTTGCTATTCTTGTAGGGTTTATATCTAGTTGATTCCCCAGGTACTTTGTTGGTAGTTCACCATGTCTGAATCCTAGCGTTCTGGTTAAATGAGCTTTGATCGTTTCTGGAGTGTTGAAGATAAAGGTGCATGATTTCTCTTTGTTTATTTCCATACCTGAAGCCTCCATAAACAAGTCCAAGATCCTTTTTACCCCCCTTACCTCCTTTATTGAAACTTCACAGAAGAGCATGATGTCGTCCACGAACTGCTGGTGGGTGATGGGCAAATTGTTTCCCCATAGCCTTAATCCTTTAATTTTTCTTTCCCTCAGTTCTTTTTTGAAATACCTACCCAGACCCTCCGCAGCCAGTATAAATAAGAAAGGGGATAAAGGATCCCCCTATCTTATTCCTCTAGTGGCATTGAAGGTTGATGTTGGCACCCCATTTAACATGATAGAGAAAATAGGAGTTGATATCATATTATAAACCCAGTCTATCCATCTATTGCTGAATCCGAAGGCCGCAAGAATTGCCTTGAGGTATTTCCAGTTTAAGCGATCGTAAGCTTTTGACAAATCTAACTTTATCATCATCCCTCTCTGTTTTTTCTGTTTTAGTGAATGGATCGCTTCCTGGGTGACTACTAATCCATCAAGAATTTGTCTTCCCTCCACAAAGCCGGTTTGCTCCGGTGAGATAATGCTAGGGAGGATGGGTTTTAATCTTTTAGCCATCAGAGTAGCGATTATTTTGTATATTACATTGCAAAGGGCAATTGGTCGAAAACCCTGGGCAGTTTCAGAATTGGCATTTTTAGGAATCAAAGTAAGGAAAGTAGAATTGAGACCCAGCCATACCTTCTGTTTTATGCGAGATTCCTCTACCGCATCCAGTATCTCTTGTCCAAGAAAATGCCAACCTGCTTGATAAAACTCCATTGTATATCCATCCGGTCCTGGCGCTTTGTTTTTCTTCATACCCTTCACAATTTCCTCTACTTCCTCTAGAGTGGCTGCCCTCATCAATGCCATATTTTGTTCTTCTGTTATTATTCTAGGGATCTCTTTACAGATAAGATCTGTAGCCGCTTCTCTGTCTACTTGTGGTTCTGTCAATATGTCTTTATGGTATCCTACCAATACTTGCTCAATTCCTTCATATTCTATTATCCTTTCTCCTTCTTCGTTTTTGATGGAAAAGATCTTGTTCCTTTGCCTATGCTGAATCATAGCTTGGTGAAAAAACTTGGTGTTTCTTTCTCCTTCGCGTAACCAGTTTATCCTGGATTTTTGCTTCCATAGGATCTCTTCCTGTTTCCTCCGCTCCTCAAGTTGGCTAATTATAATTCCTTCCTCTTTGCTTCTTTCCTCATTTCTGCCTTCTGTAATAATTTTTTGTTGTATCTCTTCCATTTCTTGCTCTAGCTTCTGTTTTCCCACCATTATGTTTCCAAACTCCTCCTTATTCCATTTTCTGATTTTCCCTTTGAGTTCTTTGAGTTTTAGCTGAAAAGTATGCATCTTGCCTTTTCCTTTTTGTGTACTTTGAGTCCACCATTCCTCTACCTTAGATAAAAACTGAGGATTCCTGAGCCAAAAGGCCTCAAACCTGAAGGGTCTTTTGAGGGGGTTTTTCTTAATATTTATTTCCAACCTGATCGGCCAATGATCTGAACCCATCGCCGGCATTATTGTGGCTTCAACAAATACATCCCTATTCATTATTTGTTCTGATATAAGGAATCGATCTAATCTGGAAGCTATTTGGTTTCTTCCTCCTCTTCGGTTATTCCATGTGTGGATGTCGTTAATTGTTGGGATGTCTACCAGTCTTTGTTCTGTAATCATCTCACTGAACTCCTCCATGTTTTGATCTGGTCTATTTATACCACCTCTCTTTTCTTCCATTGTTCTGATCATATTAAAGTCTCCCCCTACTATCCACGGTATTCCTGGAAAGATCCTTCTTGTGGTTTGCAGATCCTTAAGGAAATTTTTCCGCTCCCTTGGTATGTGCGGCCCATAGACTCCTGTGATGAGAATCCATTCCGATGATCCTGTCATTCTGAATAAGCCTGTAAGGATTCTGGGTAAGCTTATCCAGTTTTCAAACAATACCTCCTCAGGGTTCCAGAGGATTGCAAGACCACCCGCCGTGCCAATCGCATCCTGACCCATCACCTCGTATTGTATTTTTTGTTTTTTTATTATACCTTCTAATTGTTGGGAGCTAATTTTTGTCTCCTGGATTATCATTATGCTAGGCTTATCTTTCTTTATCCTCTCCTTTAGATACCTCTGCTTTCCTTTGCTGTTGAGTCCCCTAATGTTCCAACTTGTGACTATCATTTTATAACTTTTTGGATGGTTGTTGAAATACCTCTGAAAGAGGTATAACCCTGCCTGAGTTGACCAATATTTCTCCAACCACTTGTATGGTTTCATTCAATGTCCGTCTACCTCGTTTCCTGCCTCCTTTGCCAGTACTGTCCATTCCCAGACTTTGGGTTCCTTGCATTCCTGTTTGATCTATCTGATTTGCTAAAGTAATTCCTTTCTTTTCCTTGTATTTCTGGAATGTCTCTTTATACAATTGCTTTTGGGCTTCCGGGATAAACCTTTCATCAAGATTTTTCCAGTCCTGTAACAATCTTTTCATGATTCTTTCCTCCTCGTTTCCACTGTCCTTCTGTGTATCTGTCCCCATCTGGGTTTGTTCTACTGTCATCTCCATGCTCTCCTCTGCTCCTCCTTCTGCCCTACTATTCTGGTTTAGGTCTGGTTCCTTTGTATCTTTTATAATTTCCATGGGTTCCTCCGCATTTTCTTCTTTTCCGGACTCCTCTTCTTCCTCCTGTAAAGCCTGAAACTTGTTTTGGCATTCTACTGTTACTGGTTTTGTAGGTTGTTGCATCCTTGTCATTTCCTTCCCTGGTCTTTTTTTCCTATGGATTTCCTGGAAACCCGTTTCCCCTTCATCTGTCTCTTCTGTCCTCCTTTGCTCTTCTTCCTGTTTCCTTGGTGTTTCCTCTTCTTTATTCAGTGGGCATTGTTTGAAGAGATGTCCGTATTCATGGCACCTTCTACATCTGAAGGGTATATGCTCGTAGTCCATCGGTTGCTGCCATATTTCGTCATGGTACTCTAGCTCTATGTACTCCGGCAATGGTTCTGCTATATTCATATAGACGCATATCCTTGCATAGGATGTATACTTCCCTCTTTTTGTTGACTCTGCTACTTTGACAAAAGTCCCAATTGTATTGCCTATGCCTTCCAGGATATCGGGGTCCCAGAACTCCATTGGTAAACCAAATAGTCTTACCCAGATGGGTGCTGCTAGCATCTTTTTATGGTCTGGATTATATCGGTCCTCCCAATGCCTCATAAATAAACCAGCATTATTCATAAAATATGGTCCTCCTTCAAAGGTTCTTTCCTTGTCCTCCAGATTTGCAAATATCACTGTAAAGAAACCCTTTGCCCCTAACTTTAGATCTATATGCCCTTTCGGCTTCCATCTTTGTTGTATCCACTTAGCTAGGTCCCTTTCCGACGGCCAAAAACCTACAAACTTGCATATCAAAGCATGGTCTCTCATATAACATCTGTAGTCTTCAAGTTTTTTGTTGGGTATTACATACCTTGGTTTTTTCTGAGCTCTGGGAAGACATCTGCCCCCAAGTTTTGTTTGCCACCGATTCCCCAGTACTGGCGCGTCTTTGCTGTTCTCCTTTGGGTCTCTCTGCATCCCGCCCCCACTTGATTCTCCCACCGCCATATTTTTGTAGGAGGGGATCTCTCCCCTCCCCGGTTCCCCTGCCATGGTGTCTTTCAGTCCTTTCTTAATTTATTAACCCTCCTCTTCTTGTTGTGTCTTCGCAGGTCCGTTTGCGTGCAGAAGACTTGCCCTTCTGCCCTTATCGCCGTCGCTGTTCCTCTTTCAGCCCTGTCTCTGTTAACCCTAGATTTTCAAAACCCTTGCTCGACCATCATCGCTCCTAGTCCTCATCTCCTCTCCCAATTGTAAATCTAATTTATCATAAAATTAAGTTTTATTAGGTTTTGAAAAATAAACCTATAAAAATATTAGAATAATAATTTGTATTTTTTATATTTAAATGTTTTAAAATCAATTTATAATAATAAAAAAAAATATTTATTATACAAAATTTTAATATTTATCATTAATATATAAGTATTTTTGACATGTGGCACTACAACCATCATGAAATTTGCTAGGAAGTGCCATGTCATTTATATATATATCTTGGGATATTTTGGCTTTTCATTGGTTTTTAAGTTGATTTATTATAAAATTAAGTTTTGTTGGGTTTTAAAAAATAAATCCATAAAAATATTAGAATAATAAAAATAATTATTATTTTATATATATTTAAATGTTTTAAAGTCAATTTATAATTAAAAAATTAATATTTATTTGACAAAATTTCAATATATATTATTAATATATAAGTATTTTTTATTTTTTTATTATGATTATACTTTATTATGATATCCTAAAAGAGAGAACAAAAACATTTAGCAACAGTGAAGAACAAAGTAACCATGTGATGGAACTTCTACTAGAGTGTAATGGAGCTTATGCTAGAGTGTAAGGAAATATTTAATTCTTGTAGATTAATCATGGAGTAATGTGGCTTTTGTGCCGCCTTATTTTAATCAATCTCGTGGATTGGATGTCCCTGTAATCTATCAAAGTGTAATCTATCAAAGCTTTGGCCAAAATCAATGCCATTGGTGTTGCTTTTACCCCAAAATGGCAAATTATGGGGACTTGGACGGTGATTTGAAGCATTCAAGGATTGATAGTTTTATTCGCAAGCCCAAACTCGAAATCACAGAGGGTGTGCTTGGAATTTCACAGGGCACGACCTAGAGATTGGTTAGTGAATTCAAGATTGTCTACTTTAGAAAATAACTCCTATTCCAAAAAAAAATGTAATTGCAGTCACCACAGGTGAGATGTGCTACCCATTTAGCTTAAATTTCTTTTTTTCCTTCTAAAAAGACTTTTATGTTATCATGGTTCCCATATTTTCAAAACTTAGAACCTACAAGTTCAAAACTAGCATAGAAATGAACTTAACCAAAAAATGATTAATTAAATTAGATTGTTTTTCCTAAAAGAGTGTCTCTCTTTCCACATCTGGGAGAGTGTCACTATACTCTAGTTTCACCTCCTCTTGATCCCACAATACTAAAGGAACTGACAATGACATCTTTACCAAAAATGGCTTCTTCAATCCTAATAGCAGCGTAATTCTGCTCATTTAAAATCTAACAGATGGAGTCCTCTTCATAGATTTATATGCCCCTTTCTAAGGTCTTCGAGTGACTTTAGATATCTGTCATGTACATATTCTTATTGAGAAGTAAATTTGTTGCACTCATAGAAACTATTAACAATTCTTGTATTGGAGTGAGTCATCTACATATTCTTATCGAGAAGTAATTTTGTTGCACTTATAGAAACTATTAATAATTCTTGTATTGAAGTGAGTGACAAAATAATCTTCCCAAATCTTCTATTCCTTCGGTGTATCTTTACACTTCTAAAAGCAATAACTAATTTTAAATTTAATTTAAAATAAAACCTACCAAAGTATCTAAGCCTTCAAATAAATAGAGAATATAAAGTATCTAATCCCTCAAATAAATAAATAAATATACAAATCAGTCGAGTAAGGTTGTGAATCACAAAGTTGAAAAAAAAACAGTAAAAATAACGTCAACATACATCCACGTGATGCATGTACCATCATCGCAGTCTCTGTTTTGATGAAAAAGCTTTGAACGGACACTTTGACGTTACAGGCGTACATAAATATTTGGTAAAGACTTTTCAAGTCAAGATATGGCTCACGTGACGGCCGCTGCCAGGCAACCAATAAACACAGAATAGCACATGAAATTTTGGCAGTACAAAGCAGTCGTTAAGGAGGCCGAGGAATTGGCTGGACAAGCAAACGTGGCCGGGTAAAAATATTTCAAATTTTTTTTTGTAGATGTGTGTTTGAATCATGTTTTTGTAATATTTTCTTCTGTTTTCTAGATGACATGCATTATATAATTTACTTTTTGTAGATGTCGTGTTTGAATCATGTTTTTGTAATATTTTTCTCTGTTTTCTAGATGATATGCATTATATAGTCTATTTTAACTTCTTGATGATTAGGTTTGCCTAATTTATAAAATCAAGTCAATAGTTGACTTATAAGACAAAATAAAAAAAACAATAATTCAAATACTCTTATAGTTAAATTTTTTAAAAAATAATCACCCACCAGAAATCTTCACTTCTTTAAACTAAAACAATAATTCAAATACTCTTATAGTTAAATTTTTTAAAAAATAATCACCCACCAGAAATCTTCACTTCTTTAAACTATGTCTTATAAGTCAACTATTGACTTGATTTTATAAATTAGGCAAACCTAATCATCAAGAAGTTAAAGTAGACTATATAATGCATGTCATCTAGAAAACAGAGAAAAATATTACAAAAACATGATTCAAACACGACATCTACAAAAAGTAAATTATATACTCTACTTTAACTTCTTGATGATTAGGTTTGCGTAATTTATAAAATCAAGTCAATAGTTGACTTATAAGACATAGTCTAAAGAAGTGAGGATTTCTGGTGGGTGATTATCTTTTAAGAAATTTAGCTATAAAAGTATTTGAATTGTTTTTTAATAGTGGAAATAGATTGAATTTTTGGATACCCAAAATTCTAAAGCTTGTTATAAACTAGATTTCTAAACACTTCTGTCAACTAGATCTCTAAACACTTTAGTATTATCAGTAAGCTGTGCGCAGATGACGATCAGAGTTGTAACGAAGATGTATTTCCATGGAAGGGGTTCTGCACGGTCTCGCTGGATGGGCCAAAGTCTTACGCTATTCTACTTAATTATTGTTCTTCCAACATTGATCAATATTACACTTCATGGGCAGATTTGCAACGGAACCACAACTAAATGCGGCGGCGGTAACTATACAGAAGGCAGTACGTTTGAGAAAAATCTGAACATGGTATTTAAGCGTCTTGCTGAAGGGGCCAACAAAAGTGGGTTTAATATATCTGTGTATGGCCAAAGTCCTAACAGAATATATGGCCTCCTCCAATGCAGAGAAGACATGACAGTCGACCAGTGCTTCAGTTGTTGGCAATTTGCAACCACTAACATTCGACAAGATTGTGGGACTGTCGTTAGCGGTAGTATCTGGCCTTTTGAGTGCTTCTTACGCTATGGAAACTATAATTTCATCGGACAACTGGATACAGATTTGGGGTATAATTATATTGAGGCCTTCGGAAACAGGGTTGTGTTTATCCCGCCTGACTTTGAAGTTACTGCAGAGAATCTGTTAAAGAAATTGTCAATTGAAGCAGCAAGTGAAACTAAACGGTCTGCTCTGTCTATAGCTCTAGATTCGGCGTCCCAAACGGTTTACGGTCTGGTCCAGTGCACCAGAGATCTCTCTACTCAGGATTGCAGAAGGTGCCTCTCATACTCAATCAGTAAAATGTTCACATCTGACACGGCTGCAGGAGTTCAGTATTGGAGTCAAAGCTGCATACTCCGTTATGAAATATATCCTTTTTTCAGTTCCACCGCGTTTCCACCCACCACTACGCAGGGAGCAGCTAATAATGCACAGATCAAGTCTTCACACAAAAACAGACACCTAATTCCCATAATTTTAGGTGTTGTGGGTGCCTTGGTTCTCCTGTTAATTGTATGCGCGTTCGCAACTAGGAAGAGACTGAAGTCCGCCTTACAACTGGGAAGAGGCTATCAAGGTATTGCTACTTTATCATTATCTCAAATTGCTTGTCATTGAAAGCTTCCACATACCCATCTGAACCCTGGGTTTTATCACCTCCACGCTTTGCATATGATTACAACCAGACTTAGATGGTATGTGCAAAGTGACCATGTTCAATAGATTTTAGAAAAAAAATTCAGAGGAAACTAGGATTTACATTCTTATATTCAAGTGGGTGTATGCTAATGATGCTAATGAGGAGATTTTGGGTGTGGAATTCTGGGATTATTGTTGATGATACTTTTATTTTATTTTATTTTTTTAATTTAAAAATAGTTTCAGGGTTATAGAAAATATTTAAGTGTATTGTTAATATTTTATTTTTATTTTTTTTAATATAGAAGATTCAGAGTTTTAGAAAATTTTCAAAATAATAGAATTACATAAGTTAAAATATAACCCATATACAAGCTAGTTATTACCAGATCTACCCAACCTTCCTTACAGCCTAGTCATCACCACCCAACCTTCTTTACAGCCTAGTCATCACCAAACCCATAACCAACCTTCCTAATAGCCTAGCTAACAGCCTAGTCACCATCAGACCCATAACGAGCCATTATACAAACAAGCTATTTAAACCCCTACCCAGATATATTTTTCTAATATTTTTATATTTTAAATAAAATTTAAATAATAAAAAATAATTATATATTTTTTCCGTTATGTTTATTTATTCAAAAAATCTTATTATAAAATAACAATATATTTATATACACTTTTATATTTTCTTTATATGTAAACTTATCATATAAAAATATACTTAAATAAAATATACTTTTATATTTTCTTTATATAAACTCATCATATAACAATATAATTAAATACACTTTTATATTTGGTAAACTGTAAAATACAAATCAACAAACAAAACAAAGCACTGAGATTTATAAGTCACCATGGTGAGTTATAGGTCACCATGGTCTTATACATTGTTAGACACACATGATTACGAACAAAGAGTAAATAAGTCACCAAGCCCTTATACACCAACTGAGATTTATAAGTCACTAAAGCCTTATACACCAACTGAGAGTTATAGGTCACCAAGGCCTGTTAAAGATATGTGATTACAAACAAAGAGTAAACGGGTCACCAAGCCATTACAGCTTTGTATAAATATATCTCCATATATATATATAATAGAATAGAATGCATATTGCTACAATAAGAAAATTATTAATAGCTATTATAATGATATATTTTAAAAATTTAAAAATATAAATATAAACTTATTTGAATGGTTAACTAAAAATAAATGTTTTTCCAAGTTAAAAAAATATATTTAAACATAAATAAAAGATGAGGGAGAAAAAATATACATAAATAAAAGATGAGGGAGAGAAAATATTGAAAGTGAAAATAAGGGAAAAATTCTTCCATATCGGTCAATTTCATTATAATATTAAACTTTTGACCTGTTAAGACCTATTACATATCTGCTTTTCGTTAAATTCAATGTTTATTTATGTTTTCAAAGCGTAACTTTATATGTGACATGGAAAACATACTAATCAGAGAGTCCGTTTAATTATAGTATATTAAAATTTTGACATGGTTACATATCTGCTGCTCTTGGAAAAAATGTTGAATTCAATTTTTTATTTTGTATTTTGAAAGTGTAACTTTCTATTTTCATAATACAGGTCAGAACGAGGAAAACACAACAATCAGTCAAATGGTATTTACAATGGAAACATTAGTAACTGCTACTAATAACTTTCATGATGACAACCAGCTCGGAGAGGGAGGCTTTGGCCCTGTATACAAGGTAACAATAAAGGGTTAGGAAAATTTCTACTAGTTTAGGAGGAGGGCAATTAATCGTTAAAAAAAAAAAAAAAACCACACTGATTTTTTTGTTTGAATAATTCAGGGAACAACTCCGGATGGAAAAGAAATAGCCGTGAAAAAACTGTCTGTCACATCTATGCAAGGAAGTAAAGAATTTCTAAATGAAGTTGAACTTGTAGCCAAAGTTCAACACAGGAATCTTGTGAATCTACTAGGTTGTTGCGCAGAGGGATCAGAAAGGTTGCTTATTTATGAGTATCTCCCCAATAGGAGTCTTGATAAAATTCTATTCGGTGAGTGGCTTCCAATTTATTATCTATGAAAGAAAATAGAAAACATTAATGTGTCCAGAAAGCTTAAAATTTTTATGTTGTACAGACACAGACATAAACAAACGCAGCAGTCTTGACTGGCAAAAGCGTTATAACATCATAGCGGGAGTAGCTCGTGGACTTCTTTATCTTCACCAGGATTCTCAACTGCGGATAATTCATCGGGATATCAAAGCAAGCAATGTGTTGTTGGACGAGAAACTGAATCCTAAGATAGCAGATTTCGGGTTAGCAAGACTTTTTCCTGAGGGCGAAAGTCACGTCAGCACAAAAGTTGCTGGAACTTAGTAAGATTTCACTATAATCATCACTCTTAAACATTGTTTCCTCTATCTTGATTTGATTTCAGGAAGATTGATGGTATTGCAATTGTACTTTATATAATTCTTAACGTTCAGCCTTCTTATATAATTCTTGATATTGTACTTTGCATCTGCAGTGGATATATGCCTCCAGAGTATGCTATGCAGGGGCAATTATCTGTGAAAACAGATGTCTATAGCTTTGGAGTTCTTCTCCTGGAACTTATTGCTGGAAGAATGAATACAGACTACAATTTGTTACCTGAAATGCAGATTCTTTTAGGATGGGTGAGATATACTTTCCTTTGTATTTTTAGTTGAGCAATATTCTGTCCATTACACTAAAGTCCATTCTGCCATTGGGGAGAATTGAATTTGGGTGAAGGATGCCAATCATTTTTCTAACCATTTCACATAATCCAATTGACTACTAGTTTTATTTATTTATTTACTTTACTTAATTGGATTGATTTTATACAAATCTGGTAAATGTGAATGAAATCAATTTAGTATTTCATAAATTTATTAATAACAAAGTCAAACAATTAAATCTACTTATGTTTCTCAGATTTTTGTAATATTACAAAATTGCAATAAATTCCATCTATTCACAATTAAGCAACTCAAACAAGATCAAATTTCTATTTCTAGAACATTTCAAAATTTTCACTACAAAATTGCGTTTGTGTACCCCATATATGTATTATCAGAATGATGACCCTGTTGTGATTATGCAGGTATGGAGCTCATACGATGGAGGAAATACTGCGCGGATAATTGATCCAGCAATAATTGAAACGTGCGACGAGACACACGTGCTGAGATGCATTAAGATTGGTCTTTTGTGTACACAGGCTGAACCCCACCTTCGTCCACTGATGGATACCGTGAGTTTGATGCTTTCACCTCATTCCGTGACTTGCTTACCCGATCCGACAAAGCCTGCTTTCGTGAGTCCCTATGTTTCCCAAACCACCAATTCCACCAGTTCTGGGTTGTCACCGGCGTCTGCAACACCAACCTCTTCTGGTGTTGGCTCCCCGTTAATGGTAGTGTAGAAGGTCAACGCTCCCGTGTGTTTAGTGGCATGTGCTTAAATCTCACGATGTGTTTGTTTACTAACACTTGAGGGTTTTAGTGTAACAGCAATAGTTACTCCAACAAGTGGTATGGGAGCTAGGGTCGAATATCCACGGTGACTCCAAAGTGATTTCTGTTCTCCAGTGATTGTTTTATCTATTCGGCTGTTTCTTACTGAGTAATCTTGTTGTTTCTCCATTTGTTTGTCTCTATGAATTATTCTCTGCTATTGTCGGCTAAGTCTTTAAGTATAAATCTGCTGTTACACCAAAACCCGTAGGTGTTAGTAAACAAACACATCGCTAGATTTAAGCACATGCCACAAAATACACGGGAAGAGCGTTACCTTCTACACTGCCATTAACAGAGAGCCAACCCTCTGTGTCATCGTCTCCCACTCCCGCAGCCATTAACGGGGAGCCAACCCTCTGTGTCATCGTCTCCCACTCCCGCACCTATCAACACTATTTCCTTTAGTGACTTGGTATCTAGGTAATGCTATGAAAGATAAGTCGGGTTAATGGTTAAGCGGGAGGTTTGGTAGTCGTCTAATATAGAACAAGCTTATATGTAATAAAAGCTCCTCCAAAAAAAGATTTCTCCATTTGAAAAATAAAAAAAATTGAGAAAAGAAAGATAAGAGAAAGATTTGGTAGCTAAGTAATGTTAAATCTGCGGTATAAAGAAGGGAAAGTTTTCAGTTAAGGTGCCAAGATGCTTGGTGCATAATTCTATTTGTAAAAATATAGTGCTGACTGTTTTTTAATATATAAGAATTAGGATTTGAAGTTTTATGCTTTTTTATTAAAAAAAATTGTTATCATAATTTTTTTGTTATTTTTATAGCTGGGGTCATTTTTATGTTGATGACAAATTTTGAAATTTTAGAATGAGAGGTAAAATAAGAAAAAAAAAATTTAGATTTTAAAATATTAATCTCCCTTTTATTTGTTAAATTTCAAAATATTCTCAAAATTTATAATTGACAGAATCTATAAATAGTGATCAAAATATTACATAATTAAAGATTAAATTTTTTCAAATTATATTCAATATTATTAAAGGTAAAGTGTATTTAAAGAAAATAATGTTTATTTTAAATTTCATTTGTAGCAAAATATTTATAATTTGTACTTCATACAGAGTCATTGAATTAGTTTAACTATCAATTTCAGTTTGGAACTATGTATTGGTTTTAATGTTATGGATTAATTTTGTTTTGATTAGACCAATTAGAATATATAAAATCTTTGTAGTGTTTCAACTTACATTCCTTAATTACTTCATTATGGTTATGGATAATATCTTTTTTTTTTTGTAGGCTAAGATGGTGCTCATTCTATTACTTCGATCAAAAAGAACATTACATCAGTTCATGAAACAGTATCTGCCCGCCCTCTAGGGGAAACCGGGTCATATTTCCATCTGTAATTCTTAATAGCAGCCCAAAAAAAATATGTCCACAGTCTGATGGAATTTGCTAAATAAACTAAGCAGTCCTGAAACTTACTAAAACTATTACGAAAGCTACTGCTTTGTATGATATGCATTCTCCTATCTTTGACAAAAACAAAGCTATAACCACAAAAATTTTTGCAAGTTCTAAACATATCTTGAGTTATTCATGGTCTTTCGCAGGTTGCTGCAACGCCTCTTCCGCTTGCTCCGGCTGGTCCCGTGTTAGCATTTGCTGGATGGTGTTCAGTTTCTCCTCCATCCTCATCATGGCTTCGTCCTGCTTCAGCATGGCGACTCGCAGAAAACTCAGATCCTGACGGATGTCAGGGCCTCCCTTAGCCAAATTCACCATTTCCTTTGCCACTTGCAGCAACGCCTTGGCCAGGATTCCCTTCATCAACCAGTAGAGGTGAAGGGACTGTTTATATAAGGACATGCGTCCTCTGGTTTGACCCGGGTCGTGCAGCAGGAAAGTCCAGTCTTCTACTTCCGCATCTGACTGATCTTGGGTGGCTTCCTCTTCAAGCCTCTGCATAACCTTGCGAACCGCCTGGTTGGAAAAGCGAAGGAAAGCCTGTTCGGCTTTGCGCACACGGTCCGTAGCAGTCTCTTTCGGCTTCCTGTTCCTTCCCGGCCCCCGCCTGGAAGTTTCCCCAGCCTCCTTTCCATGCCCCTTTCGACCATGGGCTCTCTTGCTGGCCCGGTCATCTCCTTTGTCAGCAACGGTTCCGCGCTTCCTCAACCCATAACGCTGAATCATCATATCCTTAGCACCCGCAGGGTTCTCGTTCACCTGCTCGGTTCCTTCCTCAACCAGGTGCTCGTGATGACGCCCGCTGTCCTTAGCCGCGTCCGGGGTGATGTCTTCCTCCGAGTCGTCCTGTACCTCCCAAACAGAGAAGGAAGGCTCCTCCTGCATGAGGTTCTTGCCCTTTCTATCACTGGTTTCCTCCCCTACGCCCTGATGCTCCATCGCCTGTCGCTGTCTCTGCCTAGTCTCCATAATTCCCAGGGGATCGTCCCTCTTCAATCCCTGGTCTCCAGGATTGTTCGCTGCTGTTTTATGCCTCTCAATGGAGCCCGCCTCTCTTGCCCGGATGATGAACTCTCGCAATTCCTTCACCATCAACCCGCTTCGATTATAAAGAGTATTCTTTGTCGCGGGGACGCAGAAGATACCGGTTATCGAATGCCATCGGTCACTCTCCGGTGAACCACTCCTCCCAGCCATCTTATCATTACTCATTCCCTCTGCTGTGAATCCTGATGAGCCGCCTCCATCTCCAGTCATAGTTCGGGCAATAATAACCTTGCGTTGAGTGAATTTATTCCCAACCGTTTCACCTGCCACCGTAGTACTGTCGCCCCAATCTAAGTCCTTCGTCCTGCTGTCGGGCATGATGATTTTGACAAATCTCGATTGCATCCTAATCTTACATCTGGCTCTCCACGATTCCCTATTAGTCTGACCCGCTGGACCGCGCATTATCCTCCGTGGCTTGAACATGATCCATCTTGATGAGGTCTGCCAGCTCCTTCCACTCCTGATTACCTTCTATGGCTCTCCATTGGCTGTCAATAGAACTACCACGTCCATTGCAGCCCCAATTCGCCAACCAGTCTGCAGCCTAATTCCCTTTTCGACGCACATGGCTTATGATGCTGTAGTCTATACGTTTAATCAAGCTGGCTATTTCTTGGACAATGCCTGCGGTCCTCCAGCTTTTGGTTACTTTCTCCCAACCTTGCCCATTGTTGAGTCTCCTCAACATGTCCACAGCCAACTGCGAATCCCCTGTAATTTCTAGGTTGGTATAGCCATTCCTAATGGCAATTCGTAAACCTTGGTGCAGGGCCCAAAACTCAGCCTCATTATTGGTCATTTGTCCCCCCCATTCGGCATAGATCCACCTAACTTGATTATTACTGTCTCTAAAGATCCCTCCAAATCCAGCTTCTCCCGGGTTGCCCTTCGAGGCCCCGTCAAAGTTGAGCTTGATAAATTGGTCCCTCGGGTACGAGAATTTCTCTGGACTCTGAGTTCTCATATCATTGTTGGCCGAACATTTATAGTGAACCATCTCCAGTTTTAAATTAAGTTTATTCAGGATTTCTTGTTCTTCTGAAGTAGTCTTCCAGTCATCACTTTCCCATTTATCAACTAGGATGGTCTCCCTCGTATACTCTACCACCTGCGCCCAAACTACTTCTGGAGATTTAGCCACATTCTGGAATATCCTCCTATTCCGTTCTTTCCAGACCGTCCAAAGAATGAAAGTAGATATCAGGTTCCAAGCCCTCTGGACAACCCGGCAATGGAAGGTTTCCTTATTCCACTGAAAAATTGTATCTTTAAATTCTCTAGTGTTGAACCCTAGCTTATTGAACAATCGTTTAGTTGATATCCATAGTCTTTCAGCATATGGACATCGAATCAGCAGATGATCTCTATCCTCCTCGTCATTGTTGCACAGATAGCATTGTGAGGGACCAATGAAACCCTTCTTACGGATACGATCCCATGTCAAAATTTTGTTCTTTGTGGCTAGCCAGACAAAAATAGACACCTTAGGCCACCAATTGGCTTCCCATATAGATTTCCATTCCCAATTCCTGTCTCCTCCATTTTGTGACCCCATTAGAAAATAGGCTTCTTTGGTAGAGAAAGTCCCCTTCATTGAACTCCCCCACCGAAGGATATCTTGCCCATGGCGAACTCTGAGTTTCCTTGATCCCATTTCTTTCCGGTATGCGTCTTGGAGATCAGAATTAAGACCCTGATCCCATTCTGTCGGTTCCTCCCAGACCCTCCAACCTTCCGACATATCATTTTCCTTCCAATAATCCTTTACCTTCGGTCTGTTCCCTGCAGTTTTATCACGGACTTGGAGAAGGATTTGAATGTTGTTCAGCCTTTCTCGTTGTTTCCAGCTATCTTCCCAGAAGTTTGCCTCTGACCCTCCTCTGATTTCCCAGAAAGTGTGTTTGTCAATCAGATCTCTGTTTTGAGAGGCTAATTCCCAAATAGTGGAGCCTCGGGGAATTTCTTGTAGTCTTAAGATATCAACCGGTGAGTTGGGCATGTTGTATTTAGTCCTCCAAATAGTTTTCCATAGATCACTTCCTCCACTAAGCCATCTCCACCATAGCTTGGCTCCCAGGACCTTGTTTAGAATTTCCGGGTCCCTTAATCCCAACCCTCCTTGTTCTTTTCTTTCGGTTAGTTGATTCCATGAGACCAAAGCCCATTTTTTCTTTTGATCAGCTCCACTCCATATGAATTTTCGGATAATTTCTCTGATTTTTGCACAAACCCCAGCTGGTGCAGCCATAATCGATAAAGGATAGATAGGGATAGCCTGAAGAACCGACTTAGCAAGAATAACTCTTCATGCAATATTCAGAACTCTGAACGTCCAATTGGCAATCTTGTTATTAAGCTTGTCCAACACTCCCTGCCAGTTTTTCAACTTTTTAGAAGTGAAGTCAAGGATATTGCCCAGGTATTTGGTGGGTAATTCCCCCCTTTTGAATCCAAGAATTCTGATTAGATGGGATCTAACCTGTTCTATTGTGTTGAAGATGAAGATGCAGGACTTATCTTTGTTGATTTCTAACCCCGAGGCAGCTGAAAATAGATCAAGGATCCTCCTTAAATTTTGGACTTCTCTTACCGTTGGTTCCCCAAACAGCATAATATCATCAACAAATTGTTGATGTGTCAGGGGCAAGTTGTTTCCCCAAATTTGCAATCCTTTAATTCTATTTGCTGCTCTTTCTTGTTTGATGAATCTCCCTAGTCCTTCAGCAGCTAGGATAAATAAAAAAGGGGACAATGGATCACCTTGACGAATCCCTCTGGAGGCGTTGAAAGTTTTTGAAGGACTTCCATTAACCAGGATAGAGAAATGCGGAGTGGATATCAGATTGTGAATCCAAGCAATCCATCTTTGGTGAAAACAAAATCTTTCCAGGACTGCAACAAGGTATTTCCAATTTAGTCGATCATATGCTTTGGATAAATCTAATTTTATCATCATACCTTTTTGCTTTTTAGCTTTCAAGGAATGGATCACCTCCTGAGTTACAACAAGACCGTCAAGGATCTGCCTGCCTTCAACGAAACCCGTTTGTTCAGCCGAGATTAAGTTGTCTAAGAGAGGTTTTAGTCTTTTAGCAATCAAGGACGTGATTATTTTGTAAATGAAATTACAAAGAGCTATAGGTCTAAAGCCATTAGCCTCCTCCAGGTTGTCTCCCTTAGGAATAAGAGCATAAAAGGTAGAGTTAAGAGCTGGCCATACCTTTTGATTTATTCTTGATTCCTCAACAAGATCCAGAATTTCTTGTCCCAAGAAGTGCCAACCAGCCTGGTAAAAGTCCACAGTGAAACCGTCTGGTCCAGGGGCTGTCCCTTTCTTCATTGCCTTCACAACTTCTTCCAGCTCCTCTAAGGTCACGGTCCTCATGAGCGCTTTATTTTGATCCTCAGTGACCAGTCTAGGGATAGCAGAGCATATCTCTTGTATGGCTCTCGTCCTGTCATCTGGAGGTTCAGTTAAAATTTCCTTATGGTGATCTGTCAAAACTTGTTCAATTTCATTTTGTTCAACCACTCTTTCCCCATTTCTGTCCTTAATTGATAGGATTCTGTTTCCCTGCCTGTGCTTGACCATGGCCTGGTGAAAGAATTTAGTGTTTCGTTCTCCCTCCCTTAGCCATTTTATCCTAGATTTTTGGCGCCAGAGAACCTCCTCTTGCTTCCTCCTCTCTTCCAATCTGCCGAGGATTACCCCTTCCTTGAGAATGCTTTCCTCCGTTCTTCCTTCCAGAATTATCTTCTGTTGGAGATCAGCCATTTCCCCTTCCAGATTCTGTTTATCCTCCAAAATGTTTCCAAATTCCTCCTTGTTCCATTTCTTGATTTTGCCTTTCAGCTCTCTCAATTTTAACTGGAATGTTTGCATTCTGCATCTGCCCTGACTGGTACTTTGTTTCCACCAATTCTCAACTTTCTTGATGAACTCTGGGTCCCTTAACCAGAAGGCTTCAAATCGGAAAGGCCTTTTCCCCTGGATCTTTTTGATGTCAATCTCTAATCGAATCGGCCAGTGGTCAGATCCCAGAGCTGGAATGATCTTGGCCTCCACAAAAACATCTTTATTCATTATGGCTTCAGACACTAAAAATCTATCTAATCTAGAAGCAATTTGATTTTTGCCTCCCCTTCTATTGTTCCAAGTGTATATCCCGTTAATGGTCTGGATGTCCACTAACCGGAGCTCTTCTATCATCTCATTAAATCTGTCCATATAGTGATCCCTCCTCCTAATCCCTCCTTTTTTCTCTTCCAAGGATCTGATCAGGTTGAAATCTCCACCAATAATCCAAGCAGCTTCAGGATAAAGATTACGGACCGATTTAACACCGTTGATGAACTGTTCCTTATTTCCAGGGGTCGGAGGGCCATAAACTCCTGAAATAACCACCTGGAGTTTGGTTCCCACAACCCTTCCCAGCCCAGAAAGGATTCCACTCATACTCACCCAGTTATCTATAGTAATGTCATTTGGGTTCCACAGGATTGCGAGTCCTCCTGCAAAGCCTATTGCATCTTGCCCCATCACTTGGTATGGTAATCTACTTTTTTCTATGATTTCTTCAAGTTGTTGGATCAAAATCTTTGTTTCCTGTAAGATCAGAATACTAGGTTTTTCTTTTTTCAGCTTATCCTTCATATACCTTTGTTTACCTCTACTATTCAAACCCCTAATATTCCAACTGACAACTATCATTTAAAACTTTTTATATGAGGGGAAGAATACCTCCAACAGAGGTATCACCTTACCTGAGTTTATCAATATCTCTCCCACCGTCTGGATCGTTTCACTCATTGGTTTCCGGCCTCTTTTTCTGCTGTTTTTGCCCGAGGTGCCTGTTCCTTTATCTTCAGTCCCTTGCTCATTCTCTAACATTGCTGGTGCATCCGGGGGTTCTCCTTTTTTCTCTTTGTATTTCTGGAATACTTCCTTATATAGCTGCCTTTGATCTTCAGGTATGAATCTGCTGTCTAAATGCTTCCACTCCTGGATCAGCCTTCTCATGATTTTCTCTTCTTCTGCTTCAGTTTCAGGCTGGTTTTCCACTTCCATCTGAGCCACTGATTTTGTTTCTGTTGCCTCTTCCTCTGTTTTTCCTTTGTTGACTTTGTTAATAGTTGTTCCTTTCCCTTTCTCCTCTCCTAAGATTTCCATTGGGATACTTTCTGGATCCTCATCATCTTCCAGATTTACTTCATATTCTTCATCTTCGCTCTGCAATACTTGATATTTGTTCTGATTTCTTGCTTGACCGGGTTGCTTTTGAGATTGAGTCTTTGGTCCTTCTTTATTCGGTCTTCTTTTCCTGACTACCTGTTGAAATCCTCTCTCTGGATCCTCCGCTCTCCCGGTGGTTCTCTGTTGGTTCGCTTGACTTTTCCTGCTCTCTTCCTCTTTATTAAGAGGACATTGCCTATATAAATGGCCATACTTGTGACAGATTCGGCATCGGAAAGGGATATGTTCGTAATCAATTGGCTGTTTCCAGACTTCGTCATGGTACTCTACCTCAACATTTTCTGGGAGGGGATCAGCCAGGTTTATGTAAACGCAGATTCTCGCATATGCATTATACTTACCTCTTTTCGTAGCCTCTGCAATTTTGACAAAGCTGCCAATCGAGTTGCCTATTCCTTCCAAGATTCTCGGATCCCAGAACTCATCAGGAAGCCCAAATAACCTGACCCAGACTGGTGCATCAAGCATTTTCTCCTTTTCAGGATTATATCTCTCCTCCCAAAACTTCATAAATAGACCTGCATTGTTCAAGAAATAAGGCCCCTCTTCGAAGATTCTGTTCTTGTCCTCCAAATTCGAAAATATTGCTGTGAAGAAACCTTGAGCACCAAGTTTGAGATCTACCTGCCCCTTAGGTCTCCAGCGCTAATCAATCCATCTGTATAGTTCCCGCTCAGAAGGCCAATACCCAACAAATCGGCAGATTAGAGCATGGTCCTTCATATAGCAGTTGTATTCCTCCAATTTATTATGGGGAACAACATACCTAGGCTGTTTCTGAGCCCTCGGTAAGCATTTTCCTCTCATTCGTTTCTGCCATAAGTTGCCCATTACTGGGATTTGATTTTCCCGTTCCGTATGCTGCTCTCCTCCCGTACTTGTCTCCCCCATTACCACGTTTTTGAAGGAGGGGATCTCTCCCCCCCCCCTTGACTCTCCCATTTCGTTCAGGGCGATACCACAAGGTTAGGTTCTCCCTCACTGGTTTTTTTTTTTTTACCTAACCCAACCCGTGCCAACAAACTGATATACTCTGCCCTGGCAGGTCTGCGCGCTCAGCCCACGGTCAAAACCAGTCCGTGACCCTGTCACCCTTGTCTGCTAGCGAGAACCCTAGCGCTCATCCCGTCGCAGTTTCCTTCTGCGACTTCCAGCGTTATGGATAATATCTTTAATTTCACAAAGAAAAGATAAAAATTTCATAAAAATACATAATTTTGTAGATCAAGAATATCTTTAATTTTACAAAGAAGAGATGAAATTTGGGAGGAATATATAATTGTGAAAAACAAGAATTCTAAGAGAGTTTTTAGTTGGGTAATTTTTAAAAAAATGTTTAGCTAAACATTTTATCCATTATTATATCAAAATTGAGAATGCAGTATTCTTGTTGGATGGTGAAGTAAAAGAAATGTTGTTAACTAATGCAATTGAAAACATAAATTAGTGAATGTTACAAAAAATGAAATCCAAACATAAACAAATAAAGAAAAGAAAATGACTTTATTTATTGGATATATGACTTTAAGAACTTGTTTCCTTTAATGTCATGACATTATAGAGTAAATGTCTAAATCTTGTAGCCATATACAAGGAATATTTCCTTAATATTCATCATTTAGAAGCTATTATTATTTCAAAATAGGAAATTTTTTAATGACAGAAATCGTCTCTATGACATATAACACATTAGAGGTGAGGAATGATCATTAACTCTAATAGGAAGAAATTAAGTATCTCACTTAACCTATGGGAATGGTGTGTTTCTTGGGGTTCTTAGGGAATTATAAAAGTCCCTTTGAGAAATTTGTAGGGTTCATCCTTCAAATGGGAATGTCGTGGATGGCATAGTCATTTATACCAAGGAATATTAGCTTTTGTGGTTATTCCAAAGGTTTGTTCACCTTATTAGGAGAGCATTAGTTCTCTTACTCCCGTAATGATGACTAACGATATATTGATGCTTAAGTATGGGTCAATACTTGAATGGGTTATATTACTTGTATGGTGTTCTCTCTTTGGAGGTTGCACCCTAATTAACATTATGAATAACCCATTGGGTTCAGATAGTGAGGGAGTTTATTTCTCGATTAGGATATTTACCTACCTAAGAGGAGGAACATTGAGAACTTATCCATTAAACCTTAGGACATTGTTATTATGCGCCAATGAAGAGAAAATTTGATCATGGGGGTTGGATAAAGCTTTGTATTGTAGAGTTGTTGTAGCGGCTACTACCACCCTCCAAAATTTTGTTTATTCTTTGATTTTGGAGCCTTCCTTTTGTCCAACAAGAGCATATCTTCTACTGTATTCAAGTATTCATGATTTGATTAAGACTTATCCTTTTACGTTGTGCTTGTGTTTGCTTGTTTTGACATTGATCTGATCTTTTTTCACAAGCTAACCATTGACTTGACCTTGCAGCAGTCCCAGGCTTGCCTCCAGAAATTGCACAATCTTGGAAGGCAAGCCAACCTTGATGATGGAAACTGCACAATCCAGAGTGGCAACTCATCCTTGAGCTTGGGAATTGTGCAGTCATGGATGGCAACCCAATACTAAGATCAGAAACTATGCACTCCATTCCTTGAGCTCAGAAACTACGAAATGTAGTGAGCTGGGAAGTTTCTCAGTTCTCTAGAACTACGCAATCTTCTTTGGCTATGTGCATGGCAAGTTTCTCGAAAAGACAAAAAAGTCAAAAAAGCGAAAAGTGAAAAAGAAATCCCTAGAAAATAGGGATTCATCATTAGTTTCTTAAAGTTGGCACAGTTGCTATTTTTAGAAATTTCTGCCAAGTGTCACTTCTTCCTTGATTTTAGGCATGCACAACATAAACCTTAATTTACTCAATTCTATTTAATTGATGCCTCTAGAGCTCATTTGTACATTTTATCTTAGAGATCTAGAATTCCCAAGGAGATCAAGGAGTCTTCGGTGGAGTTTGTGTTGCTTTTCTAGGTGAGTTTTGCTTTTCTCGTCTTTTGCCACTTTTTCTGTCGCTTTTGTCGTTTCACTTATGTGAGTGTTGTTTTGCTTGTTTCTCTTCATGGTTGTTGGTGTTTTAACTTATATTAGCTTGTAGAAGTGTTGATTCAGTTTTTACATCATTTTTCTTATTTTTGCTCACCGGTGGTCATCGTTTCGGCGACTCTCCTGGCATATTTGTCTTTCCTTCCATTTGTTGAGTTGTTTCAGTTGATTCACAATGATATATCCATAACTAGTCATATATGCACCTTAACTTGCGTTATCACCTAGATTTGCTTGTTTCCTACACCCTCATCAGGCAGATCTTCACTTCACTTGGTCATGCACTACACCCTCACCCTCAATATGAGAGCTTGGCCTCTGAGATGGGCTGGCCCAACTGTGCATTGCGAAATCCCAGGGTTCAATCCTACCACCTTGGCCACTGAGACTGTGCAATGTGCAACCTCTTCCTGTCACTTCCCAGGTTGAACTGTGCATTATGCAGCCTCAATCCTTAGGCTACACCATTGGCTACTGAGACTACATAATGCACAGTTCCCTCAGCTGGTCTCCCTCCCTTAACCATGAAATTTGTGCAAGCTCTCTCATTAGTTCATTTGTTTGTTGTCAGATCTTACTTTGAAAGTTTATTTGCAAAAGCTAATGTAATTTTTCCATGAGTGCCTTTTCCCCTTGCAAGTATCACAGTTGTTGAACACTTCTCTCTAGCAGTCATTGTTTTCATGGCACCCAAGAGAGTTGTTTCAAAATATACCCACGCTACTAAACTTTCCAATATATTCACACTCAATTATTTGTGGAAAAGGAATCAAATCTTACATGGAAGAAAGTGAACGAAGCTTTTTTAGCAAAGAGCTTCCAAGCAGATCTAGAGGATCAGCAGGTATACATTAATGTCAAAAAATCATGGATACATAGGGTTGCATGCATATATCCAGCCTTCCCATGTGCAAATGTGATCAGTTGGATTGTTTCACATATTGATGTGAAGACTATGACTTTGAACAATGCCAGCAGGCATAAGCTTGCTACATTTCTTGCAGCAGATTACCATCTTATGTACCATTTTCCCGAGCCAAAAACACTCATGGATTCATACTTCTATGCCACCAAAAACTATGTGGGCATGAAAGATGTTGTTAAAATTTGGGTGAAAGAGCCATCAAAGTTTCAACAAACACCCACCAACACATATAAGACAAAATCTCTCAGGAGGGCCTATCAATTGTTGATTATCCTAGCTTGTTGAATATACAGTCAGCAAAGCACGAAGACCTTTCCTGAAGGGTGGGAAATCTTATTGAATTGGGTTGTGAACGAGGGTAAGTCGTTCAACTAGTAAAACTTGTTGGCTTGATAGTTAAGTATCCATGTAGCGAATTCCTAGAATCCTCCCAAGGGTGGCAAAGTGAGATTTTACATGTCTACATATCTACTAGATGCAATATGTGCACATAATGCATTCCCTGGCATGAACTGGACTTGGAAACCTGGAGACCATGTCGTTCACATTCATTTCAAGCTGCTCTTAGATTGCAGCCATAAAGGAGTAATGGAGAAGCTAACTGACCACTTCCTCATTCCGCTATACAAGATGATCTTTAAGGAAGAACCACCTTGCATGTCACGTGGGGAAATGGAAGTAGTATCGAAGATAGCATATTGGTTTGCCTCACCGGATGGCACCTTCATTAGAGTGTTTGGTAGTCAGAATTCGCCGCATATTTTGCTAAGGTATGCCATCGATAGGCTTGTCATGCAAGAAGTTTCATATAATCTCTCCACATGGTTGTTAGCAACTTTGCACAGGAAGAAGAAAGCACCTTGGGAAACTCTTCGTATGAAAATTGGATTGTACAAGATCAATAACCTGAAAGTTGTGGATACCAAAGAAAAAGTGATAGAGAAGTTTGGATTTGATACTTGGGACTTTAATCCATACGATCCTCGTGGTATTTGTAAAGAACACTATGCATTGGATGTGCTCTATGTCTCAAATTTTGCAGGGATGCTTGGGCACATGCATTCCAAAAAACCTAGAAACCATTTTGGGAATTTCCACCCAGAGACAATCATGTTAAAATAATTAATATTTTTAATGAGGTTCCTAAGTCTAAACTTAGGAGGATGGAAAAATGGCAGATAATGGGAATACTCAGAGGGTGCTGGAGATTGAAAGTGGCAGAAACAGAGGGGGCAGCCATGTCATTAGGGGTTTGAGTCCGCTCAGCCAAATGATATGGAAGGAATTGACGGATACAAAGAATATTGGAAATGTGTCGGCGTGGCTCTCATGGAAGGAGCCTTCTGTAACTGTTTCTATTAGCAGCGGTGAAACTCAGACTGTTCTTCGGGGCTTGACAGGGTATGCAGAGCCCGAAACCCTCATGGCTCTGATGGGTCCTTGGGGATCTAGGAAATCCACGCTACTGGATGCTCTTGCAGGTGAAGCTCAGCCTCTGTTCCATGTTTTCTTGAGAATGTGCCCTCCAGGCGGACGAGAGGCCAAGGGCTTTGGCGCCCAATCGGAGTTTAATGGCGTAGTGTCGGTGAATTTGCTCTTGGCCCTCAATGGCTGCTCCAAGGGTAGCGTATGCTTTCCGCCGGCCCGGTTTTCCCGCTCTCTCGTTTCGGCAGATCCCGGCTGTTCGAGTCGAGACTCAGAGAGGCTGTTGCTGATAGGGAAAATGAAAACGACGGCAAGAGCAGGGTCTTCCAAGCCTGTCACGCAGACCCAAAAGCTAAATCAGAAGAACGAAGAGGCAAAGAGGAGGGATCAGCATAAGCAGGAAGTGCTCCCCTCCCCAGCAAAATGTATGAACCAGATCCAGCCATACTCTTCTCCCTTTCAAATTTTTATTAGACCTCCTTTGGGTAACCCTTATATTGTCTCGGTAAGCGATGATTTTTCTATCCTGCAACTCAAGAATAAAATATGGGAAACGATGGGGTATCCTGTACCCATCCAATATCTGGTTAATGGGCTACGCTCTCTCCAGGACTGCCGGCTCTTAAAGGACTACTCCATAAAACCAGAGATGACCATTACCCTAAACTTGCGGCTGCGAGGGGGTGCGGCTCAGAGCATCCCAAGATCTGCAGAGGGAGACAAAAGGAATATGCCCAACAGTCAACAGCAATCAAACAGTGGCCCCTCCTACAGAAACATTCTTCAAGGGAAAAAAGCGGCAGGCTCTCCTCTAGAACAGGCTGGAAATACACCGAGACCCTACATAGTAGAACTTCAAGAACAAACCCCAGCACCGGAAATCATCAGTACAGCAACAGAGGAGCACACAAAGATATATGAAGCCCAGGCACTAATATGTCGCTTCAATTGTTTCTGGCCAAAACCCATGGACCTCTTTCACTGGATTTTTACTCAATGGTCTCTGGAATGTGAAATACACCTCTGTTCCAAGGGGTTTTTTATTGTTAAATTTCAAACCGCGGAGGAAAGGGATACAATAATCAGAGAGGGGCCTTGGTTCTGGGGGTCCACGGGGTTGTTTATCACCCCATGGTTTGCAGATTTTGACCCCAACACCATGTTAGTCTCCAAACTACCAGTATGGGTGAGGCTTCACAACTTGCCTCTTCATTTTTGGAACGAACAGGTTCTGGAAAGCATCGGAAACAGCTTTGTGCGGTATACTAAAACCGACACGGAAAGGCAAGAAAATAGAATCTTCACCTTTGCTCGGATCTGTGTAGAAGTAGATCTAAGTAAAGGTTTACCAGAGAATATCATGTTGATCTATAAGCAACAAAAATGGCTGCAATCTCTTGATTACGAGAATACAACGTTCAGATGCAGGAATTGCAGGATGACAGGACATCTACAAAATACTTGCCCAGAGGTTAAGAAAACAAACAGCAAAAAGAAACTGATCAGGAAGCAGAGGAAAGGTTGGCAGTTTCCTCCTCCTGAGCCAGAAGAGGATGAGTCAGAAGAAGAAGAGGAACCAGTACCATTAGAAAGCAATAAACCTACACAGGAACCTGAGGTGCAAATAGTGGACACGTCTGTCCCCGTGGATCCACATCGTCCATCGGCTGATAGGATTGTTGTGGACCCAGGCAGCAGAGGAATTAAAAGACAACATACTTCAGAAACATCAGATTCGGATAAGGACACAGGAACTCCTCATGCCGAAAGCCAGATTGTCCTTGCCTCTTGTGAGCCATCTCTGGGAGAATGGCGCAAGGTCGAAAAAAAGAAAGGGAGAAAAACGTGATCTTGCAGTTTCCGCTTTTCTCCTCTTTCTCTTCCCCTCTTCCTTTTCTTCTTCTTGCATTCTTTTGAATGCAAGGTTGTCTCGCTTCGCCGCTTTATGTGCCAATGTACACGAGCTGCTCTGACAGCGAGCCATTCTGGTAGCTGAGACTCGCCCTGATTGCTGGCGGTTGCAGTCTTGGCGTTACGCTTACTTAAAGCTACTTATGTTCCTCAGATTTTTGAAATATTACAAAATTGCAATATAATCCATTTATTCACAATTAAGCAACTCAAACTCGATCAGATTTCTATTTCTAGAACATTTCAAAATTTTTACTACAAAATTGCGTTTCTGTACCCCCATATATGTATTATCAGAATGATGACCCTGTTGTGATTATGCAGGTATGGAGCTCATACGATGGAGGAAATATTGCGCGGATAATTGATCCAACAATAATTGAAACGTGCGACGAGACACACGTGCTGAGATGCATTAAGATTGGTCTTTTGTGTACACAGGCCGAACCCCACCTTCGTCCACTGATGGATACAGTGAGTTTGATGCTTTCACCTGATTCCGTGACTTGCTTACCCAATCCGACAAAGCCTGCTTTCGTGAGTTCCTATCTTTCCCAAACCACCGATTCCACCAGTTCTGGGTTGTCACCGGCGTCTGCAACACTAACCTTTCTTGTTGTTGGCTCCCCGTTAATGGTGGTGTAGAAGGTCAACGCTCCTCTTATGTTTAGTGGCATGTGCTTAAATTTAATCTCACTATGTGTCTGTTTACTAACACCTACGGGTTTTGGTGTAACTGCAATCGTGACTCCAACAAGTGGTATGGGAGCTAGGGTCGAATATCCACTGTGACTCCAAAGTGATTTCTGTTCTCCAGTGATTGTTTTATCTATTCCGTTGTTTCTCACTGAGTAATCTTGTTGTTTCTCCATTTGTTTGTCTCTATGAATTATTCTCTGCTATTGTCGGCTAAGTCTTTAAGTATAAATCTGCTGTTACACCAAAACCCGTAGGTGTTAGTAAACAAACACATCGCTAGATTTAAGCACATGCCACAAAACACACGGGGAGGAGCGTTACCTTCTACACTGTCATTAACAAAAAGCCAACCCTCCGTGTCCTCGTCTCCCACTCTCGCAGCCATTAACGGGGAGCCAACCCTCTGTTTCATCATTTCCCACTCCCACATCTATCAACACTATTTCCTTTAGTGACTTGGTATCTAGGTAATGCTATGAAAGATAAGTCGGGTTAATGGTTAAGCGGGAGGTTTGGTAGTCGTCTAATATGGAACAAGCTTATATGTAATAAAAGCTGCTCCAAAAAAGATTTCTCCATTTGAAAAATAAAAAAAATAAAAAAAATTGAGAAAAGAAAGATAAGAGAAAGATTTGGTAGCTAAGTAATGTTAAATCTGCGGTATAAAGAAGGGAAAGTTTTCAGTTAAGGTGCCAAGATGCTTGGTGCATAATTCTATTTGTAAAAATATAGTGCTCACTGTTTTTTAATATATAAGAATTAGGATTTGAAGTTTTATGCTTTTTTATTAAAAAAAAATGTTATCATAATTTTTTTGTTATTTTTATAGGTGGGTCATTTTTATGTTGATGACAAATTTTGGAATTTTAGAATGAGAGGTAAAATAAGAAAAAAAAAATTAGATTTTGAAATATTAATCTCCCTTTTATTTGTTAAATTTCAAAATATTCTCAAAATTTATAATTGACAGAATCTATAAATAGTGATCAAAATATTACATAATTAAGATTAAATTTTTTCAAATTATATTCAATATTATTAAAGGTAAAGTGTATTTAAAGAAAATAATGTTTATTTTAAATTTCATTTGTAGCAAAAAAAATTATAATTTGTACTTCGTACAGAGTCATTGAATTAGTTTAACTATCAATTTCAGTTTGGAACTGTGTATTGGTTTTAGTGTTATGTATTAATTTTGTTTTGTTTAAAAAAATAGTTTTGATTAGACCCATTAGGATATATACAAATTTTGTAGTGTTTCAACTTATATTCATTAATGATTTTATTATGGTTATGGATGATATCTTTAATTCAACAAAGAAAAGATAAAAAATTCATAAAAAAATCATAATTTTGTAGATCAAGAATATCTTTAATTTTACAAAGAAAAGATGAAATTTCAAGGAATATATAATTGTG
Organism: Pinus tabuliformis; assembly: GCA_031772625.1. Classification (NCBI taxonomy): domain Eukaryota; kingdom Viridiplantae; phylum Streptophyta; class Pinopsida; order Pinales; family Pinaceae; genus Pinus; species Pinus tabuliformis. The sequence continues at coordinate 768,185,809 of CM062813.1, read as the reverse complement.
AAAATCAAGAATTATAAGAGAGTTTTAGTTGAGTAATTTTTAGAAAAATGTTTAGCTAAACATTTTCTCCATTATTATATCAAAATTGAGAATGCAATATTCTAATTGGATGGTGCAAGCAAAAGAAATGTTGTTAAACTAATGTAACTGAAAACATAAATTAGTGAATGATACAAAAAATGAAATCCAAACATGAACAAATAAAGAAAAATAAATTTCTTTATTTATTGGATATATGGCTTTAAGAACTTGTTTCCTTTAATGCCATGACATTATAGAGTAAACGTCTAAATCTCGTTGCCATATACAAGGAATATTTCCTTAATATTCATCATTTAGAAGTTATTATTATTTTGAAATAGGAAATTTTTTAATGACAAAAATCGTCTCTACGACATATAACACATTGGAGGCGAGGAATGATCATTAACTCTAATAGGAAGAAATTAAGTATCTCACTTAACCTATGGGAATGGTGTGCTTCTTGGGGTTCTTAGGGAAGTCTAAAAATCCCTTCGAGAAATTTGTAGGGTTCATCCTTCAAATGGGAATGTCATGGATGGAATAGTCATTTATACCAAGGAATATTAGCTTTTGTGGTTATTCCAAATTTTGTTCACCTTATTAGGAGAGCATTAGTTCTCCTACTCCCTTAACAATGACTAGCGATATATTGATGTTTAAGTATGGGTGGATACTTGAATGGGTTATATTACTTGCATGGTGCCCTCTCTTTGGAGGTTGCACCCTAATTAACATTATGAATAACCCATTAGGTGCAGATAGTGAGAAAGTTTATTCCTCGATTAGGAGATGTACCTACCTAAGAGGAGGAACATTAAGAACTTAGCCATTAAACCTTAGGACATTGATATTGTGCGACATTAAAGAGTGAATTTGATCCTAGGGGTTGGATAAACCTTTGTATTATAGAGTTGTTGTAGCGGCTACAACCACCCTTCAAAATTTTTCCTATGCTTTGATTTTGGCGTCTTGCTTTTGTCCACAAGAGCTTATCTTCTACTGTCTTCAAGTATTCATGATTTGATTAAGACTTATCCTTTTATGTTGTGCTTGTGTTTGCTTGTTTTGACATTGGTCTGATCTTTTTTTCACAAACTAACCCTCTGACTTGACCTTGCAACAATCCTAGGCTTGCCTCCAGAAACTGCCTAATCTTAGAAGGCAAGCCAACCTTGATGATGGAAACTGCACAATCCAGAGTGAAAGCTCATCCTTGAGCTTAAGAATTGTGCAGTCATGGATGGCAGCCCAGTACTAAGATCGGAAACTATGCAGTCCATTCCTTGAGCTCGGAAACTTCGAAATGCACTGAGCTGGGAAGTTTCCTAGTTCTCTAGAACTACACAATCTTCTTTGGCTATGTGCATGGCAAGTTTCTCAAAAAACCAAAAATTCAAAAAAGCGAAAAGTGAAAAATCAATCCCTATAAAATAGGGATTCATCATTAGTTCCCTGAAGTCGACACAGTCGCTATTTTTAGAAATTTCCTCCAAGTGTCACTTTTTCCTTGATTTTAGGCATGCACGTCATTAACCCTAATCCGCTCAAATCTATTTAATTGATGCCTCTAGATCTCATTTGTACATTTTATCATAGAGATCTAGAATTCCCAAGGAGATCAAGGAGTCTTCGGTGGAGTTTGTGTCGCTTTTCCGGGTGAGTTTTACTTTTCTCGTCTTTTGCCGCTTTTTCTGTCGCTTTTGTCGTTTCAGTTATGTGAGCATTGTTTTGCTTGTTTCTGTTCATGGTTGTTGGTGTTTTAACTTATATTAGCTTGTAGAAGTGTTGATTCAATTTTTCATTCGCCTTTCATAATTTTTCTTATTTTTGCACACTGGTGGTCGTCGTTTCGACGACTCTCCTGGCATATTTGTCTTTCCTTCCATTTGTTGAGTTTTTTCAGTTGATTCACAATGATTTATCCATAACTAGTCATAAATGCACCTTAACTTGCAGTATCACTTAGATCTTCTTGTTTCCCACACCCTCATCGGGTAGATCTTCACTTCACTTGGCCATGCACTTCACCCTCACCCTCAGGATGAGAGCTTAACCTCTGAGACAGGCTGGCCCAACTGCGCATTGCACAGTCCCAGGGTTCAGTCCTACCACCTTGGCCACTGAGATTGTGCAGTGTGAAGCCTCTTCCTGTCACTACCCAGGTTGAACTGTGCATTGCGCAGTCTCAATCCTTATGCTACACCATGGGCTACTGAGTCTACGTAATGCACAATTCCCTCAGCTGGTCTCTCTCCCTTGACCATGAAAATTATGCAATCTCTCTCATTAGTTCATTGGTTTGTTGTCAGATCTTACTGTGAAAGTTGATTTGCAAAAGATAATGTAATTTTTCCATGAGTGTCTTTCCCCCTGCAAGTATCACAGTTGTTGAACACTTCTCTCTAGTTGTCAATGTTATCATGGAACCCAAGAGAGTTGTTTAAAAAGATACCCTAGAAAGTAATATTGGGGAAGAAATTGAGAGCACACTAGTAAACTTTCCAGTGTATTCAGACACTCAATTGTTTGTGGAAAAGGAATCAGATATTACATGGAAGAAAGTGAACTAAGCTTTTTCAACAAAGAGCTTCCAAGCAGATTGTTGGCTTGATGGGGCCTGACCTAGGTTCAGAAGTGATTTAGCCAAACAAATCCCCAAACTACCAGCCCTTTCGACAACAGTCCATAGTGTGCAGACTGAGGTCTCACCCGAGGTAGTATGGGAGGGTGTTGGAACTAGGTTTCCACACCCTAGGGATGTCTTGATGAGGTCTTAGGAAGTTCTAGAACCCAACCTGCATGCTTGCGCTGCTCCGCGCAGCTATCTAACCCTTGTGACTAGTGCGACTGCTTCCGCGCAACTCTGTAAAGAGCACGAAGATGTGCTATCTAGATCTTTGATCTTCGCTATGATATTATTATAGATCTGGACTTAATTGTGTATACCCAATATTCTTATTAACCATTCAACATTCATACCAAGTGCGCGCAATCATAAAACCATAAAGCGATGAATAAACATAACATAAACATAAACACATAGATCTAAGAGAAAATGCACAATATTCCATAATAAAATTATCTTTAATTAATCCTTTGTTCAGATACAATCCCAACTCCACCCTGTGCACTCAGCTGCAGGGGTCCACGCACACAACTGCAGACTCTACCAGGCCTCTGCACACACAACTACAGAGCCTCTTCCTACTACTACAACCCAAGACTCGGACTTACAGACTCAGAGCTTAATCCCTTAATCAAAACCCATATTACTTTTCCAAGCTAAAAACTGCTTTCTACCCTTAGAGCCTTGCTCTATTTATACAATCCCATGGTCCGCGAACCATGGGTAGGCCGACACATTCTATATTAAATTACATTATTTTAGGGTGGACAACCCTAGACTCTCGCGCTCCGTGCCCACATTTTGCGGGGTATTTACATTACATTGACCAAAACTCGGGCTTTAAGCCCCAAAAACCCGCTATGGGGGGATCCACTGCCCAACAGTCCCCCAACACAATCATTGTGACTCGTCCTCGAGTCACCTGGCTGGTGTGGCGAGCTTGGCGCGAAGTCCATCCAACTATGCTTGTGCTACGCGAAGGTCTGCAACACACCATGCTGTCGTCATCTGGATCTGCTTCATCTCTGCTTCTAAATCATCTGTGTCGGACTTGATTCTCTACTTTGATGTCGACTTCTAGTACCCGTGTTTATAGTCCCGCAACTCTGTTCGGCTTGTCAGGTCGCGAAGATTGCACTTTGATCGGTTAGTCAGAGGGCCGACCCACCCATGTAGAGCTTCAGGCGAGTGCCATTTACTCTTCCTGGGAAGGGTTCTCCATTAAGTTTGACCAGTTGGACTGCACCGCCGTCTGTAACTTCTTTGACCACATATGGTCCTAACCAATGCATTCTGAGTTTCCCTGGAAATTTTTCGAACTTGTTGTCATACAACAACACTAAATCGTTTACCTTGAATGTGCGCATCTTGATATGGCGATCGTGCCAGGCTTTCTCGCACTATTTCTGTACCTGCTGATGGAATCCCGCCAAAAACCATTCTTCCTCGAGCTCTTCTAATTGTGCAAGTCTCTCTTCCAAGGCTTCATGGTCTGACATGCCTGTAATTGCTGCTATCTGTAAACTGGGTACGATGTATTCCATTGGCATGACTACTTCCATGCCGTAGACTAACCTGAAAGATGTCTGACCCGTCAATTTCTTGCATGTGGTATTGTATTCCCATAACACGGTATGTATGCACAGGTCCCAGTAATTTTGTTGCGTGTTACATATTTGGTTAGCGCCATCTCCAGAATTTTGTTGAATGCTTCTATTGTCCCATTAGCTTGCGGATGGTACGGTGTACTTTGCTGATGATACACCTGGAATTCCTTGGTGAGTGCGCTGATAGTCTCATTCAAGAAGTGCGTCCTGGGGTCACTCATTAAAATTTTCGGGCAGCCAAACCATGTCAACACATTATCGAACAAAAATTTCGCAGTTTTCACAGTCGTGCAGTCCTTAACCAGCTATGCTTCTACCCATCAAGTTAGGTATTATGTTGCGGTGATGATGGAGCGCGCACCCGTCTTCCCCTGAGGTTTGATCGGTCCCACAAAGTTGATTGCCCATCTTTTGAATGGCTGCAGCGTCATCTATGGAATGAGTGGCATCTCATCCCTTCGTGATGGTTTCCCAGTCCTTTGACATACGTCACAGGCCCGACAGTGTGCTTTTGAATCTTGATGTAGGGTTGGCTACCATAGCCCAGAGCGAAGAATCTTCCATGCCATCACGCATCTTGCATAATGTCCTCCTACAGCCCCTCCATGTGCTTCCGTCAGGATCTATCCTCGTTCAAATTCAGGTACATATCTTCGCAATATCTCATCGTTTCCCATTTTGTAGAGGCGCCCCGCGATGACAAAAAAGTCTGCCACGCGCACCACCAATTCTTTGTTCTGCTGAACTTAATATTCCTTTGGCATAGTCCTTGTGGTTAAAAAATGAATTATATCTTCAAAGTGGCCGTCCGCGACATGCATCACAAAGAGTTGTGCATCAGGTTGTCCTCCTTCCAAATTTGTTGGCTCCTCACCTGTCTCAATTCGTGATAAATGATCTGGTCCTGCATTTAGGCTTCCCGGCTTGACGATGACCTGAAAGTCATATTCTTGAAACAGTAACAACCATCTGCATATGCACCCCCCCAACACAGGCTTGCTCACCAGGTATTTCAACGCAGAATGATCGGTATACATCTTGAAGTGCCCGCCAAGTAAATAGTGTTGGTATTTCTGGAGCGCGTATACCATTGCCAACCCCTCACGCTTAGTAGTAGAGTAGTTCTTTTCGGCTTTGGACAGTCGCCGACTCGCGAACGCGATCGGGTGATCCATGCCTTTCGCGCCTTCTTGTGTAAGTACAGCTCCTAGTGCGATACACGATGCATCAATGTGTACATGAAATTCTATGTCCCATTTTGGAAAGACCAAGATGGGAGCGGATGCCATTTTCTCCTTGAGAACATCCAAACTTTTCTCACAATCATCATTCCAACAATATGTAGTGTCCTTTTTCAATAGCTTCTCCATTGGCGCTGTTATTTGTGCATAGCTCTTGATAAACTTCCTATAGTAACCAGTGTGCCCCAATGTAGCGCGTAGTTGTTTGACACTTTGCGGTGCTTCTAGATTGAGAATAATAGCAATCTTCGCAGGATCCACCATCAGACCTTGTTTGCAGACCACATGGCCAAGCAAGTTTCCAAAGGGGGCGAGGAAGGTGCACTTTTTCAGATTCAAAGCAATTTGGTGTCATCGGCAAGTATCCAGCATTAAACGTAAGCTTTCTATATGGTGTTTAACTAACCTGAATACAGTCCAATCATCCGGATAGGCCTCCAGGAACTTGTGGATGTATTCCTTGAACACGGCCACTACTACACGCAAAAATATCGCTGGCGCGTTCTTCAGTCCAAAGGGCATAACAGTGTATTGAAAATAGCCCCATTCGGTTGCAAAGGTTGTCTTGCTCCTATCTTCCGGCGTGATCTTGATCTAATGGTACCCTGAGAAGCCATCCATGAATGAGTAAGCTTCATGACCACCAACATTCTCCAATACTTCATCTGTAAACGGTGTCGGGAATGGATCATGAACATAGGTGTCATTGAGCTTCCTGAGGTCCACGCATATTCTAATTTCACTCTTCTGTTTTTTCTCTTGTACTACCATAGGACTCACCCAATCGGTTTCTTCCACTGGTTCAATAATTCTGGTTGCAAGAATTTTGTCTAGTTCTTCACGGACCTTTTCTTTATACTTCAGATTCAAATGGTAAGGTTGTTGTTTAACAGGCTTCACGTCTAGTTTCAGAGTTATCTTCATCATCCCTAATTTGCTAATGATCCCCTTTAAATCCGTGATTTTGGTCAGAAACAAATCTTGATATTCGCAAAGTAACTTAGCGACCTTATCTACCATAGCATCATCCCAATAGTCCCCAAGCGTCGCGTACTCCAGCTCCGCGTCCGTACCAATGTTGACCTGCTTTGTTTTTAGCAGCGCAGTGATGTCGGGATCCTCAATTGGTGGTCCTATAACTTCGCGACTCCCTTTTGTTTCTGGAATACTAATATTCTGGAGGTTGTCATCATCCTCCTCTAATTGCACATTATAACATTCTAGGGCACTGCTTAGCTGGGTTGCCCATGCTAGTTGAATGACTTGTCGTGGTTCCTGTGGTATTCTGAAGATGGCGGCTTTTACGGCTTGCAGCGCGTCGTCAACAGTATCCGACCATCGATCTTCAAATGAGAATGTTAGCAAAAATCCCTCACGCAAGACATCCCATTTGTTCGTACCATGTCGGAGTTTTGTCTCAGTATGCCAATTCATGGGTATGACATCCAGGGTATGGTAGAATAAGTGTACCCATTCAGGCTGAGGTTCTTCTCCATAGGCCTTGGTCCATTTCGCGAGGTGCGTGCACGGGTCATCTCATCCATCGTATTTATCTTCTATCTATAGTTGCGGTTTCCCAAATTGTAGGCACATCATCCTTCTACATCCGCGCCAGTTTTCAAAATTTCCTTGATGTGTTCCCCACCAACGCGTAGGTGTCGCGCGCAGTGCCCACTTCAACGCATCGAACCGTTGTTGTTCTGGTACTGCGCTTTCAAACTTGTCCAGGAATTCGTCCACCACTGTCAATCCATCATATGTTGGCAGATCTCGGGCTTGGGTTGTTACGCAACGCAGTGATCTAATCATCATGTTGCAATTTAGTGTTGTCACTTCGTTCAATCAATTGTGCTAACATTCGTCTTCCTCGTCTGAGTCTGTAGTGCAGGAACTCGCGCACTCCCATGAGATCCTTCCAACTGCAGTCGGATTCACCCAATCCTCATCTCGCGCAGTTATCTTGTAGATACAATCCAGCTCATCGTCGCTTCCATCATTGCACATTGGTTCAGTGTAGCGCGCTCCTTCGGCTGGGTCTAGAAGAACTACTACACATAGGGACTTTTTCTCGAATATCATCTTCCACTTCTTCAGGTTAATGACTCCATTCATATCAGTGGCCCAGTCTATTCCTAGCAACGTGGGATAAGGATTGTTGTCATCAACAATCTCTATTACTTCAAAGTCTGTCTGTGTGCTCGCTCCTTCAATATCAACGATTACCCCCTGCAACCTCCCCATGGGAAAAATCTTCTGTTGGTTCACCATTCATAATTGAATAGGGGACCACTATAACATGGGCTTGCCCATACGTTCCCATGTCTAGTTTGGTAACACATTCGCGTCGAACCCTAGTTCCAAGATTACCTCATCCATTTCATATTCACCAGTCTGCGTCGTCAACCTCATCTCCCTCCCAATGCGTAATGCATGCTTTCCCAGTTTCTGGACCACACGCGGTTCCCCTGACCCTGCACACCAAGTGATTAGCTCTTGTAGTCCTTTAACTGCCCTATTATTGTGCAACAGCTTCATGTATGTCTCTAAAAATGTAGTAAGCATAGAAGGATCCATTCATGGCTCTAGTTGATCCTTACTACCTGAAGTAGAGGCCTTCGCAAAGCTCTTTTTAGCTTCCATAAACGTCTCCTTTGCACGTTCCAAGTCAAACTTTGGTTCCTTTGTAGGAGCCTTGCAAACCCATGTATCTTCCTCGGGCTGCTTCCCCTTATCCTCCCCTGTGGTCGCACCACTTCTGAGCACCATATTTACATTTGGGTCTTCTTCGCGCGGTTCAAATCTCATCATTTGGATATTTTGAGTCGGAGTAGGCTGGAGTACCCCTTTCTCGCACATCTGTGCGATCAACATAGGACAATTTATCATTTCATGATCAAACTGATCACAATATGAACAAGACATTCTCGTTGGATTAGTACAATCGCAAGTGTAGTGCCCTGGTCCTCTGCAATTGTAACAAATTAATTGTTCGCGGCACCTTCCTGGGCCCATCCCTCCTCGTCCTCAACCTCAGCCCTGAAATCCAGGTCGCATCATCCCCGCGGCTAGGTCGAGGCCTCGTGTTTCTATCTGCATTCTATAGGCTGGGGTCCACTCCATCATTAACTCGTAGCTGTGACACGTACATTCGTCGTGGCCTACTGACTTGTAGAAATTACAAAACAGCTACTAGGGAGTCTGTGTATACTTCTGTAACAAATGACAGTTGTCTGTCATGCATTTTCCTCCTATTTGACAAATCATGCACCATAGCATAGATGTCGTACTCAGCCTTGCCTGCGCCTCTGGTCTCAACAGTATTGGCCCCCCTCCTGCCAAGTAATTTGCGAATACTAGACAATGATCCTTGTCATGGCCCTGGCCTTTGCATTTTATGCACCACACTTCCTCGTGCACCTCTGGCCGTGGTGCCCTATCCTGCTTCAAGCTCTGCATTTCCAGGCAGAGATTCTGTAGCTGCGCATGGATCTGTTGAACTCCTAGCCCCGGATCGTGTATCGGTGTTTCATGCAACCTCATCACCATTTCCAATGCTTCGGCCTGGGTTGAAAGCTTCTTTTGTGATAGTGTCGTCCTCAGGTGAGGCGTCAAAGACGCCACAAACCACTCTCGTTGTCGTGCATCCATTAGCGTCATATTAGCCTCGCAGATCGTACTCTTCAGTCACTGATCCAGATCCCATGGGGTCTCGCTGGAAGCATCACGATCTCTTTAAACCTGATGATTGAATGTGTCTCTGATTTCGGCTGGCTAAATTCTCTGTTCAGCGCATTCTGGATCTCTGCTATTCCTACATTTGGGTGATCATTCGAGTGCTTGATATACCATGTCAACGCACGATCCTACAGCGCGCTCACAAATGTAGCCTTCTTGATGTTTCATATGTAATCCCTTGTGCTTCCCACACTGATCTTACCACAAACCAGAACTGATCCAGGTCCTCATTCCCTACTCCTCTGAATACGGGTAGCTTAATCGCGCTCGCCATACTGAACTGCTGGTTTGGTGGAGGTGGTGTGGGTGAAGATGGAGGTGAAGGAGGTGAAGCGAGTGGTGGCGTAAGTGGAGATGGTAACTGCGGAATGCGCTGCCTTATCAAACTGACCGCACTCCTCGGAGAGACCCGAGCGAGCTCTTCCTCGCTCTCTCGCGAAGGTGAAATTAAGGGATTGTTTCCTAATTCCTCGCTACCTTTGTAGACCTTTCCACTCCACGTTGTTCCAAACATTAATGTATTCGCATCACCCATTTTTCACATAACAACATCTTAATCTAAGTATTCAAAGATTTGATGTACTTACCTCGCGGTCCCTTGAGAAAACATCTTTCTGCCTTGCTGTAGCTCACAATAGTGTCTATCACAAATTCAATGATAAACCCTCCTATTACCTGGTCAATCTAATGGTCCACAGCTCACGTGATCTTATCTTTTGATGCCTCTAGTTTGCACACTAACTCCAGAGTCCACACTATCGTTTGATCGAGCTTATACCTTCCCTCATTGTCGGCTAACCTTGCGATCCACTCATACAGTTCCGAAGGGAAGGACACAAAAAATATCTCATGGATTTTCGTATATACGTAGCGGTCCAATCACCTCTTCTCGGATATATGTGGAGTTTTGTTTTCCTATGTCACGAACTCGTGAAGCTTTTTATCCAACCACTCTTCAGTTTCTTCCTTCGTAGGGTTCCAATGGCATGACATCAGACGTCCCTTAGGCAGATCTCAGTCTCGACAACGAAACCATTTGTTGGCTTGATGGGGCCTAACCCAGGTTTAGAAGTGATTTAGCCAAACAAATCCCGAAACTACCGGCCCTTTCAGCTACAGTGCGCGGTGCTCGAGGTCTCACCCGAGGTAGTATGGGAGGGTGCTAGAACCAGGTTTCTGCACCCTAAGGATGTCTTGATGGGGTCTTAGGAAATTATCAAGCCCAACCTGCGCACTTGCGCTGCTCTGCGCAGTTGTCTAACCTTCGTGACTAGTGCGACTGCTTCCACGCAGCTCTGTAAAGAGCACGAAGATGTGCTATCTAGATCTTTGATCTTCACTATGCTATTATTATATATTTGGACTTAATTGTGTATACCCAATATTCTTATTAACCATTCAACATTCATACCAAGTGCGCGCAATCATAAAACCATAAAGCGATGAATAAACATAATAGAAGCATAAACACACAGATCTATGAGCAAATGCACAATATTCCAGAATCAACTTATCTTTTATTAATCCTTTGTTCAGATACAATCCCAACTTCGCCCTGTGCACTCAGCTACAGGGGTCCACGCACACAGCTGCAGACTCTACCGGGCCTTTGCGCACACATCTGCAAAGCCTCTTCCTACTACTACAACCCAAGACTTGGACTTATAGACTCAGAGCTTAATCCCTTAATCAAAACCCATATTACTTTTCCAAGCTAAAACTGCTTTCTACCCTTAGAGCCTCGCTCTATTTATACAATCCCATGGTCCGCGGACCATGGGTAGGTCGACACAGTCTATATTAAATTACATTATTTTAGGGAAGATAACCCTAGATTCTCGCGCTCCGCACCCGCATTTTGTGGGATCTTTACATTACATTGACCAAAACTCAGGCTTTAAGCCCCAAAAACCTGCTATGGGGGGATCCCCTGCCCAACACAGATCTAGAGGACTGGCAGGTATACATTAATGTCCAAAAATCATGGATACATAGGGCTGCATGCATATATCCAGCCTTCCCATGTGCAAATGTGATCAGTTGGATTGTTTCACATATTGATGTGAAGACTATGAATTTGAACAATGGCAGCAGGCATAAGCTTGCTACATTTCTTGCAGCATACAATCTTATGTACCATTTTCCCGAGCCAAAAACATTCATGGATTCATACTTCTATGCCACCAAAATCTATGCGGGCATGAAATAAGTTGTTAAATGTTAGGTCCCTAGACTACTAGCGTAACCCCTTATTATATTGTTGTGTCTATGTAGTCCCCGTATTGTTATTATTGTGCCCCATAGAAGCCCACTATTGTTATTATTGTGCCCTTACATTATTATTGTTATGTCGGCTCTGATTTATTATGACCCCTTAGACTCCTATATATAGAAAGGAGGTCTTGTCATTTGTATCATCCAAGAATTGTTCATTTGTGTAGTGTAAAGGAGCTTGCCCCCTCAAAGAGGCTAAATTCTAAGGCGTTGATCTATCTTTTCTATCCTTTTGTGAGTTGGTTTCATAACATTTGGTATTAGAGCATTGGATTCTAGGGTTTCGCTGCTCCAAACAAGTCATTATGGCCTTTTCTCTATAACTTTTTCTCTGCGACGTTTCAGAATCTAACAACAAAACCCATGTGAGACCAAATATCGCTAAACCTTGGGTCCGAATTTCAGATCTTTTGTTGCTACATTTTCGGATATATGACCTAAAGTAGTTAGGGTTTTTGCAAGCTCCAGAATTTCATCTAAAATAGGTCAGTGTGGAATTTTCACTATAACGTTTTCGCTACGATGTTTTAGAACGTAAAAGAAAAACCCATTTGATAAGAAAGCAGTCTAAACCTCATGTTTGAATTTCAAATCTTGTGTCACTATATTTTCAGATATATGATCTGATGAAGTTAGGGTTTTTGTAGACCCCTGAATTACATTTTAAAGAGGTGACCTTGGGAAAATCATCATAACATTCACTCTAAGCATCAGATTGAAATTTCTTAAGAAGTTGCATAAAGAGGATGGACTGTAGTTTTCTGTGTATATTTTTCATATGTGAAGGTGAAAACAGTGACACGTGGAACTTCATACAAGTTCGCTCTTCTGAAAAGGTATATAATCAAGTCATCTTGGGAGATTGTGCATAACTCTTTCTTGGAGAATCCAATTTCGATCTGACTGGTGGCATTGGAAAGAGGACGCAGAGGGTTACTGCGGGCCGGGATTTAAGAAATTAAAGATCTAAAGTTACATAGTTACAGTCATTTCAAGATCGAGCTCCTAAAATCAAGAAAAAGCGAGATGAGGAAGTTTGATGGCAAGGATCCGGTAAATTGGATACTACAGATGGAGAAATATTTTGATCTACATGGTGTACCACTGTTACAAAAGGTATGTATTTCATCTTCATAATTAGAACCAGATCAATTTTTATGGTATAAAGGGCTTTGTTCTCGTAAACCACTTGTTACGTGGTCAATTTTCACGGAGGAAATGATAGCACATTATGAGGATACAAAGAGAAACACCTTCTTTAGACAATCGATAAATGTCAAACAAAAGGGTTCAATGGAAGAGCACATTTAGGACTTTCAAAAATTGAAAATAAGGGTAAATGATATTCTAGAGAAGCAAAAGATAAATATTTTTATCTATGCCATGAAAGCTGATATCGATGGTATGAAAGCATATTGGAAGAAAGGCATGGAAGATTTGAAGAAAGACATGGAAGGTTTGAAGGAAGGTGGGACAAGGATTCTACAATAAAAGCCTCCTAATGACAAAAACGATCAAGAAACATCAAAAGATGAGGATATACACTGGGAACCTGTTAACACTCACGTTGTCCCTTGGCTCCTTAAGGGATACGGCCAAGGTAACCACAAACCAATCTTTGGACTGCAGGTTCTAGCCTACCTGCAATCAGAGATGGCTCTCTCTTTAAAATTTAGCTTTGTTTTGATATGATTTTAGGCTAGTTATGGTGTTCTTTGGGTTTTGTTTAAGTTTTGGTGGGAAGGATGATGCTTTCAAGTAGAGTTGGGATGCATAGTGTGAGAAGTTCAAACCATTGGGCATGGAGTCATGGATTAGGGTTGCTGGTGCGTTTTCTTGGTCACAAGAGGAATACAGAGCAGGATAGCTACACATAGAACAATATCAAGCTGGAATAAAGATGGAATGAAGGTCAGAGATGAAAGGCAACTAAGAATCTTTCATCAGCTAATAGAGAAGGAAGGTGAATGAACGTTTATCTAGGAGCAGTCAAGAATTCCTAAATAATAGTCATATATGAAAGAAACAATGTAAACATGATCATTTAAGTATCCATATTCATAACTATTTCTGAAGAAAAACATGTAGAAATAACAGAAATTGAGCATAGAGTGCTGCTAAGCAAAGTCTAAGCTATTCTTCCTTCCTACTATTTAGATGGTGACACAATGGTGGCATAAACATATATAAACTGTAAACAGAGGTAAGAAACACTTATTGAGCCATGTAGAAGCACAAGAATTCCATAGTCACTCTTCAGCCATTAAATCACAACAGACAGTTTATCATCCAAGCATTCCAGCAATCTTTGATTATAGAGGCTCTCAAAGAATACAACGCAAGTCTGGAGAGGAGTTATCAACCAACCAACCCTTAATACATAGCTGAGGGTGGTATATATAGAGAAAATATCCAAAAAATATCTACAACAGCAGATCTTAAACAGATCTGAGGGAATAAGTGCTTTTAATCTAACTTATCCTGAAATAAATGCATAAAATATCTATCTAACTACTGCGCTGAGGTAGCTGCCTCAAAAATGAGTTGATATGTGTCCTTATGGCTCTGTGCTGTTCATTTAGCCATAACTGTGCTTTGGGCTTTGATCCACTGCTCTCAGGTGGCTTTAAACATCATTAGCTGTGATCTGAGAGCCCTAAATGGCTTTTACTGCTTTCTTTGACTTTTATGGAGGCTTTTAATGTTTCCCTGTTGTGGGCTTTATGATTTCCACTGATACACTTTGCCGCTTCACTGATACTCTTTGTCGCTTCACTGATACACTTAAACTTGAATCTGGGCCTTATCTTTCCACTGATACACTTTGAACTGTCAAATCTCCCCTTTTTTGCCACTTTATGGCAAAAATAGCTGTGGTGGCACCTCTACGAGCTTTTGGATGAGTATCGGCATTGGCCGATTGAAATTCGATCAAAAAGGAAGAAATGACTGCAAAATAGAGGAGGATCTGCATGCTGATGACTGTGCTGAGGCCTAGGCTAGCTTCCTGGAGCAAAAACTGGGCTTTGGAGCGATCAAAATGGCTTAAGAATGCATGTTTTTCTTTGACTATAGCGCATACAGGCATACGCATGAAATAATGAAGAAATGGCCTCTTTTTCCTTTACAAATAAAAAGACCAATTATACGCAAAATTCGTGAAAAAATGGAGCGAGAGCGACACTGTAGCTAAGATTAGATCTGGGTCGTTGGATCACGTGGAGGCAAATCCAACGGCAGTGATGAAGTCGGGGATATCGCTATCGGCGGGTGGAGGGCTTTATATATATATATGGGATCAGCGATGGAGCGATCGCCGATATTGCATCGACGATCGGGAGAGGAATGGCTTTTAACACATAGCACTGGGCAAGCGAAATGGGGGGGTGCGATTTAATATGGGCCGTCAGATCTAAGGCTTGATCCAACGGCTGCCAATAAATTGGCATATCACATCGGCGGAGAACCATAGGGCGGGCCTTAATACATATGCAATAGCGATGCGATATGCGATGCGATGCGATGCAATATTGGCCATTGATCTGGGTGGGGGCGATTGGACGGCTAGGATTAAGTCGCAATATCGCAATCGGGGAAAACCCGGGGGCGGGGCTTTATATACATATGCGCTTGCGATGCGATATTGCGGGGTTTTGCGATAAAAAGGGGTTTTTACCTTAAAACCTAAGTTTTATGAAAAACTTAGGTTATAACGATAAAAGGGAAGAATCGATTAAAGCGGATGAATGCGGAATATATGAAATATATGGTACGGAGGGCTCCCGATAGCGATATCGCTTCGGATGCGATAGCGATATCGCATCGGGGCAAGGGGGAAGGAGTTATATATATAAAGGGCCATCACTGCTACCACCTCCGACAGGGATATCGCGTCGGAGGGGGGAAATTCCAATCGAAGGAGGGTTTTTATAATACAAAGGGGCTTTTGTATGATCGGAAGGGTCTTTATGCATGAAAAGAGGGTTGTCAATGCTTTTGGAAGGGGTCCAAAAGTATGAAAAGAGGGATTTTATATTTTGGAAGGGATTTTATGCATAGGAATGAGTCCTAATGCATTGGAAGATGGTTTGAGAGGCAAGATGAGGGTTCTTACTAAGTTTCAAGTAAACTTAGTAGTTCCCAAGGGATATTTATGGTTATTTTTCAACCAAAGGGAGGCGATATGTATATAAAGGGGATTTATAACATATTTTAGTAGGGGAAGGGGAAACAAATAGGGATTTACATAATAAGTTAGAAGTTAATATGAATTTTGATCATAAAAGCGCTAAGGATATAAATCTTAGGCTTCAAAGGGGAAATAGGACTTATAGAAGAAATACAAGCAGTCCTAAGTAAAGCAGGTCTTTACTTAGGCAAATGTTATGAAACATGATGAATTTTTAGAGATGTCAAGCAGATCTTAACATCTTTAGGGGAAGTTAGTGAATGATTTGGGGAAAAGGAAGAAGGGGAAGTTAGACATGCCTCGCTTGAGCTGCTCCAAATGGATTTTGCCTTATACTTGTGATCTAAATAGATTTAACACTTGGAAACTTGAAATGGATCACAAATCATCATTCTGCCACCTCAGAACTACCTACCCAGCCTACTTACCTAGCATTTTCTCTTCTTTTTGGTTTGGGTGCACTTGAACTAGCAAACCCAGCTTTTCATCTTTTCTTTTGGCTATCCTCCTATCTAAGTCGATCCTTATGCCTTCTGGGGCTCAGATTAAACTGTTGAGCGCCCTTGCTTCTCTACCTATCTATAAATCTGCCAAGATTAAACAGTTTGGATAGATATTCATTCTTTATCTTCAAAAACAAGAAATTTAAACCTAGGGAAGCCAAGATTAAGCTGTTTGGCCTTCCCTTAACTGAAAAACTCTTCAAAAATGGAACAATTCATCAAAAATGGAATATAGTAGTGGCCTTTGAGCTTGCACACTTTCCTGGCCTCTTGTTTGGGGTTCATTTCATTTATTTTTTCTTTGGCCAATTCATTCTTTTTTCCCTTTGATTATTCTTTTAGGGCATACCCTCTTTACATTTTTTAAATTTTTCTGAGTTTTCTTGGAAATATGGAACATTTGCAGCATGAAAAAGATGACATATTTGGCATTTAAAACAGTCAATCATGAAATATGAAACCTATTGCAATAGGAGGCTAACAGTGGCTCCACTTGGGGATGGCTTTTCCAGATGAAAAGCCAAGAACAACAGGTCAGAATGCCTTGATCTTCAATTGTTGCTGTAAACTGAAATTCTCCTTCTTCTTAATGCCTTTGACTGAATTCTTATAAGCTGATATGCAGTATCCTTTTGAGCTGAATTGCAGAAAAATTACAGCTCTGCTTCTTGCCTTTTGGGTGCTTGTAAACATATTCAAATCTGCTTGAGCACTTGCTTTTTGAGATAAATTCAAAACAGAGATCTGAATGGTGCATTTGCTTTGATCCTTCCTTCAAAATTTGCTGCGTTATTCCCTTTTAGACTGCTGAAAAATAAAAGTGATGAATATACAAATACTAATGTACAAAAATAGAGCTGAGTTATATACATCAAAAGGGATCATGATAGTGCTTTAGCATTCGGCCATTGACAGGGCCTTCTTCAGCTTTTGTGCCATCCAAACTCTTGAGAAAATATGTGTTGTTGCCTTGCACAACATGAATAATAAAGGGGCCTTTCCAAAGGAAATCAAACTTGCCATGCTTTCCTTCGTCCTCTCTTCTTGAGTCCCATCTTAAGACTTTTTTGCCTATGTAGAAATCTTCAGCCTTGGTTCTTTTGTCAAACATTTTCTTGATCTTCTCTTGTAAAGTTTGAGCTATGTCGTACACTTGCTCTCTTGTTTGCTGCAAATGGATGGTTTGGTTTATTCTTCTTTGGATATCATTGGGCTCAGCCTGAATCTCTTGCAGCAATTTGATAACGGGGATTCCCAAAGAAGAAGGGAACTTGGCCTCCATGCCATAGACTAACTCATATGGGCTCATCCCAATGGATCTATTGGTTGAAAATCTGTCTGCTCAGAGGGAATTTACAAGTTTTTGTGCCAGTTCTTCTTGTTTTCTTCCAGCACTTTCTTAATGATGTTAATCAGGCTCTTGTTGGATGATTCGGCCAAGCCATTACCTTGAGGGTAATAGGCTGTGGATTGGCCTAAGGCAATGTGAAATTTATGGCAAAAACTTATCATTTTCTTGGATTTGAAGGCAGCAGAGTTATTTGTAATGATCTTCTCAGGACAGCCAAATCTGGACAAAATGTTGGTTTCAAGGAATTGGATGATGGTTGAGTCATTAGCTTGCCTACATGGGATGGATTCAATCCACTTGGTAAAGTAATTTGTGGCTGTTACAATCCACTTATGTTGGCCAGAAGAGGATGGATGAATTTCTCCAATGAAGTCAAGACCCCATTGTTGAAAAGGCTTCTCGGTTGAAATGGGCTTAAGGGGCAAGGGCAACAGCTTTCTTTTGCCTTCAAAGATTTGGCATTTGTGGCATGAAACAACAAACTTTTTGACATCTGCAAAGAGGGAGGGCCAATAGAAACCAGCCCTTAATATCTTATCAGCAGTGGACTTCCAATATAAGTGCCCTCCACAGTCCCCTGCATGGAATTCTTTCATAACACTGTCAGTTTCATTTAAAGTTAAACAATTCAGCAAAATTCCTTCATGATTCTTCCAAAACAGGGCACTATCTAAGACACAAAACTTTGATGCTTTCATCTTTAAAAATCTCTTTTTGGTTCTGGACAACCCTGGGGGAGCAAACAGGTTTAAAAATATAAAACAAATATCAACATACCATGGGGATTGCAAAAAAGCTTCACTGATCTGTGGAGTCACCAGCTCCTATTCATTGTCCAGTTGATTAATGTCTAAGGCTTGAAAATTGGTTTCGGACATCAGTTTGGCTAAACCTTGTCCCTTTATCAGTTTAGTGGGCTTTATCTCAATGTCATACTCAAGGATATTGGCAATCCATTTGCCTCTTTTGCCTTCTATGCCCTCTTGAGTTAATATGTCTTTTACAACAACATTTGGCACATAAGCAATCACATGGGAGTATAGAATGTAAATTCTGAAATCTTTGATTGCCTTAACCAGGGCATAGGCCTGTTTCTCCATGATTTTATACTTCAAGGGTGCATCCCTAAGGGCTCTACTGAAAAATGCAATTTTCTTTTCATTTCCTTGATCATCCTTTTGCAAAAGGACAACAGCTATGAAATGTTCATATGCAAATGAAAAATGATGAAATCCTTATCAAGTTGAGGGCTTGTGAGGACTGGGGCTTGGGTTAAGGCAGATTTTATGCCCTCAAAGGCTTGCTTGGCTTCTAAAGTCCATTTTACCTTGGAATCCTTCTTTAACATGTTATTTAGCATTCTTATCAGCTCGGCCATGTTAGGGATAAATCTCCTTAGGAAATTGATCTTTCCTAGGAATTCTTGCAATTCTTTGATGTTTCTTGGATAAGGGATTTGAAAAATGGCTTGGATCCTTTCCAGATCAATTCTAATCCCATATTTGGAAATGATATGGCCTAGAAATTTGCCTTCTTCTAGGCCGAACAGAGATTTCTTAGGATTTAAGGAAATGTCATATTTCCTACAGGTTAGGAATTCTTGCCTTAGGTGTTTAAGGTGCTCTTGATCCGATTTTGAGAAAGGAGTAAGGTCATCAAGGTAGACCACCAAGAAATCATGGATTTCTTTGGCAAATGCAATGTCCATGGCCCTTTGAAAGGTAGCACCTGCATTCTTTAGCCCAAAAGAAATTTTCACATATTGAAAGGTTCCCCACGGTGTTGTAAAGGTTGTCTTGTCTTGGTCATCCAGGTGAACTAATATTTGATTGAATCCTAAGAAACCATCAAGCAAAGAAATTCTTGAAGACCCCACAACCCTTTGTAGAATATGGTCTATCTTTGGCAATGGTTAGTGGTCTTTAAGGGATACTTGGTTCAGATTTCTTAAGTCCACACATAGTCTAATCTCACCTGTTTTCTTTCTTGTGGGAACAAGATTGGATACCCATTCTGAAAATCTAATGGGTGCTATGATACCAGCTTCAAACATTCTCTTCACTTCTTTCTCAATCAAGGGGAGAAGCACATGATTGATTCTCCTTAGTTTCTGTTTGAAGGGCTTTTGATTTAGCTTTAAGGGAATGGTATGTTGAATCACTGAGGTGTCATAGGACTTAAGGTCCTCATAACTCCATGCAAATACATCATGGAACTCTTTAAACAAGTCAACATATTTTGGCTTTTGATCAGCAGGCAAAGACTTGGAAAATTTTATCATTTTGGGCTTTTCAGCTGTCCCAATGTTACAGTCTTCAATTGCAGCATTTAATTGTTGCATCTTTGGCATTTTGGGGATATCATTTGAATCAAAAATGTCTTCTAAGGGAGTCAGGCCTGTGGGTAGAAAGTTGTCTTTCAGTTCAATAACTTCAGCCTCTGCTTCAGCTATTTCATCACAATTCATTTGTTTCAGCTCTTATATATTTTTGTCATCAAAAATAGTTGGGTGCAACATTTGATTTGTTGCTATAGTTGTTATATTTTGTTGATTTTCGTTATTTTGCTGTTGGGAATCATCCATGGCATCTTCATCAATGTTTAAGCTTGAAAATTCTTGCTGTAAAGTGAGGAAATTGTTGATCTGTGCATCATTTTCAAAGACTTGCCAGTCTTTGACATTGTTTGGGACTGCAGGCCTGTGTTTGATTTCAGCTGAGAAATGGTGATTGGGCTCAAATGGCAGCTTGCATGTGCTAGCAAAAGTAGCTAGGCTGTGTGCATGTAGATTATGGCTTCTTGGAATTTTGGCAAGCTTGCATTCGGTGAAGGTATCAAGTATTTCTGTGGCAGCAGTCCTATAAGCTCTTAGCCTATTGTCATTTGTAACAAAGTTGCCTTTCATCTGTTGAATAATCAGGTCAGAGTCACCTAGAATGGAAACTTTTGCAGCTCCTAGATATTTGATTAGCTTAAGGCCTAAAAGGAGGGCTTCATACTCTGCCATGTTGTTAGTACATCTGAAGTTTAATCTATAAGCATGACCCTCTGCATGATTGTTTTGTGTATTATGGATCCATACTCCTGCCCCTACTCCTAGCTTATTAACTGAACCATCAAACTCCAAATACCATAGGATTTCTTACTCTTGACTAGTATTGAGAGTTTCAACCATTTTAGGAGTGGGAAGATTTGAGTTTTTTGTTTTATTGAGTTCCTCTTGTGTACTGGTTGCATTGATTGTTTTGACAGTTTCTTGGGTATGGGCAACCGATTCCTCACTTATGCATGTTTCTTGTTCTAAAGCCAAAGGCTTATCATCAGTGGGAGGAGACATATCATCATTAAACAAGATAAATGAATCCATATCAGAAGTGATTGAATAGATAGGAAAGTTTTGGGGCTTTTCCTCACTACTTACCACATATTTCATAAGTGTTTCCCTATACAGTCTCTTTGGTTGCCCAAAGACTAATATAGTGGCATAAGAGAGGTATATTTGGAGAGATCCTTGGAGTTTTGCTCCCCAAGATCTTGATTAGAGCATGCCATACTTGGGTGGAATGTCAGCTACCACCACGTCCATTGGGATTGTTTTGTTGGGGTATTGGACTAAAGAGACACACAAATCTTTGATTAAGCCTAAACAGTTGACCTGACTAGAATCAAATGAGAACAAATCTTTGTATGGTCTAGTGACATCAAGGTTTAGCTTCTCCATTACAACTTTTGGCATTAGATTGTGTGAAGCACCTGAATCAAACATAGCATTGTGCAACACTTTATCATGAATGTGTAAACTGACATAGAAGGGTAGAACAACTCCATGTGCTGATTTACCATCGACTTCAGGACCAAAAAGTAATTCAGGTTGATCATCTAAAACATTAACATCATCCCTATTCTCTGGCATTTGTAGTGATCTTTTGATTTGTTGTCTATATACATCATGTTTAGCAAGCTTAGGGAGAGGAATAGATATATTTAGTTTACCAATTTCTGCCTCTAGATCAAAAGGATTTTCAGATTGGGATTTAGTATTGTGACTGGCAGATTTTCTCTTGGTTATGAGTGATTTCTTGAAGTATTTCTGCTTTGGAAGGGCCCTGAGGAGTGTTGTTTACATTGTCTTTTGAGGAAGAGGATACAAAAGGCTGGTTATTAGAGGCTTGAACATCTGATATATCTGTTATATCCTCTACAATTACTTCTTTTGGGTTTGTTTTATCAACAAGTTTTGTGAGAATAGCTTTGTCCTTTATCTTTTTAGGTTGTCTACTATCATTCGTTTTGGTAGTTTCAGGCACATCTATAGTTCTGGTCCTCAATTTGTATTGTTTGTGCACCTCATAAGCTGCTGAGTCATAGCCTTCTTTGAAGTCAAATGACTCTCCGGATCTAGTCTGAAATTGATTTATATCATGGTCATCTTGGTCTTCTTGGGTTAGAAAGACTTGTTGTTCACCCTTTAAACCCATCAATTTAATGTGAGAGTCCTTGGTTGGCTCACTAGATGTGGATGCTTCAGCATAGTTTTCATGAAAAGGAGGTCTTATATCATGGTCTGGACTAGCCCTTCCAACATTTGGGTTTTGGTTTTTTCTAAAATTTGGGTTTCTGATAGGATTACTTGGTTGTCCTTCCCATGAGGCTTTTCTTTCAATGGTTCCCACTCTATCTCCAATACTATCCATACCTTTCATTATTGCATCAAGTTTTTGCTCAAAAACTGAAGGTTCATCTTTAAAAGTAGTTCTTCTCTCAGCTCTTGCTCTATTTCATTTGGCAATCAGATTTGCCTCCACACTAACAGCTATATTCTGCATCTCTGCTAAGGTTTGAGGGGCTCTTTCCCTCAATTGATATGCCATGTCTGAATCAAATCCATCAGGGAATTTGTATAAAGCTAGATCAGGTGGAGGTCTAAGGTTTTGTGGAATAGCATTGTAAACATTGTTGAACCTAGCACAATAGTCTAAGACAACCTCTTGAGGGCCTCTTTTGATAGTGTCATACTCAGCTAGAATGTGCAGTGGATCTTTCCTTTTCTCCCATCTGTTAAGAAATGTTTGGTAAAGGGCCTCTGGGTCAGCTATGGAATTTGCAGGAAGAGCTCTAAACCAAGGCCTTACATCTCCAGTCAAACTTTGGACAAAAATTTTCATTCTTACACCATCATCATCTATTTCATAATTCTCAAAATAGTCCTGCATTTTCTTGGTATGTTGCAGGGCTGTGCAAGAACCAGTACCATCAAAATATGTGATTTTGGTTTGATAATCCTGAGGCATAGCCCCTGGATTCGTAGGTAGCTGTAAAGGTGCATATCTGTTAGCCATATTTATAGGGATAAATGGAACAGCTGGAACAACTGGGATAATAGTAGTAGTATGTGTAGTGGATGAAGGTGAAGAAGAGGTGTTTTGGGAAGTGGATGATGAACTAGGGGAAGTTGGAACAGTGTGAGGATGGAGTGAAACAGGGGTTGAAATATAGCTCCGCTGAACTGTTTCAGAGCTAGAATCAGCAAGATCTTCTTGTTTTTCTTTCCTATAGATCTTTGGAATTATATTAGGATTATCAAAAACAGCTGGGGGATTTGGGTCTGGATTTGACCTAGTATTGTGTGATTTCTTCTTGGGAGCCATCTTCTAACTTGTTTTTTGGAATTTTCTGAATATGTCCCCAGTGGAGTCGCCAATGATGTTAACACTCAGGTTGTCCCTTGGCTCCTTAAGGGATACGGCCGAGGTAACCACAAACCAATCTTTAGACTGTAGGTTCTAGCCTACCTGCAATCAGAGAGGGATCTCTCTTTAAAATTTAGCTTTGGTTTGATATGATTTTATGCTAGTTATGGTGTTCTTTGGGTTTTGTTTAAGTTTTGGTGGGAAGGATGATGCTTTCAAGCAGAGTTGGGATGGATAGTGTGAGAAGTTCAAACCATTGGGCATGGAGTCATGGATTAGGGCTACTGGTGCATTTTCTTGGTCACAAGAGGAATACAGAGCAGGATAGCTACACATAGAACAATATCAAGCTGGAATAAAGATGGAATGAAGGTCAGAGATGAAAGGCAACTAAGAATCTTTCATCAGCTAACAGAGAAGGAAGGTGAATGAACGTTTATCTAGGAGCAGTCAAGAATTCCTAAATAACAGTCATATATGAAAGAAACAGTGTAAACATGATCATTTAAGTATGCATATTCATAACTATTTCTGAAGAAAAACATGTAGAAATAACAGAAATTGAGCATAGAGTGCTGCTAAGCAAAGTCTAAGCTATTCTTCCTTCCTGCTATTTAGATGGTGACACAATGGTGGCATAAACATATATAAACTGTAAACAGAGGTAAGAAACACTTATTGAGCCATGTAGAAGCACAAGAATTCCATAGTCACTCTTCAGCCATTAAATCACAACAGACAGTTCATCATCCAAGCATTCCAACAATCTTTGATTATAGAGGCTCTCAAAGAATACAGCGCAAGTCTGGAGAGGAGTTATCAACCAACCAACCCTTAATACATAGCTGAGGGTGGTATATATAGAGAAAATATCCAAAAAATATCTACAACAGCAGATCTTAAACAGATTTGAGGGAATAAGTGCTTTTAATCTAACTTATCCTGAAATAAATGCATAAAATATCTATCTAACTGCTGCGCTGGGGCAGCTGCCTCAAAAATGAGTTGATATGTGTCCTTATGGCTCTGTGCTATTCATTTAGCCATAACTGTGCTTTGGGCTTTGATCCACTGCTCTCAGGTGGCTTTAAACATCATTAACTGTGATCTAAGAGCCCTAAATGGCTTTTACTGCTTTCTTTGACTTTGATGGAGGCTTTTAATGTTTCCCTGCTACGGGCTTTATGATTTCCACTGATAGACTTTGCCGCTTCACTGATACTCTTTGCCGTTTCACTAATACACTTTAACTTGAATCTGGGCCTTATCTTTCCACTGATACACTTTGAACTGTCAAATCGCCCCTTTTCAGCCACTTTATGGAAAAAAATAGCTGTGGTGGCACCTCCATGGGCTTTTGGATGATTATCGGCGCTGGCCAATTGAAATCTGATCAAAAAGGAAGAAATGACTGCAAAATAGAGGAGGATCTACATGCTGATGACTGTGCTGAGGCAGAGGCTGGCTTCCTGGAGAAAAACTGGGCTTTGGAGCGATCAAAATGGCTTAAGAATGCATGTTTTTCTTTGACTGGAGCACGTACAGGCATAAGCATGAAATAATGAAGAAATGGCCTCTTTTTCCTTTACAAAGAAAAAGACCAATTATACGCAAAATTCGTGAAAAAATGGAGCGGGAGCGACACTGTAGCTAAGATTAGATCTGGGTCGTTGGATCGTGCGGAGGCAGATCCAACGGCAACGATGAAGTCGGGGATATCACTATCAGCGGGCGAAGGGCTTTATATATATATGGGATCAGCGATGGAGCGATTGCCGATATCGCATCGACGATCGGGAGAGGAATGTCTTTTAACACATAGTGTTGGACAAGCGAAATGGGGGGGCTGCGATTTAATATGGGCTGTCAGATCTGAGGCTTGATCCGACGGCTGCCAATAAATCAGAATATTGCATCGGCGGAGAGCCATAGGGCGGGCCTTAATACATATGCAATAGCGATGCGATGCGATATTGGTCATTGATCTGGGTGGGGGCGATTGGACGACTAGGATTAAGTCGCAATATCGCAATCGGGGAAAACCCGGGGGTGGGGCTTTATATACATATGCGCTTGCGATGCGATATTGCGGGGTTTTGCGATAAAAAAGGGGTTTTTACATTAAAACCTAAGTTTTATGAAAAACTTAGGTTATAACGATAAAAGGGAAGAATCGATAAAGCGGATGAATGCGGAATATATGAAATATATGGTACGGAGGGCTCCCGATAGCGATATCGCTTCGGATGCGATAGTGATATCACATCGGGGCAAGGGGGAAGGAGTTATATATATAAAGGGCCATCATTGCTACCACCTCCGACAGCGATATCGCGTCGAAGGGAGGGAATTCCAATCGGAGGAGGGTTTTTATAATACAAAGGGGCTTTTGTATGATCGGAAGGGTCTTTATGCATGAAAAGAGGGTTGTCAATGCTTTTGGAAGGGGTCCAAAAGTATGAAAAGAGGGATTTTATATTTTGGAAGGGATTTTATGCATAGGAATGAGTCCTAATGCATTGGAAGATGGTTTGAGAGGCAAGATGAGGGTTCTTACTAAGTTTCAGGTAAACTTAGTAATTCCCAAGGGATATTTATGGTTATTTTTCAACCAAAGGGATGGGATATGTATATAAAGGGGATTTATAACATATTTTAGTAGGGGAAGGGGAAACAGATAGGGATTTACATAATAAGTTAGAAGTTAATATGAATTTTGATCAGAAAAGCGCTAAGGATATAAATCTTAGGCTTCAAAGGGGAAATAGGACTTATAGAAGAAATACAAGCACTCCTAAGTAAAGCAGATCTTTACTTAGGCAAATGTTATGAAACATGATGAATTTTTAGAGATGTCAAGCAGATCTTAACATCTTTAGGGGAAGTTAGTGAATGATTTGGGAAAAAGGAAGAAGGGGAAGTTAGACATGCCTCGCTTGAGCTGCTCCAAATGGATTTTTCCTTATACTCTTGATCTGAATAGATTTAACACTTGAAAACTTGAAATGGATCACAAATCATCATTCTGCCACCTCAGAACTACCTACCCAGCCTACTTACCTCGCATTTTCTCTTCTTTTTGGTTTGGGTGCACTTGAACTAGCAAACCCAGCTTTTCATCTTTTCTTTTGGCTATCCTCCTATCTAAGTCAATCCTTATGCCTTCCAGGGCTCAGATTAAGTTTTTGAGCGCCCTTGCTTCTCTACCTATCTACAAATCTGCCAAGATTAATCAGTTTGGACAGATATTCATTATGTATCTTCTAAAACAAGCAATTTAAACCTAGGGAAGCCAAGATTAAGCTGTTTGGCCTTCCCTTAACTGAAAAACTCTTCAAAAATGGAACAATTCATCAAAAATGGAATATAGTAGTGGCATTTGAGCTTGCACACTTTCCTGGCCTCTTGTTTGGGGTTCATTTCATTTATTTTTTCTTTGGCCAATTCATTCTTTTTGCCCTTTGATTATTCTTTTAGGGCATACCCTATTTACACTTTTTAAATTTTTCTGAGTTTTCTTGGAAATATGGAACCTTTGCAGCATGAAAAAGATGACATATTTGGCATTTAAAACAGTCAATCGTGAAATATGAAACCTATTGCAATAGGAGACTAACAGAACCAATCCTAGAGAAAGAAAAAATGAATCCGACCATATCTTGTATTGAAGTGGCAGGAATTACGACTCCTCAAACTCTCAAGATAGAAGGACATATCAAGAAGAAAAAGGTTCAAGAAGTGAAAGATTACATCGAGAAATAAGAAATGAATCCGACTATATCTTGTAATTCATTGGCCAGAATTACCACTCCTCAAACTACCAGGATAGAAGGACATATCAAGAAGAAAAATGTTCAAGAAGTGAAAGATTACATCGAGCATCAAGAAATGAATCCGACTATATCTTGTAATGCATTGGAAGAAATTACCACTCCCCAAACTCTCAAGATAGAAGGACATATCAAGAAGAAAAATATTGAAGCAATGAAAGATCACATCGAGCATCAACAACAAGTTCTCCAACTTTTAAATGATAATGCCACTTTGGTGCAGAATTGAATGAAACAAGAAGCAGATCAACATCGCAGTGAAAGAAGTTTTGATGTAGGCAATTGGGTATTTTTACGGCTACATCTCAAGAAAGCTACCGAAGGAAATGTTGGCAATACGACATGCACTTAAGAAATGGCAACCTTACCTAATGGGAAGATACTTCAAGGTAAAAATGGATCATGATAGTCTTAAATACTTTTTAGAACAAAGATTACCTTTAGAAGAACAAAAAAGTTGGGTCACAAATATGTTGGGTTATGACTTTGAAATCATCTACAAAAATGGGAAGTCAAATGTTGTTGCAGATGCACTCTCAAGAAAGGATGAGGATGTGGAAGCATTGTTTTGTGCTATTTCTATTATCCAACTAGATTGGATAAATGAAGGAAGGGATGAATGGAAGAAGGATGAAGAAGTGTGGCCACTCATTCAAAAGTTGCAGAAGATCCCAGTTCAAACAATATTGTTAGAACTTGACGAGGAAGGAAAAATAATATTGGAACCTGGAGCAGTCCCATAAACAAGAACCCGACAACTACGGAATCGATCAATTTCAGAGTATCTCTTCAAGTGGAAGAACTTACCTGCTGAAGATTCCACATGGGAGGACAAGAATTTTATACAGGAGCATCAAGAACTACTCAAGCGTTGAGGACAACACTTTTTGAAGGAGAGGGGCATGTTAGGTCCCTAGACTACTAGTGTAACCCCTTATTGTTATTAGTACAACCCCCTTATTATATTGTTGTGCCCATGTAGTCCCCATATTGTTATTATTGTGCCCCATAGAAGCCCACTATTGTTATTATTGTGCCCCTGCATTATTATTGTTATTTTGGCTCTGATTTATTATGACCCCTTAGACTCCTATACATAGAAAGGAGGTCTTGTAATTTGTATTATCCAAGAATTGTTCATTTGTGTAATGTAAAGGAGGTTGCCCCCTCGAAGAGGCTGAATTCTAAGGTGTTGATCTATCTTTTTTATCTTTTTGTGAGTTGGTTTCATAACATTAAAATTTGGGTGAAAGAGCCATCAAATTTTCTACAGACACCCACCAACACATATAAGACAAAATCTCTCAGGAGGGCCTATCAATTATTGATTATCCTAGCTTGTTGAATATACGATCAACAGAGCATGGAGACCTTTCCTGAAGGGTGGGAAATCTTATTGAACTGGGCTATGAACGAGGGGAAGCCATTCAACTAGTCAAACTTGTTGGCTTGATAGTTAATTATTCATGTAGTGAATTCCTAGAATCCTCCAAAGGGTGGCAAAGCGAGATTTTACATGTTTGCATTTCTACTAGATGCAATATGTGCACATAATGCATTCCTTGGCATGAACTGGACTTGGACACCTCGAGACCATGTCGTTCACATTCATTGCAAACTACTCTCGGATTGCAGCCAACAAGGAGTAATGGAGAAGCTAACTGACCACTTCCTCATTCCGCTATACATCTTTGAGGAAGAACCACCTTGCATGTCACGTGGGGAAATGGAAGTATTATTGAAGATAGCATATTGGTTTGCCTCACCAGATGGCACCTTCATTAGAGTGTTTGGAAGCCAGAATTTGCCGCATATTTTTCCAAGGTATGCCATCGACAGGCTTGTCATGAAAGAAGTTTCATATCATCTCTCCACAGGGTTGTTAGTACCTTTGCACAGGAAGAAGAAAGAACCTTGGGAAACTCTTCCTATGAAAATTGGATTGTATGAGATCAATAACTTGAAATTTGTGGATACCAAAGGAAAAGTGATAGAGAAGTTTGGATTCGATACTCGGGACTTTAATCCGTACGATCATCGTGGTATTTGCAAAGACAACTATGTTGATTTGGGGTAGCATTGGATGTGCTCTAGGACTCAAATTTTGCAGGGAGGTTTGGGCACATGCATTCCAAGAAACCCAAAATCCGTTTTAAGAAATTCCACCCAGAGACAATTATGTTAAAATAATTAATATTTTTAATGAGGTTCCTAAGTCTAAACTTAGGAAAATTAAATTATTAATGGGTATTAATCTAATTGTGGGTGAAACTTATAGAAAAATATGGAGATCAGGTCAAAACGATATGAGCCTTTGATTAGGAGTTAATCTAAGCCATTGGTTGTCCAATGGGAAGATATAAGAAGGGGCTTGAGGGTCATTTGGAAAATACACCAAGAGAGATCAAAAAATCGATTTTTAGAAGTGAGAAGTTCTCAGGAGGAAAATTCAATTGAGGAGATTTCTTGCAGCAGAGGGGCAGGGATAGCTTCCGGAGAGAGTGATTTTTTCAGCTAGCTAATCATCAGCAGAGAGAAGAAGAGAGTAATCCAACAGTGACAACACTGAGCCAAAGGGGCTAACGTAGAGCCATGCAGAGGCAGCGCAAAAGCTAGTGAGAAGGTTTAAATTTGCAGAGGAATTTGAGTTTTAGAAGTTGGGAGTCAGGGTGTGAGACCGAGAGGCAGAAATTGAATCTCTTGGGTAGTAAATTGACCATCCAAAAGATTGATGCAGTTCCATAGAGCTTGACAGTGGGATGATGCAGACACTACGCAGAGGAAGCCAGAAAAGTGGGGGCACTTAGTCTAAGGCTGGATCAGCCAGGATATCCAATGATAGTGTGAGATAAACTCACAATTATTTCTGCCAATATTTCTCTCTGTAACTAAATAGCCCTGTGAGGTATTCAAAGATGTATTTATAATTTTCTACTGCTTAATAATAATAAACCCTCAGAGTTGTTGCACTGGTTTTCCTGCATTAGGTTTTTCCGGGGACATTTGTCTAAAAATAATGGTGTCATATGTGTTTTTATTTCCTTGCTCAATTTCTATGTTTCAAAATCATATTTAATTTGGTGTAGGTTGCTTCAGTAATTTACTTTAATATTTCAAGAAGAAATTTGAAATAATTTTGTAATATAGTTTACGATCTAGGTGAAGTAGAGTCAGCTGGTTGCAGTAGGATTCATAGATTGTTAGATCTAGGAATTTTCACATGGTATCAGAGTTGTTGATGTGAAATAGGAAGAGAATATATAGCATTGAATAAAGGTCCAACTTGCTGCAACAAGCAACAGTTCAAATCCCTTGAGGGATTGTGCAGTTCTATGCAAGAGGACTATATTTTCGAGGTTGTGTCTCTCTGAGTAAGTCGAAATAGAGGTAAGATTTTCGGATTGCGAATTTTCCAAGTCAAAGGGAACCAAGAAAATCCTCAGCGCAGAGCTAGAGTGACGCATTTTTCTACAGGCTGAGTGTTGGGCAGAAAATTCGTCAAAAAATGGAAGCTGATAACATAGTAAGGGGATACTTCCTCATTGATTTCTTCCCAAGGAAATTAGTATTTCTCATTTGTTGGGCAGTAGAGGAGAAGCAGATTTACCAACTCCATCAAGGAGTGTGTAAGCCAGCCTAGAAGCTACGTAGTAGGGAGAAAGAGGGAGTTGTTCGACAATTTTCGGAGGATATAACAACTAGTGGCTTAAGGGATCAGGACAGGTTGGACATAGATTCCAACTACATCATCTAGAAGGCTAGAATGTATTTCCTTCTAGATGAGCATGCCCTCAGGACGTACGTCGATATTGTGGTAGTTGAACCTATGGATACAGATCTTCTGAAGAAGTACAAATCTGAGATGGCAAAGGCCAAGAGTATGATTCTAGATGGGGTCAAGGATCACGTGGTGTGTCACATTTCTAGTAGAGAAACTGCTAAGGAGATGTGGGATTCCTTGACCACGTTGTATCAGGTATCTTCCGAGTAGTAGAAGATGTAATTAGAGCAGAAGTTGAGATCTACCCCGATGTAGAAGGGAGAACGTTTGGATCCATTCCTCACAAAGCTGAAGGAGACTCGTGATGAGTTGTCAGTTGCGGGGCATACACCTTAGGATTCAAAGGTAGTGAGACTGGCCCTAAATTTTGTCTCGGATGAGTGGCAAGTCTTTGTCCAGAGTATCCTAGGAAGAGAAGCATTGCCTAAATTGGATGAGATGTGGTCGACTCTAAAACAAGAGGAGCTGAGGAGAGATCTGGTCAAGGTCAAACTTGACGGTAGCGGTAGCAACAGTGGATTGAAGCCCAAGGAGGAGGAGGAGAGTGCATCACTTGCATCAAAGGGACAAAAGGGGCAATGGAGATGAAAGAAATACATCTCCAAGGGGAAGTGTTTCAGATGTTGCAATATGGGCCACTATGCATCCAGTGTCCTTTGAAGAAAAAGGAAAAGGATGAGAAGCACAATCCTAAGGTTGTAGCCACGAAGATTGAAAAAGAGGAGGAGTTCACCATGACAGCTAAGATACGTCCAGGAGGGAGAAGGACTGATTTAGAACTATAGTTTGATAGAGCTACAGATGGGAAAGATCCTTGAGGAGTCCACCTCTTGGATCAATACCTTGATACGAAAGCCCAGATTAGTAGTAGCAGGATGGACTAGTTTTGGATGGTGTCGAGGATTGTCAGGGAGACAGTTACAATGGCTAGGAGCGTCATACTCTAAGCATCATAGAGTAGAGTTGGCAGTAGTGCAGATGCCACAAAGTAGAGGTCATCAACAACACAATAGATTCAAAGGGTCAGTGCATAGACTAGCAGCAGTTAGTTCCAACATTCATGTAGTATCATATTGAACACAGTTAGTTTAGTAATTTTGGATGTTTTTCAGTTGCTTCTCTCAACAACTGATTTGTAATACAAATGCACTATTAGCAGTGGTAGTGTTAGCAGCATAGCAGATGAACATTTGAGAGGGAGTTGTAGTACATATGTAGCATTGGTAGTGGCAGTGTCAAAGGCAGCAGTACAATTGCAGTAGCAGTGTAGTAGTTCGTGGACAACATGTCATACATCAGCAATGCAGAGAATGCTGCTTCAGAGTCAGAGCAGTATGAAGCAACAGTATATTGATAGAGCACATTCTTCGCTAAGAGGGAGTGTTGATTTGGGGTAGCGTGGGATGTGCTCTAGGTCTCAAATTTTGCAGGGAGGCTTGGGCACATGCATTCCAAAGAACCAAGAAACTGTTTTGGGAAATTCCACCTGGAGACAATTATATTAAAATAATTAATATTTTTAATGAGGTTCCTAAGTCTAAAATTAGGAAAATTAAAATTTTAATGGGTATTAATCTAATTGTGGGTGAAACTTCTAGAAAAAGATGGTGATCAAGTCAAAACAATTTGACCCTTTGATTAGGAGTTAATCTAGGCCATTGGTTGTCCAACAGGAAGATATAAGAAGGGATTTGAGGGTCATTTGGAAAATACACTAAGAGAGATCAAGAAATCAATTTTCTGAAGTGAGAAGTTAGGAGGAAAATTCAATTGAGGAGATTTCTTACAGCGAAGGGGCAGGGATAGCTTTCTGAGAGAGAGTGATTTTCTCAGCAGAGAATCATCAACAGAGACTAATCCAGTAGTGACAGCGCTGAGCCAAAGGGGTTGACGTAGAGCCACACAGAGGCAGCGCAAAAGCTAGTGAGGAGTCCGAAATTTGCAAACGAAATCGAGTTTTAGAAGTCAGGGGCCAGAGTGTGAGATCGAGAGGCAGAAATCGAATCTCTTGGGCAGCAAATCGACCAACCAGAAGATTGACGCATTTCCTAGAAAGCTTGATGCAGACTCTCTACAGAGGCAACCAAAAATTCCAGGGGCACTCGGTCTGGGTCTGGATCAACCAGGATATCTAGTGATAATGTGAGGTAACCTCACAATTCTTTCTACCAGTATTTCTATTTGTAACTGAATAAGACTGTGAGGTATTTAGAGATGTATTTAGAATTTGCTACTACTTAATAATAATAAATCCTCAGAGTTGTTGCACTAGTTTTCCCACATTGGGTTTTTCTAGGGACATTTGTCTAAAAATAACAGAGTCCTATGTGTTTTTATTTCCTTGTTGAGTTTCTATGTTTTAGAATAATATATAATTTGGTGTAGGCTTCTTCAGCAATTTACTTCAATATTTCAAGAAGAAATCTGAAATAAGTTTGTAATGTAATTTACAATCTAGGTGAAGTAGATTCAATTGGTTGTAGTAGGATTCCAAATATTGTTAGATCTAGGAATTTTCGCACACTATGCAAGAATTCACTTTCAGTGGCTCAGCAGGACATTTCACTAGTAGGAGGAGGATCCTTGGAAGAATTGTCATTAGGGGAATTTTGAGGTCTAAAATGGGCCTCCTAAGAAAAATGTACAACCAAAATAAATTTTATGAGAACCAATAGGATTCAAGATGATGATGTCAACCATGGGGGATGATTCACCATTTTTGGAGTAAAAAGGTAAAAAGATTAAAAAATAATAAAATAATAAAACTACTTTTTCAACTCGCATTTTCAACTTATATCCCTATGGTTTTAATCAAATTTCGAGCAGGAGTACTCGTTGGATGAAAAATTTAATTCCTCATCCAAGGAGTGCCCATGTCGCATAGTTTTGATAGACCCTGCTACATGAAAAATGAGAAATACATGAAAAAACATGATTTTCATCACGTTTTTCATGTATTTCTCATTTTTTGGGTAGTGGGGTCCATTGAAAGTATGCAACATGGGTACCCCTTGGATGAGGAATCAAATTATGCATCCAATGAGTGTTTCCGCTTAAAATTTGAGTAAACCCATAGGGAGATAAGTTGAAAATACGAGTTGAAAAATTAGTTTTTCTTTTTTCCCTCTAGAATTTGATGATGTAATGTAATATTATTTTATTATTTTCACTATTATTTTATAACTTCCTTAGGAGGTCCATTTTAGACCTCAAAATTCCCCTAATTTATAATGCCTCCAAGTCCTACGAGTCGGTCAGTTTTACAGGAACTTCACAGGTGACTCCGCAAAAGGAAGCTACTCTAGAAGCAGTGCCAGCAGAAGGTAGTAACCCAGTGTCGGATAAGGAAAAGAGAAAGGTTTCTTATATTCCAAGGGGAGAACAAAGCTACAAGATGAAATTGGATCCAACTATTATGAAATCATGTTTAGCAGTAGAGGAAAAAAGGAATCAGAGGATGCAGATAGCAAAACGGAGGAAGAGGGAAGAGCAGAGGAGATTGGAGGAAGAAAAGCAGAAGAAAGACAAGAAGAGAAGCATAGGCAGGAAGAAGAAGAGAGACGAAGAGCAATATTAGAAGAAATAGCATGGAAACAAGTTGAAGATCTAGAACAAAACTGGAAACCAGTAGAGGAGGAGAGCAGACATACGCGGGACTAGGAGCTTGCTCAGTAGGTTGAAGAGTTGATAGAGATCATAGACATGGAGGAGGAACCAGAGGCACAGAATCAATATGTCAAACTAATTCCAAGCACACAACAGGTCACTGTTTAGTCTCCATCACCTCTAGCATCAGATTCAACTCCAAGCAAGGAAGAGGAAGTTGTTCCTCTTGATGATGATCTAATTATGGACACATATAATCTGGCGTACGATGAACTTTAGACCAAGATTGTACAAGCGTGTAAGAAGCATTTTTTGGATGACCTCGCATCTCCTGCTTTTATGAGAGAAAGGGTGATTGTGGCTAACACTAGGAAGAATCCCAATGTCATTGTCATAGCCAACTTGGCCTTCACAGGTGCAACAAATTTGAATACTTAGTTTTTAATGGTCGAGAATAAGGAATTCGCAAGAACTTGCAGGCTACCAAGGAAGAGGTTGAACAGGTATGTAGAGTAGCTTAGAACACAACTTCCGCACAAGTCCATCTGGAGAAAATGAAGGCAACGATACTTGGTGAAGTATCGACACTTGGAGAGACCATGCAAAATCTCTATGAGGAGCTTGTTACCATGCATAAGGTAGTTTTCCACTTGCATGGCTTGTAGCAACAGTGTAAATATTTTGTCAAAACTCTTAGGAATTTGCAAGATGCAATCGTTGTCATGCATGAATGGTAAATGTGATACAAAGGGTCACTGCTTGAATTAGGCAAGAAAATGAAGCAACAAGTAGAGCTAGAGAAAGCAAGATCTCAAATGTTGATCTAGAACAACAAACAACTTGCCTAATTCATTGGTGACATTTAGGCCTTGTATGTACTCTTATATAATGGTTTGGATTTCTTGGTGAAGTCCCACAGGATGCCATCAGTTGGCTCACTCACTGAAGCCAAAGCCAGGAACTAGGTCAGGCAAGAGATAGAATAATACTTGGAGAAACTTATACAGATTTCCACTAAGAAAGATTTGGAGGTGAAGAGACAAAATATGCAGAACTACATTGGTGGCCCTGTCCAAGTGAGAAAATTTTTGCTAATGCTCTAGAAGGAAGTTGAAACTAGTTCCAAATCATTGTACTTGGATGTCATGGAGGCTAGAGTCTACTTCCATCTAGACACCATCGCACAGTTTGGGGATGTCATCGCACAATACCAAAGCTTGGCATCAATATGTGACTGAAAGACATCGAGTTGTTGAGCTATAGTTTTCCAAAACTCAAGCATCATAGTGTTTTGTCTTGTTAGGCTATCTAGTTGACTCTACCCAATTTTGTCTTATATGGGTACGAGTGTAAATTGCAATATTATTTTGTAATTTGTAAGTACAATTCCAAGTGTCAATATTGGAATGTGAAGAGTCACAATGTAATGTAATGAGTTATTTTGTAAGGAAGATAAAGAGTCATGAGGGAAGTCCAAAATGCATAAAAGGGAGATGAAGAGTCACCCCCTCTTGTTATATATATAACCTCATAACTCATGTAAAGGGATTTTTGGGGAGCCTAGATTTTGGCTAGGCTTAGGCTTAGAATTAGAGGCTTGGGAGTTTGTGAAAGCCTTGGCTTCTACATAGCATAGAGGAAGTATATTTCTTTGGAGGAGTAGGTGATGTTGACTTCACATTCCACTATTGGGGCTAGTGGTCCGTCAATGGTGTATGTATGATTGGAAATTTCACTTAATAAAAGCTCAGAGTGGGCACATTTTCATGCATATGTTGTGAATAGAATAGGAATATTCTTGTTATGTTTGCAATGTATATTATTTAACTTAAACTTATGCTAATGAACTATTTCATTTGCATTGGTACAAATATTGCTGAATGTGTTTTGTTGTTTAATTTGTCATTATTAGCATGTGAACTATTTTGCACATTATCTTGTGATGCCATTTATTCTTGTGTATTCCTATCAAGTTGTGTACTGTTATAGGCTTTTAAGGGGATCACTTATTTTCCCTTCCATGTGGTAAAACCTTCATGCATCGCACTTGACTCTCTACAGGGTCACACGCTTGTTCTCACCAAATTCATTATACATTACTCTATGAGTTATTTCAGCCAAGGCGCGTCATTAAAACCAATGCATCAACAATTGGTCCGTATTCCAGATGGGACTCCTACACTAAATGGTGTGAGGTCTAATTGGGAGTTCATATCGGGGAGATACCGTGAATGTTGGTGGGTCCAACACTATCAACTTTTTTGGTGCTAGAAGGAGGTCTAGATGACAAGATGAACCCATGAAGTCTGTTTGAACTCTCCACACTAATTAATGTCTTCTCCCAAAATCACAACCTCGGCATGTTTTTCTAGAACCACAAATCTGAAACATCATAACATAAACATATGATCTACATTTTAGAGCACCCTTAGCATATACACAATGTGCTACCCAAAATATGAAGGCATTTTCATTTCACTTTTCCCTCACAATTTGCTAAAAACTTTTATCTCAATAACTTAACTCCAGTATTCCTTATGTGTCACGATAGATATACCGCTTCACTTTTGCGACCATGTCGTGCAAGGATAAGTTGGCTGTACAAGAATATTTCGTCGCCTCATGGATTTCTTCAATAACAAAGCTTGAGAGACCACAAAACTAATTTGAGCAAAGGAGTCTCTTTGATAAAAATTTAGATCTTTACCACGAGTATCATTGGCATGGAATGATACCATTTATACTTCTAAGAAACCTCCTCCAACACATAGTGATATATTAAATTCACAGGTGAAACACGCATACCAATCAACCAACAAGAATGGTCATAAAATATGACCAAACGCATCAAATCCAAATTATCTATGATATTACATTACTCTTCATACAATTTTATGTTAAACATTATAAGCCTTATTTTTCCTCCTCGTTCTCCACAACTCTACACGAGGATCTTACACAATTGTCAACCATTATGTAGAACTCTACTCTTATCTTCTCATGACCGGCTTCAACTTCATAGTAAAAATATTATTCTTAAACCAAACTTGTAACTTAACAAAATAATATATAATGTGCACTAAGTTACAACCTCCGTAAATAATGTTGTTTTCCTTACTTCAATGCATTAGCAATTTTTGCACATATATTAAGTATTGTTTTATCAAGAAATACCATCGCTCCAATAGGTCTGACACAAGAGAAATGATGCAATTGTCATGTTTTTCTAGAGTTGGATAGTCCAATCAGAGTTGGGCGAGGATCGTTGATCATGGTGGCCTTCAGTGGATGGTATTCTGTAGATCCATAGAGAACAAAGTCTTCCGAGATGATCAATAGTATCGAGTCTCCTAGCTGATAGGTTTTGGAATTTTATATATGAGGTCGAGTCTCCATGCTGATGGGAGTCAGCAAGCTATGTAAAAGACAAAATGATTGACTAATAGAAATTTAGAGTAGGGCACCAACCGCATGGGTGTCTTTCTCTCGGAAGGGTTTCCACCAGAAATGTTGTGTCTCATGTGTGATTGATGTGATGTGCATGTTTATTGTTTTGTAGTTGCTTACGGTTTTCATTTATGCTAATGTGATGCACATGCTATGATGTTTGTTACTTGTTGGTTAACATATGTGTGATTCAGTAATTGAAGTTAATAATTGGTAAAAATTGTATATATATCACACTATTGATTCATCCCCCCCACCCCACTTAGTAGTGCTCAGACATTTCCAACACAATATGCAATGGTATTGGCCCATCATATTGTAACAAATCCTATTTACAATTAAAAATCCCTGTGATAAGAATCCCTATGGTTAAGAATCTTATTTTATATATATATATATATATATATATATATATATATATATATATATATATATATATATATATATATATATATATATATATATATATATATATATATATATATATATATATATATATATATTTATAAATCCTTTTT
The DNA here is from genome assembly GCA_031772625.1 of Pinus tabuliformis. Lineage (NCBI taxonomy): Eukaryota > Viridiplantae > Streptophyta > Pinopsida > Pinales > Pinaceae > Pinus > Pinus tabuliformis. Next base: position 768,147,387 of record CM062813.1, on the reverse strand, counting down.
ATAATTAATAATAATTTAAATAAAATAATAATTTAATTATTTTTATTTTTATTTTTAGCTCCTGGGAAGCTCATTTTAACTATTTGCCTTCCATATCTTCATATCGTGAGAGGGATATGCAAGAGGTTCAAGCATGGTATACTCGGAGGAGGAAGGCACTTCCAAATTTCAAGACTGAGTTGAGGAACAATAAAACAGTGCCTGACAGGCCCAAATATTTTCATGAGGGTAAGTTGATGGAGACCATCAAACTACTAGAGGCAAGACCCAAGCAGTCAAGGTATCAATGCAATCAGAACCACGTGTGCATTCAAGCCAGGTTGCAGTAAAGTCACCAAAAACAATTGGTAAAAATAATTATGGGCAAGTTTCTTTGTTTTTCTTTGTTAGTTTATCTTTTTCCATTGGGATTCACTAAGTTCCCTGAAAGGAGAAAGAGGAAAATAGATATAGAAAGAAGCCACAACAGAGAATAAAGGTCGCAGACACAACAAGACAAATATGTAAACTCTGCAGAGTATTCTCCTGTCATAAATTTGTTGGAAATAACTTGCTTACCCTGTTTTATTATTTCCATGGCATGTTTTGTGCAAAGTTTAAACCAACTGATATGCCCCTGTTTCTGTGAACCTTTGAAGCTCTCTATTAGTATATTAGGTTTCTTTGTTGTAATTGTCATTAGCATAAACTAAATATTCTTCTTATTTACTATGTTGATTTATCTGGAAAAATCTATGTATATAAATGGATCTACCCTATTTTATGGGCATTTTAACAATTTCGTCCCCAATAATACTCTTAGTCTTGGCAGGTGCTAAGAGGACATCATTTTCGCAGAGCTGGTGATTAATATAACCTAAGAAAAAGAAGCTTGGTGCTGTCGAGTTTGAAATTTGGGACTTATAGGAGGCGATTTGAGCTTGAAGAATATACCCAACCATAATGAAATGAAATTTGAAAGAATGAAAACTTTTGCATTTCCATCTCAGGGGAATTCATAGGATTTAGACTAAAATCCTTGAAGTCATCCATATAATCAATGTCTGTCCAACTCTCCATTGTTATTGAGTCTGATACATTGTACAAATTGTACCAAGTTCCCTTTAGAAAATAGGCATCCATAGTCCTTTCTCCTTGCTTTAAAACAGGGGAGACAAAGACCCCTTTAGCCAATAGAAATTGGTTGTTGATTCCCAGTGTATTAGGATCCTCAAGAAATGTAAAGAACATAGGCCTTGCAATCAGAGATCCTTTAGTGTGAGCTTCAAATGCCAATGTGTAAATATATGAACGAACTTTGTACCTCAGACCTAATCCATTATAGATATTATGACTGGTTTCCATAAGTAAATCTCTTGGCGCTTTGTTCCATTCATTGAGTGATCTCTATAAAAATGATAAAAAGGAACCTAGTTAAATCCACCTATTGCAAAGCTCTTCGGTTGCATTTTGTGAAAATCTACAAATATCAGGGCCTACCATTGGGACTCCAAACAATCCAAAGCCCAGAATTGTAGGTATGGAGTACCGAAGATCATCCCATGTTGCAGCACCATCTCCTGCCCAATGCGCCGCATGGGCCCTTCATCCAAAAAAGGTGGAACGAGTTAGTATGAATGGCCTCTTCTTTAGTATTTTTTTTAATGTTGTGCTTGTCATAATATCCTCTGATAACCATATAGATTATGAGAATTGTACTCCAAGATATCATATAGTGAACTGCACTATCAACCATGGTTTTGTTACCCAATGGTTTGTCTATTTCGGAAGCATTGATTTTGTAAGCAGGATCATCCCATCTAGTAGTGTTTGCATTGCTACAAACTAAGCAACAATCTTTTTGTGCATATTTTCATCGGCAATCCCCTTCCTTTAGCAAGGAACATGTGATCCCACTAAAAAAGTTGCTACCTCCATCATATCTTGGAGGAAGGTGTTTTTTCTTTTGTTTGTGAGTATGGCCTTTCCATCAATAGGTTTCCTCTCATTCCAAAAATGTTGTAGCCAATTTATTTGGTTTATGTGTTAATGCTTTGAATCATTTTGTACATGTTTTATATTGGTGTGTGATTTCTTGTTTCCAAATAAGAATCTAGCTAGCGTTAGGAAGGACTTTTCTACTTGTGATATTGACTATGAACTATTCTTTGAGGTTCATTTTTGGCTGAGATCATTTCTGGTAGATTTATGTGGCCTATGCTTGTAGGTGCATATGCTTAAGAGGTGTTCCTTCCTCTTTCTTTCTATAATGTTGTTTTTTATTTGACAGTCATCAAAGAGAGGCTTTGTGGACAACTTCTGTGTCCAGAAGCATTTGGAGTGTACATATGCTTAGGGACAATACTCAATGGCAAGCTTCACTGAGGGTTTTGGTTTTGGCCTCAAGTAACATCTATTTCTACTAGTTTGGATCCATAAAAATGAATTGAAAATATTATAATTCTGATATGAATCTTATTTGTCTAGTAATACTAATCATATATTATTTTTCTTTTTAAATCTATTAATTACTGAATTGAAATTCTTTTAACATCCCACAGAGACCAAATAGTCCACCAAAGCTAAATTAATTCCTATTTATAAGTGGAATTATATAATCTCGTATCTTTGCAATACCCTTTTTGTTACTTGGTGGTGTTTTCTTTTCTCAATTGCATCATTAATGTTTCTTGGTGTTCAGATTACAAGTTTCCCACTTAAGTGAATTATAATTGAGCAATGCTTCCATATTGATTAATTCAAAAATATGTTTATATGTACAAGTATTTGAAAAAGTTATTGCAATTTAAAGATTGGTTGAACATGCAAGGGTTATATCAAAGTTGTAAGAATAAGGTCATGATGCTCTACATGGAAATTTTGAGAGAAAAAATGGAATCTGACTATATTTAAAAAAATGGAAAAGCAAGGTCAAAACTATACTCATTTTGTTATTAAAAAAGTAATGGCTCTCGATGAAAATTGTCCATTGTAGATTCTATGAATTGTGTGTCTACTTGAACTTATATTTGTGTGAATATAAGGCTTTTGATTCCTCAGTCCACATAAGGATTTTCATTACTCAGAGCCTTTTACACCAATGTTTGAGTGGCAGACAAAATTAAACATTTCTTAAAACTTGGAGGAGAATGGTTCTATATTTTCTGGGATGTGGTTAATAACTTACATTGTGTTTAAATCCAATCAAATGATTGGACAAATACTAGTGATTTGGTTGCAAAATATAAACAACTAAATGATCTTGGAAGCTCAATCTTATTGATTCATGTATTTTTTTCCCAGATTTAATTATCTTCATGGCTTGCTTCTACTTTCTACTAAATGAAGGATTTTAACATTGGTAGGATTTATTTTGTGCACATATTTTTCAATAGGTAATATTTTTTAGTTGCTTCTGACATGACTTGGAGATTGAAGAGAAAATATTTAATATGGTCATATTAAACTAATCAACCTAAGTAACGTTTATGTGGAATTTGATAGACTAAAGTGATGCAACTATGAGAGATATATATGTTTCCTTGGAGTTATGTGCAAACTATGGTTTCCCATGAATACATAATGATAATAACTTTTGGAGTCTCTTTTGCATCGATTTTCTCATGCTGCTAACTTTGAGATACGTTTGCTTGGTTGGCACTCATAATTACAGATAAACTTTTAAGATCTTCAGGTGTTGACTTGCAAACTCGTTCAGCATTATCACAAAAAAATTGAAAATGTATTGGTTATAAAAAGTAATTGTGTTGTAATCGAAGCATTCACATATATTCAAGGTCATTACCTATCAAAACAATGGCAACTTATTTTCACCTCTATCAACATCCACTCATACTTAGGTTGGAATTAGCTTGTGATAGGAAGTATTATATCCTTTAATTGTTTTTCAATTCAATCTTGTATTCTAGGACCTCTGTTATTATTAATATTGTTGAAGATACTTCCTTTAAACTGCAAGAACATTAAAATATATCAAGCACTACAAGCCACCTATCAAAAATTTTCACGGGCTAGAGTCCTCTAATGGTGAGAGTAATTAATCACAAGTTCTTTTGTTCAACTAAGTTGTCGCAATAGGGTTTAATAGGTACTCAACCATAAAAATTACCCAATACTTATAACTGGCCCCAAATGTCTATTCATACCTATGGGCTTTTGAACCTTAGGGGATGAATTAATTCCTTTGATCCTATTTGTACATTTGTAATTATGATTGACAATCAGAGATGTCAGTGTATACCAAATTTCATATTACATGTCTTAGAAAGGTTGAACATATTTTGCCATCAAAATAATGGTTTTCATCTTGATTGGATCTATAATTGAGATCCCTTTCAAACATTTCCCATAAATATCATTTCTAAGCAAAATTTGTGAGACCATAACAAGGGATAAAATTGATGATGTTATTCACTGTCAGAAAATCCCATCAAAACATATTGTCTTTGAGATGATTTTCATGTTCTTAGCAAAGTATAAAATCTGAAGGTGCCAATGCTTAATGTCTTGAAAAATCTTATTTTAGCTACCACAAGAATGTTGAAAATAGTCCACCGCTCAATGGAAGAATGGCACCTACCATTTTTTTCATCCTCCCTCTCATATACATCTTTTTAAAATATTTTTCTAAAATCACTAATCATCTGAGATCCAAAACCACGAATGAATTTGAGGATTTCATATCTATCAAACAACTTGTTATGGAAGAGCATGGAATATTTGGTCTATTAGTGAATGCAACAGTCACCAAACTTATCATTTCAACAATGGCATTCTCCTACAGGAGATGGGCATAAGTAACTTTTTTGAGACAAGGCAAGGATAAAAATATTTAAATACCACATTTTTTTAAGCAAATAATTATATTACACATAAGTAGGCATAAGTGCAAAATGAATGGCTTACCTACCTTGAAGTAGTTGAAGTTGCAGTAAAATCATAGACTCAGAGTAATTCCCCTCTAGCTATAATTTACTTGTGATAGAAAGATTGAACAAGGTACTCAATGCATTTGTCAATTAGATCATTCCCATTTAAATTATTATCATTACTACAAAAATATTTAACGACACAAGAAACAGAGCAAAATACATTGTTAGTGTTCATTGAACTACAATTGCATTTATAAGCATTGGCAGAAAACGCTGAGAATTTTTTTGCATCAAAAGATTGCCACTACCATTGAGTCCATTATTTTGTCATTTTACATGTGATTTTTGTTCTTGTGGATCATAATATTTTAGGGAAAGGGACCATACTTCAAGTTGCATGTCATTTGTCAAAGAAAGGCTAAAATTTTTGCCTATCATTCATGAAAATGTCATGTAAAATAATTCATGGCAATAAGGTTCAGGCTTCCCATCAACCTTCTTGGTATTCTTTTTTGGGTTCAAGGCAATGTTGTGTGTGGAAGCAAGAGGAGAGAATTGTGAATGACATGTATATGGTCAATTGGAAACCAAGCCTATGGCTTTATAACAAAAAATACAGTGATTTCTATGTAAATTGTGCCCTTGATCCATAACAACCAGTAAGATTGTCATTCCATGGACCATCATTAACTACCATATATGCTCAATGCACCCTGGCCATTATGAATGTGGAACGATTTAGTATGAATGACCTCTTCTTTAGTACTGATTTCAGTGTTGTGCTTGTCATAATAGCTTCTGATAACCCATATCGATTATGAGCATTGTACTCCAAGATATCATTATAGTGAACTGCACTAGCAGCCATGGTTTCATTACCCAGTGGTTTGTTTGTTCCATAAGCATTGATTTTGTAAGGGGGATCATCCCATCTAGTGGTGTTTGCATTGCTACAAACTAAGAAACAATCCGTCTGTGCATATTTCCGCGGGAAATCCCCTTCCTTTGGTAAGGAACATGTGATCCCACTATAGAAGTTGGAAACTTCATTCATATCAAGCCAAAGACCATCAAATGCAATTGTCTGTAGGAATTTACAGGGTAAGTTCCTCAGGAAGAAAGCCAAAGGACACCACTCACAAACAGATTATAGATCAATACACTAGTATTGTTGACGTGGTTAAAACCCTCAAAGAGGGAAACAATCCATGGCCTGAGCCAATGCAACCACTTCAGGTAATTTATTAATAAAAGAATGAAAATCTACATAAGCTTCTCTCATGAACAGTTACCCTACAAATGACCCTCCATGCTCTTTAAATAGATATCATGGACCAATCGGGTGTTAAGCCACGGATCAAGTGTCAGTAATTCCGAGGAGAGAATGAACTGTCATATCACTACATATCGTGACCGTCAGATTGTAAGTTACAAAAGTACATAGTAAAGAAACACACCTTACCTAACTCTACACTAGACAAAGTTATACTTAACTATTTCCTATGTGTCGGAATTTCCTAACATCCCCCCTTAAGAACAACTTGGGATAGGATTGAAGGATGTAGAAATATGACACAATAGGAGAAGGAAGGAGGAACTAGAGCCTATCCCCCCTTAGTGACAACTTCCTAAATTCCAACCATAAATTGAAGTTTAGTAAACTTCGCCTTTGTGAGAGCCTTTCTAAAGATGTCTGCAACTTGATCATCTGTTGAACAATATTGCACTTCAAGAACATGGTCATGAATGAGCTTTCTGATGAAGTGCATGTGCAGTTCAATGTGTTTGCTGCGTTGATGTTGGATTGGATCTTTGCATAGTTGAATGGAACTTTGATTATCACACCAAAGTGTAGTCGGATGCTGCTGCTGAAAGCCAAACTCTGATAGGATTTGACGAAGCCACAGGGCCTCCTTACTAGCTTCTACGACACCACGATATTCTGCTTCTACTGAAGAAAGAGAAATGGCACTTTGTTTCTTGCAAGCCCATGTAATAGGTCCTGAACCAAGAGTGAACACATAACCTATAGTAGACTTTCGATCATCAGGGCCACCACCCAATTAGAATCAGTGAAACCAACCAATAGAGGAGATGCTTCTACACTGTAATGAATCCGAAACTGAACTGTACCTTGAACATAACGAAGTATTCTTTTAGTTGCTTTCCAATGACTTTCATGTGGGTTTTGCATAAACTGAGCAATAAGGCCAACAACAACGGAAAGGTCAGGACGAGTATGGGTCAGATACAAAATTTTTCCTACAAGTTGATGGTATAAGGTAACATCAACTTTAGGGGAAGTAAAAGTGACTGAAAGTTTGGCTCTAGACTGAAAGGGAGAAGGGGTTGGCTTATAGTTTTCCATGTGAAAATGGTGTAGAATATCACAAGCATACTTGGACTGGGAAAGGGAAATACCTTCCTTGGATTACAAGACTTGAAGACCAAGAAAATAATGCAAGTATCCTAAGTCTATCATTTCAAACTTCTTTTTAAGTCTGGACTTCACATGGTTTATAAGGTTGGGATCACTACCAGTAAGGGTAAGATCATCAACATAAAGAACAAGAATGAAAAGAGAGTTGCCCACTTTCTTGGTGTAGACAATATTGTCAGAATGACACCTAGAAAAGCCAGTTTCTAAAAGAAAGCTATCCATTTTGGCATACCAAGCTTGAGGGGCTTTCTTGAGACCATAAAGGGATTTCTTAAGCCGACATACAAGGCTGGAGTCTGTTTGTATAAAGCCAGTAGGTTGTTCCATATAGATTTCTTCATGCAAGTATCCATGCAAGAAGGTAGATTTAACATCCATCTGATGGACTTCCCATTTGAAAGAGGTAGTAAGGGAAAGAACAAGGTGGATAGAGTTCATTTTAGCAATAGGGGAGAAGGTTTCACTATAGTCAATGCCTTCAACTTGTGAAAAACCCTTAACAACAAGACGAGCTTTATGTTTATCAACTTTTCCATCTGGGCCATACTTGGTTCTGTAAACCCATTTACATCTAACAAGTTTTTGTCCCTTTCGATCCGTTAGGACACTTGATACTATTGATCATCTCGGAAGACCTTGTTCTCTATGGATCTATAGACTACCATCCATTAAAGGCCACCATGATCAATGATCCTTGCCCAACTCTGATTGGACAATCTAACTCTAGAGAAACATGACAAATGCATCATTGTTCTTGTGTCAGACCTATTGGAGTGATGGTATTTCTTAATAAAACAATACTTACTATATATGCAAAAAGTGCTAATGCATTGAAGTAAGGAAAACACCATTATTTACGGAGGTTGTAACTTAATGCACATTATATATTATTTTGTTAAGTTACAAGTTTGGTTTAAGAATAATTTTGTTTTACTATGAAGTTGAAGCCAGTCATGAGAATATAAGAGAAGAGTTCTACATAATGGTTGACAATTGTGTAAGATCCTTTTGTAAAGTTGTGGAGAACGAGGAGGAAAAATAAGGCTTATAATGTTTAACATAAAATTGTATGAAGAGTAATGTAATATCATAAATATTTTGGATCTGATGCTTTTGGTCATATTTTATGACAATTCTTGTTGGTTGATTGGTATGTGTGTTTCACCTGTGAATTTAATATATCATTATGTGTTGGGGGAGGTTTCTTAGAAGTATAAATGGTATCGTTCCATGCGAATGATACTCGTGGTAAATATCTAAATTTTTATCAAAGAGACTCATTTACTCAAATTAGTATTGTGTTCTCTCAAGCTCTGTTATTGAAGGAATCCATGAGGCAACGAAATATTCTCATACGACCAACTTATCCTTGCACAACATGGTTACAAAAGTGAAGTGTTATATCTATTGTGACACATAAGGAATACTGGAGTTAAGTTATTGAGATAAAAAAATTTAGCAGATCGTGAGGGAAAAGTGAAATGAAAAGGCCTTCATATTTTGGGTAGCACATTGTGTATATGCTAAGGGTGCTCTAAAATGTAGATCATATGTTTACATTACAATGTTTCAGATTTGTGGTTCTAGAAAAACATGTCGAGGTTGTGATTTAGGGAGAAGCCATTAATTAGTGTGGAGATTTCAAACAGACTTCATGGGCTCATATTGTCATCTATCCCTCCTTCTAGCACCAAAAATGTTGACAGTGTTAGACCCGCCAACATTTAGGGGATCTCCCTGTTTCTGGGGAAACTAGTATTTCTAAGAAATGCTAGCCCTCTAGGTTTGGTAGCTAACTTAGAAACAACAGTCAAAACAATTCAATATCTTTCCTATGAGTGACAGATACGAGAGAGATTATGAAATACCAACGTGTAACTTTCGCTTGAATCCTCGCTTGATCTCCTTCTCCTTTGGCCGATCCCGTAACTCCTCCCCGTACTTAACACGCTCAGAGAGTACCTACACAGCTACAAAAACAAAGACCTGTCAAAGAATAATGATCCATCACAGCATAAACACCATAGAATCAAAAATATGATAAAAAATGAATGCATTTACAATTAACACAATCAATTGGGAAAAATCTTGAAGAACTTTATTGATAACAAGGAGAATTACAACCCATAAGAGGTCTGATCCAGCGCCATCCTCCCAGCTTCAAGCCTTCTTCACCTTGTAAATCAGCAAGAACATACCAACAATAACACAATGCTCTCACCTCAATACTGAAGCTAGCAGCACTTCCTTACATCATCCCTGTAATCTCTTGGATGAGAGATCCTTTTATAGATGATTACAAGAGGTTGAGTCATCAATGGGGATGATGAATGCCTTTTGTATTTTTAGGAATTGGTTCCATGAAAGAGGGGAATTAGAGGTGGTTTCCTAATTCCCTTAGTCATCCTTCGGCGCACTCAGAGGGGCATGTGGCACAGGAGAAGTTTCTAGAAGTTTCCATGAGAAACCAACTCTCAAACTCTCTTGGAATTTTTTCCTATCTCGCCCATCGCACCTTCTAAAGGGCCAAAATTATATGCATAGCACTTTGACAGTGTAGTGCCTACTATGCATAGCACCCTAACACATGGTTTTCAACAATGATTCATTTTAGGCACTTTCTAGATGATTCTTGAGATGGAACTTTTGGGGAATGAGGCATTCAGATGACTTAGTTTCTTTAGGACATAAAACAACTATTTTAGGGGTTGATGAACCCTAATACATCGACATGTGAGTTGGGGTTGATGTGCCCAAATATGTCTATAATAGTTGCCCCCTAAAGCATGAGGTCATAAATGTTCATGTCGGGTGAAATGTTTTACCATGAGGATCGGAAGTTTTGAACTGGAAGGTGATCTGCATCAATTACAATACAATACATCATGATAATATGATTTTTTCATGAATTAGCTGAGGGAGGCATTCCCATGCTCAAATTTATAAACTTTCATTACATGTACATAGATCAGACAGTCGTCTGCAGATATAGACTTGTAATCCATGATTGGATGACCATTTGTGTAAAGCCTTTGTACATTTGATGCTTTTTCTCTTGAATATATCGCAGCCCGGATGGATGAAACTAGATCCAGGGTCTTCAAACTCGTTCAATCTTCACTCAATGTACAAGTCAAACCATGTGAAAAGATGTTCTGAGGTCGAACATGGAGAGACATCATCTAATTACCAGCCAATGGTGTAAGCTATTTAACAAACGTGAGAGGGATCACCGATAATGATGATGATCCTCAAGGTACAACAACACATTTCACGTGGTGTGAATAAATGATTCGATGTCGAACACCATGCAAAATATTTTGGTCGAAGGCAGATCTTAGCCTGTCGATAGAAGAGAGAAACTTGCCATTAATGTATGGAAGCTTCAAAGCACTGTAAGGGTGTTTCTAAGTTAACTTCTTGGATAATGAGATGATGTCGACAAGAAGCGACTCATCGTAGGAGGGCCTTGATGTATCCCACATCTATGACACGAAATGAAGCAAATGACTTTTGGAGATGAAAACGAACCGACGACATAAGGTTCAAGAATGGCGGTCATGAAAATGAAGGTTTATAGTATTGCAACAGATGAGACTTTAACTGGATGACTTCTCTTTAACATATTGGTGACACTGAGATGAATTGGTAGCGTTTGACCCAAAGAAAGAGTGATGGATGGTGTGATATACCAACGGTATGATGACCATCAAACGGAATAACCCAACCCAATTTAATCACAATGATGAAGTGAAAGTGTCATGTTCAAGAGTGACTCGCTACCATAAGTTTTCAAGATTTTTTCCCCTTTTTCCCCAGTCATTGCTGACCAGTACCTCTTTATTTTTTATAAATCTTGAGGAGGATAACATATTCTTGTTCTATAATTCACCCTTCAGGTAAACCCATCGTTATTTGATGTTTTAACGAGTCTAGCAACGGTGAAACTCGATCTCGTCTAGATGGACGAGTTTGTCGCTATTATTTTAACGAGTTTAACAACAAGGATAACTCGGTCCTTTTCATGTTTAGAGAGTTTGAAAAGAGACAAAAATAAAACTCCATAAGTTCTTTTTTGTAAAATAATCCCTCAGGTTCGAAAAAGGATAAAATAATACAAGAGGGATGTCATTTCCAATACTTTAACGAGCCAGAAGAGACAAGTGCTCGACTATCTTTTCTTGTTTAAAGAGTCTGAAAAGAGTTTAAAGAGGACTCTTTAGTTTTTTGTTCATTTTTAAATTAAAGCTCGAAAAGAAAATGAAAAGTTTGCTTGGTAGTCAAAGATGCTCAATTCACCATTAGCACATCAGATTTCGTTCTCAGTGGTTCATCCTGCTCAAAATCCCATAAAAAATGATTAAAAAAACATACTTATGGATGAAAAAATGAATAAAATTCACATTTACTTGATGTACATGAAAAAGTAAACATAAAAACTAGTTTTGACAATTCATTTTCACCATTTCATTTCTAATTTTGGATTTTGGAGCTCTGAAGCGGTTTTTCCCCTAAACTTCACCAGTTGATTGCAAGAGATTCTGTGGATCATTTCCCATGCCGTTAGGACCAGGTAGGAGCTAACCTTATGCTCTTCAATTCTATTCCATTCTTTTTCAATTTTGGGAAACTTTTCTCAGCTTTCTGGACCTCTAGGGTTTAATACATTTGCGTTTTTCAACCATCGCACCTTGTCCCTATCAAAAAGTGTGATGCATACTGGGCTACTAATAGGCAACCTGTTATGCATATCACTGTCCTCAAGGGCTAAGTGCGATGGGCATAGAAAACCAAGTTTGAACAGTTGTTTTTCATCAAATTTTGAACTAATTTTTGCCCAAGTTGGATCCTAACTTATATAATGTTTGTATTTCAGATATTCATTGGATCAAAATGGTCATTACATGGTGAGAACGAGAGCACAAAGAGCAGGATATGATTGCCTTAAATGACCAGGGCACAGTAAATGCATTAAGGAACTGTGGGTTGCTAAAGTTTTTCTGCTTGTCCAGCATGAGACAACAGATGGATTTGCTGCAGTATCTTGTTCATGCTTGGGATCCTATTGACCAGGTGTTTCAAATAAGGGGTAAAGCTATTCCTATCACCATCGAGAATATTTATTTTCTGACTGGTTTATTGAGGCAGGGTGCCCCTCTTTCATTATCAGGACTCACTCGGGGAGGCGAATCGGTGAGAGATTATATGCGCCAGTTCTGTCGGGAAGGATCTCAACACAAAAGAGATGGAAAGATTCATATCCGAGATGTTTTTGATTGACCTTTGAGGACTATTCTATTTACCCTTTCTAGATTGGCTGGCAGTGCGGATTTACATTTAGCAAACAGATCTTATATGCAGTATGCCTTGGAATGCCCGGAATCGAAGGTATTCAACTGGTATGAGGCGTTTCTTCGACTTATGAAAGATCAACTGAACAAAGTGAAGGTTGGAAAGACCAAAAATTTTGGTTATGGGTCCATTTTGATTTCCTTTGTTTTGGAAAGAATCCCGCTCATGCAACCACAGAACATTTCTCTGGGAGTGCCTGGACTGAAAGAACCATGGATGCAACGATGGGTAGACCTTATGGCTAGGCATGCCAGCTAGTCACAGATCTCATTTTCATCTGCCTTCTTTGAGTGGTTTGACCATCAGGAGATGGCTTTTGCGGAATATCCATATGTGGGGATGGATTTCCGAGGCAATCTAGATTTAGCATTACCAATCGGGGAGTAGTGGAGCGCTATCGGTAAATTGATTTGACCACACTTTTTCTTTTTGAGTTTTCCATTTTTTTTTGTTTTTTGATTGTTACCAAGACTAAACGAACTCATATGTGTATGCAGATATTGGACCAGTTCGACCTGTGGCACACCCATGGGAAGCAGATGTTCTAGTGGAGGGAGCTGTCGGGAGGGAAGTCCTTAGAGATTTGGACATAGCAGAGACCTTGGCTCAGTTGCAAGATCATGTAGAGAGCTTAATTCTCGGAATTCCAGATGTCCAGATTGATGAGTTACCCATGAGGCTATAGCACCATACCACTGGTGTGCTGAGTCATTGGACGAGGCTCATGCGCATGATAGCACAGATAGTGACCTGTTATCATCAGAATCACTAGTTTAGGATGTTTTCTGCATTCATTTTGGGTTTCTGGGGTAAGATGACCAATTTTGTCGTGGACACAAAATATTTGTGAAAACTTATAGACAGCTATTTATTTGACTTTCGAAGTTTTATTGTGGTTAAGTGATCAAGTCCTATGCAAATGATGATGTGAAATGTTTTCTTTACATATGTTGAAAATGTCTATTCAACACATAGTTTGCTAAAGAGTCGGTTAATGTGTTTAAATTTCTGGAAATATGTTGATATTGAATGAAATCAAAATGTATTTCCAAAATTCTAACCCTTAGGAACATGCGATGAATAGTTGGGTTTCGAACGAAATAAATGTCAGTGAGATGTAGAATGACAAGTTATGAATCTAGCCTGACAATGATTCGACATATGCCATGTGAAATGGCATCAGAGAGGATTTCAATCAACGTGCTATACTTAGCGATGTTTTTTGTCAATGGACCAATACATATCCCTCTGAAACTCACTAACTCACTGCTTGGAGCGAAGATGGCCTAGGCTGCAGAAGATAAGTTCTGTGTACTATGACTAGCTCCATTGGCATACACAACAAATGGTTTCGAAAAGTTTGACATCTACAACAAATGTGAAGTGGATTACCTAACCAAATTGAAACTCTAAAAGACAACTAACACACAAACATGCAATGAAAGCATATGTACAATGAGTTTTACTACACTTAATCATGCATAGTAACGTTTGAGATACAACCTGTTTTGGGGTTGCAACAGTGGAATCCCGTCATAATCAACTAACTCATAGGCTCCTTTTGTCAACACACTTTTAACAATATAAGGGCCCATCCATAATGGTTCAAATTTCCCTGCTCCTAATTTGTCAGAATCCTGATCGTAAAGCAAGACCAGGTCACCTTCTAAGAAGACATGAGGCTTAATATTTCTATCATATTGTGCCTTGATGTGTTTCTTATGTGCTTCGTTAGCTAATGTGGCATCACGATGGGTTTTGTTCAGATGGATTAATTCCAAGAAACGAGCTTCTTCTTCAGAAGTGTCGACTAGCAGGTCAATTGCGAGTTTGAGGGATGAGATTTCACATTGAATTGGTAAGACTGCTTCCAAACCATACAGCAATTGAAAAGGTGTAAATCCAGTCGCATTTCTCATTGAGGTCCAATATGCCTACAAAGCTAAGTACAGGATTAAATGCCAATTCAGCTTATGGACTCCAATCATTCTTTGTAGCATGCGTTTAAGGACTTTGTTGATTGCCTCAACCTGTCTGTTAGCCTATGGATAATATGGAGTAGAACTATCATGAGACAGTTCTAATTTGGTAGTTAACTTGATCATCATGTGATTGCGAAAATGCGACTCGTGATCTGTGACTATAGCTTGTGGCACACCGAATCTAGAAACCACATGACTGAAAAAAATAGAGCAGCCGTTTCGCCACTGTTGTTTAATGTAGGCATCGCCTCGACCCATTTGGTAAAGTAGTCGACAACGACTATAATATACCCATGCCCCCCACCGAAGTGGGGTTACATGTCATGAAATCGATGCTCCATTTTGCAAATGGGATAATAGCAATGACTGGATGCAGTGGTGCAGGTGGTAATCTGGTTTTACGATCAAAAATCTGACAAGCATGGCACTTTCTAACAGCAAGTATGCAATCTTTGAATATAGTTGGCCAAGAGTAACCAGCTTGTAGGATTTTTTGTGCAGTTGCGTAACCAGATAAATGACCCCCACAAGCACCTAAATGGCATTCATTCAAAGCTTTTTCGGCCTCCTCATGTGTAAGGCACCTTTATAAAATCATATCAACACCACAACGATAAAGTGTATCACCAATGATCAGATAATATTTGGGCAAGAGGTGTTAGTCCTAAAAGCTTGGGTCTGGAGATAGATCAGTATATCTCCATACCATGGATCACTTGACGAAATTAGAAACAAAGACTCATCCAAGATTGATGCTTCTGATGTTAAATCATTGGAGGACGATGGAAGGTCACAAAGTAGCTCTGCAAAGACAAGAGATATTTTTTTATTTAGATTTGATGAATTCTAAATCAAACTCCTGCAAAATGACTATCCATTTAGAATATTTTCCCCCTAGCAATGGACGTGACAAGATGTATGTCATAGGGTTGCAATCTGATATAATGGTAGTTTTACGAAGTAGAATATAATGTCGAAATCTCTGCACAGCTTGAACGACTGCTAAAGCTAACTTTTCAACATATGAATATTTACTTTCTGTATCGTTAAGATTTGACTCAAATAATATATAGGATTTTCAATTCCATTATCTTCTTGCACTAAAACCATATTGATGGTTGTATCTACAACAACGAGATACAAGTAAAAGTATCTTTGATAGTTTGGGGCATACATTAATGATTCTTTTATTAGGGAGTCTTTGAGAGCATCAAAGGAAGCTTGCACAACATGATCCAAATGGAAGGGTACCCCTTTCTTCAATAGATGTGTATAACCTTTAGCTAGCTCAGCATAATTTGGAATGAACCTCCTCAGAAAGTTTTCCTTCCCTTGAAGTTTCTGGATCTGTAACAAATTTGAAGGTGGAGGCATGTCAAGAAATGCCTGAACCTTTATTGGATCTAGTCGAATTCCATCTTTGGAAACTACAAAGCCAAGAAGTCAACCAGAGCCAACACAAAACACACATTTGTGTGTATTGAGTCTTATTTTGTAGTGTTGACACCGTAAAAATATTGCTCTCAAATTTTGCGGGTGATAAGTCCATTTTTGCGAATGAGCAGGCAGATCATCAAGATATGGTTGAAATATGTGTTTGATGTCATGGAAAGCATAATTCATTTCCCTCTGAAAATTAGCCCTTGTGTTTTCAAACCGAAAGGTAATTTGTGATATGCAAATGTGCCCCATGGACATATGAATGCAGTTTTTGATTGGTCCTGTGGGTGGATATTGATTTGATTGTAGCCAGAAAATCCATCCATGAATGAAAAGATTTCACATCTGGCACATTCATCAATAATCTGGTCGATAAAGGGTGTAGGATAGTTGTCCTTTAGACATGCTTGATTTACATCCCTATAATCGACGCACACTCTAATCGTCCCTTGTTTTTTCATCACTGGGACAATATTAGATACCTAATCAGTGAGAGGTACAGGGAAAATGAAGCCAGCACGCAAAATTTTTTCAACCTCTGCTTTAATGGCAGTGGCTTTCTTTGGATGAATAGGTCGAAGCCGTTGTCATACTGGTTTGACATCAGGATACATTTTGATCTCATGTTCAACAATGCTTGAGTCAATCCCTGACATTTCCTCATAATACCATGCAAAGACATCTCTGACTTCGCAAAAAAGAGCATAGTAATTTTCTAGTTCTGATGGAGAACAAGATTTGCCAACATGAATATTTTCTACAACATTAGGTTCGGTTGAAATGTTTATAGAGATGGTTTCTTCTATGTTAGACAGATTTCGCTCAGAATCTATTGTATTTACAGAATTTGACAAAAAATCAACGATTGATGGGTGATTGAGTTCATTTGAATAATCTTCACTGTCATCTCGAAGGTGGGAATGATGATGATAATCTTCCCACGGTGTCTCTCCTATCATCATTAATTGGATGATTCCTTCATCCGTAGAATGTATACATGAAAAAGGATCCGAAGAGGTACGATATTCTAAATATTTATCTACCCATACAACTGTTGAGTGTGGATTAGTGTTTGCCGCACAAGCCTAATAGATTGATTGCTATAAAGATTCGATGGGGCTTGGCGGCATCGACTCACCATGATCATCACTCTCAAAATAGTTGGAACTCTTCTTAAACTCAGATGATGTAGAAGATATCATGTTGTAGGTTTCCACTATTGCGACTTCCGCGAGACCAGATGATGGTGGTAAAGTAAAAATACCCATCAAGGAAGGATCTTTTAGGAGACCTACTCCAACATTTTGAAGTGATTGTGAATTTCCATGTATCAATGGAATGCTTCCCGTAGCTTGTGAGCTATTAGCAAAGAAGGATAGTTGATCGATGATTGTGATTCCACCTTTGAAGGGAAATGCAATCTTTTGAAAGTATGTGCACACAACCATAGCCATAGCATATACCCAGGGCCTTCCTAGTAAAATATTGTAATAAAGGAGTCCATCAACGACCTCGACTTAAATATTTACTGTTTTTCCCCGTATTTCAACTTGCAAGCTATTTAAAATCCAGTACGGAGTGTATGTTCTTCCATTGAAAGCTTTTATTTTTGTTGGTGATCACGACAAGGGTGGTGAACCAAGAGTTTTCTAGCAACTCATTGACATGATATAGGTAGATGACCCCTCATGAATAATGGTTCGATGAACATTTTTATTGAGGGCTTTTACCTGTATAAGGAAAGCTAGTTGTGCTGGTAATTGTGGTGTATATCCTATTAAATAACACAAGATTGGAATCGGTAGGATCGATCCCACCTATTGCTAATAACAAAGCCTACTTTTGGGAAGGACAATTTTGCAATACCTCGAGCGTTGACATAGCGGAAGGTGATTGAACCAGATCTTCCACTATATTATAATTTTTGGCTGCTCAAGCACGAGGATTAAATGCCAATTTGTGTACAACTCCCTTTGGTGGCTTAATTGTTAATTTAGGAATAATCGGTGGAACAACCTTTGGTGAAGTTGTGGTCGAAGTACTAGGTTGATCAGTAGCCTGGTTATTCGACAATGATGGATTCCCGTAATCTTTATTCCTTGTCGATACCAAAACATCATTTTTCTTATTTGCGATAGACAACATAAGCACTTGGGATGTGGAAGCATTATCAATGGCAAACAAATGTGTTTCTGGGTTCAAGAAAAGATTTGTCAACACTGCTAAGGTATTCGAAGCCTTTAAAAGTTTAGAGACCTCAGATCGATGTGGACAATCTCTTGTGAAATGCTCGTCATTGCATATCAGACATGGATAATGAGGTTTCCTAGCTGCAGAAAGGGTTTTAGATGATTTTTCAGGAGTGGAATTCTCCTATTTATTCTTATTATTCTTCCCCTTTTTCTTGCCTCCTGGTTGCGTTGGATTTTTGCCTTTGCCAAATGACACGACAATAATCTCAGAGGCAAAGTGTTTTCAGATGAATTTGCATTTTTCCTAGAAATAGAAAGATTTTGACCAAATGGTCCTCTCACCATTTGTGTGCTCGAGGAACCGATCACGTCGTCACCAGCATGAAAGTCCCTACTCGTTTTCAGAGGTGGTGGAATGGTGAAATCTAGTCTAGGTGCATCAGGAATTTTGTCGTAGAACATGCCTGATTGTGTATAAATTAGAGCCAAATATTGGGCACGAGCAATGAATTTCTCTTCTACGACAACTCCTCCTTTCACCACATCCTCAGTGATAGATGGCAATAAGGAATTTATGAACCAATAATCTAAAAGATGATCAGGAACATACATCTTGACCATTCAAGGATGATGCCACCACTCATGAATATGATCGGATATGTGAGTGTGGGTAGTCTATTTAAAGTTGGTCGGAAGTTCTGTTCCATTTTCGTACCTGATAGGAAACTAAAAGTGGGTTAAAAAGGTAGTGGCAAGAATGGTGAAGTTATCAAAAGAAGCTCTAAGTAATTCAATATACCATTTTGTAGCTAGACTAGTAAGCGTTCTTTGGAAAAGATGAAACCTAATCGAATCATCATTCAGAGTGTTAGAAGAACACCATAAATTAAAAGTCATTACGTGATTCGATGGGTCTTGACCTGGATTTCCATTAAACTTTGGAATGTTAGATGGCAATTTATGTGGAATCACCGACCACCAAGGCTCATATGCAATTGGATAATTAGTGAGCCAATTTAAATTTGGTAGTTCTAGGGTTGCTACAAATGGAAACTGTCGATTCAAGTTGGGTTGAGCATACCCAGGATAAGAGGGAATCACTTAAGCAAAAGGTCTTTGCATACTAGCATAGGGCATCTGCATCTGGTAACCTTGGTAAGGTTGTTGGACATAACCAATATAGGGCGATTGTTGATAACTAGTTTGGAAATGTGGTTGTCCATAATCTGCAAAACCTTGTTGCCCAGCTCCTTGGTAGTTTTGATATTTGCCAAAACCAGTTTGAGCTTGTGAACCAAGTCCAAACGGGGGTTGGATTTTCTAGAATTGAGGTCATTGATATTGCAAAAGCCACGGTTGTTGAACCGATTATTGATGTCCAGTATTGACAGATTGACCAAGTTGTGGATTAATAGTACCAGTGTGTGCCTGGGTCACACCAGATAAAGGTACACTAACCTGAGTTTGTTTTTGAGCCCCAGAAACAAGCGACTATTGTATAAAAGCTGAGAAACTTGAGCCTTTTGCCTTGAAACTTGAGGTTGCGAGGAAGAAGGAACAATTTGTACCGATTGAGATACAACAAATTGTGCTTGTGACTGTGGCACAGTAGTAATAGCAGGTGTAGTAGGAATATTGGACACAGGTTGGATTGGTTGTGTTGGATATACAACCCTTGGTTGATCTGGCAGTACTGGTTGCCAACCACTAGCTCTAACTCCAGTTTGACCTGAATATTGTGGGAAACTCTCATATGGTTGTCCCCCGGAAAAAGGAGGAAACAATGAGTAAGCATACTGCTCTCCATATGGTGGCAGTCCAGTGTTTAACGAATATATCAGTCTTTGATAACTGGTTTGCCCAAATTGATACTGATATGCAGGATCAAATTGTTGAGTTTCCATGTGAGAAAAACCAGATGGGATTCCGAACGAGTAAATGGGAGTTGACCATGGTGCAGAAGCAACCCCTGAGTGGGTTCTAGCTAGTGATTGGTAACCAACCAGAATGGATGATGCACTGTATAAGTGTGACTCAGGTGTAGCAAAAAACATCGAAGGTGTGGCAACAAAAGATTCTGTTGCAGCTGCATCAAATGATACAGTCCTGGATGTTGATGGTTGTTCAGACATGGTTAACTGGCCCAAAAGCTGGCCTAAAGATTCAACAGGAACTTGCGACGAGGCAAAATTAAATGAAGGAAAGTAATCAGGAGTAGTAAGATAAAAATTAATCCCAGTTCCAAAATGAAATGGGGTGTCAGATGGGGGATCCTCTACTATCTCCTCTATTGCAATCAAACCAGGTGGAAGAGGTTGACCGTCAGGTCCATAAAATATTTCTGGTGTGGAAGAAGGTGTGGTTTCTACAACAACTGATGTCGGAGGGGTAACAACTTCTGGATACTAAAATTCAAAGTCCAGATGTTCAGGTAATTGAACCACAGTCTCAAAGGGAGGTTCTTGAACAACTCCTGGTTCAGATGTGACCTCGGTTTGATCTGGAATGGGTTCTGGACCAACTCTTGATAGGGTTGTTTCAGGTTCAAAAGTACTTCTTGGTTGAACAATTTCAAATTGAGGATCAATTTGTTGTTGGACAACCTTGGTTACTGTTACACTAGGATCGGTACTAATGTCCTCAGGTAGCTGTGAAACCTCCTCTTTAGAGGTGGATGTTCCAGAAACAATTGGAGTAACTGGAGTCTCTAAATATGTTGAAATGAATGTTCCAAATAACCCAGATGAACTAGACTCAATTAAACGAGACTGATTTGTCCAAATTGGTTTCGCTTTCGGAGGCAAAGATGGTTGGCTCGCTAATCTCCGCGAACGATAGGGTTTGGATTGACTTTCTTCCACGATTGTGGATTACGTGATCAACTTAAAACTCAAGTAAGGGAAAGTGATGTTATTTTGTAGTCAATTTATTTTAACGACACTTTGGACACAACTTTGCTTTTTCAGTTTTTAAAGAGTCGAGAAAAAGCTAAAGATGACTCTAGCCGCCTTTGATTTTTAATGAACCTAAAAGGACAAGTGCTCAGATGGACCTTTTCTTTTAAAGAGTCGAAAAGGAATGAAAGTGACTACTCTGGAGAATCTAGACAAAAAGGTTTACTCGTAGGCTCCTTTTGTCAACACACATTTAACAATATAAGGGCCCATCCATAATGGTTCAAATTTCCCTACTCCTAATTTGTCATAATCCTGATCGTAAAGCAAGACCAGGTCACCTTCTGAGAAGACACAAGGCTTAATATTTCTATCATATTGTTCCTTGATTCGTTTCTTATGTGCTTCGTTAGCCAATGTGGCATCACGACGGGTTTTGTCTAGATGGATTAATACCAAGAAACGAGCTTCTTCTTTAGAAGTGTCGGGCAGCAGGTCAATTGCAAGCTTAAGGGATGAGATTTCACATTGAATTGGTAAGACTGCTTCCAAACCATAAAACAACTGAAAAGGTGTAAATCCGGTCGCATTTCTCACTGAGGTCCAATTTTCCCACAAAGCTGAGTACAAGATTAAATGCCAATTTCGTTTATGGACTCCAATCATTCTTTGCAGCATGCACTTAAGGACTTTGTTGATTGCCTCAACCTGTCCGTTAGCCTGCGGATAATATGGAGTAGAACTATCATGAGACAATCCTAATTTGGTAGTTAACTCGATCATCATGTGATTGCGAAAATGCGACCCATTATCTGTGACTATAGCTTGTGGCACACCAAATCTAGAAACCACATGATCGAAAAAAAGAGAGTAGTTGTTTCGCCACTGTTGTTCAATGTAGGCATCGCCTTGGCCCATTTGGTAAAGTATTTGACAATGACTATAATATACCCATTTCCCCCGACCGAGGTGGGGTTACATGTCATGAAATCAATGCCCCATTTTGTGAATGGACCAACAGCAACGACTGGATGCAGTGGTGCAGGTGGTAATCTAGTTTTACGATAAAAAATCTGACAAGCATGGCACTTTCTAACAACAAGCATACAATTTTTGAATATAGTTGGCCAGAAGTAACCAGCGTGTAGGATTTTCTGTGCAGTTGCGTAGCTAAATAAATGCCCTCCACAAGCACCTGAATGGCATTCATTCAAAGCTTTTTCGGCCTCCTCATGCGTAAGGCACCTTCGTAAAATCGTATCGACACCACAACAATAAAGTGTATCACCAACGACCAAATAATCTTTGGCTTGGTATCGAGTACGTTGATGTTCCGAGCGAGAGGTGTTAGGCCTAAAAGCTTAGGTCTGGAGATAGATCAGTATATCTCCATACCATGGATCACTTGATGAAATTAGAAACAGAGAATCATCCAAAATTGATGCTTCTGATGTTAAATCGTTGGAGGATGAGGGAAGGTCTCAAAGTAGCTCTGCAAAGATGAGATATTTCTTTGATTTAGATTTGATGAATTCTAAATCAAACTCCTACAAAATGACTATCCACTTAGAATATTTCCCCCCCAGCAATTGACGTGACAAGATGTTTGTCATAGGGTTGCAATCTAATATAATCGTAGTTTTGCGAAGTAGAATATAATGTCGAAATCTCTACACAGCTTGAACGGCTGCTAAAGTTAACTTTTCAACATATGAATATTCACTTTCTGTAATATTAAGATTGCGACTCAAATAATATATAGGATGTTCAATTCCATTATCTTCTTGCACTAAAACAATATCGATGGTTGTATCTGCAGTGGCGAGATATAGGTAAAAGTATTTTTGATAGTTTGGGGCATACATTAATGATGCTTTTATCAGGGAATCTTTGAGAGCATCAAAGGAAGCTTGTGCAACCTAATCCCAATGGAAGGGTACCCCTTTCTTCAATAGGTGTGTATAACCTTTAGCGAGCTCAGCATGATTTGGAATGAACCTCCTTAGAAAGTTTCCCTCCCCTTGAATTCTCTGGATCTGTAACAAATTTGAAGGTGGAGGCATGTCAATAATTGCCTGAACCTTTATTGGATCTAGTCGAATTCCATCTTTAGAAACTACAAAACCAAGCAGTCGACTAGAGCCAACACAAAACACAAATTTTTGTGGATTGAATCTTATTTTGTAGTGTCAACACCGCAAAAATATTGCTCTCAAATGTTGCGGGTGATCAGTCTGTTTTCATGAATGAGCAGGCATATCGTCAAGATATGGTTGAACTATGTGTTTGATGTCATGGAAAGCATAAGTCATTACCCTATGAAAAGTAGCCCCTTCATTTTTCAAACGGAAAGGTAATTTTTGATATGCGAATGTGCCCCACTGACATATGAATGCAGTTTTTTATTGGTCTTGTGGTCAATATTGATTTGATTGTAGCTAGAAAATCCATCCATGAATGAAAATATTTTCGTATCCGGCACATTCATCAATAATCTGGTCGATAAAGGGTGTAGGATAGTTGTCCTTTGGACATGATTGATTTACATCCCTATAATCAATGCACATTCTAATAGTCCCTTGTTTTTCCATCACTGGAACAATATTAGATACCCAGTCAGTGAAAGGTACAGGGAAAATGAAGCCAGCACGCAAAAGATTTTCAACTTCTGCTTTAATGGCAGCGACTTTCTTTGGATGAACAAGTCAAAGCCATTGTTGTACTGGTTTGACATCAGGATACATTTTGATCTCATGTTCAACAATGCTTGAGTCAATGCCTAGCATTTCTTCATAAGACCATGCAAAGACATCTCTGAATTTGCAAAAAAGAGCACAATAATTTTCTAGTTCTGATGGAGAACAAGATTTGCCAACATGAATATTTTCTACAACATTAGGCTTGGTCGAAATGTTTATAGAGATAGTTTCTTCTATGTTAGATAGATTTCGCTCAGAATCTATTGTATTTACAGAATTTGACAAAAAATCAACGATTGATGGGTGATTGAGTTCATTTGAATAATCTTCACTGTCATCTCAAAGGTGGGAATGATGAGGATAATCTTCCCATGACGTCTCTCCTATCATCATTGATTGGATGATTCCTTCGTCCGTAGAATGTATACGTGAAAAAGGATCCGAAGAGGTACCATATTCTAAAGATCTATCTACCCATACAACTGTTGAGTGCGGATTAGGGTTTGTTGCACAAGCGCAACAGATTGATTGCTATAAAGATCGATGGGGATTGGTGGCATCGCCTCACTGTGATCATCACTCTCAAAATAGTTTGAAATCTTCTTAAACTCAGATGTTGTAGAAGAGATCATGTTGCAGGTTTCCACTGTTGCGACTTCCGCGAGAACAGATGGTGGTGTTAGGGTAAAAGTACCCATCAAGGAAGGATCTTTTAGGAGACCTACTCCAACATTTTGAAGTGATTGTGAATTTCCATGTATCAATGGAATGCTTCCCGTTGGCAAAGAAGGCTAGTTGGTCGATAACTGTGATTCCACCTTTGAAGGGAAAAGCAATCATTCGAAAGTATGTGGACACAACTGCAACCATAGCATATACCCAAGGCCTTCCTAGTAAAATATTGTAATCAAGGAGTCCATCAATGACCTCGACTTCAATATCTACTATTTTTCCCCTAGTTCAACTTGCAAGCTATTTAAAATCCCATACAGAGTGTATGTTCTTCCATCGAAAGCTTTTAGTGTTGTTGGTGATCGCAACAAGGGTGGTGAACCAAGAGTTTTCCAACAACTCATTGAGATGATACAAGTAGATGCCCCCTCATCAATAATGGTTCGATGAACATGTTTATTGAGGGATTTTACCTGTATATGGAAAGCTAGTTGTGCTGGTAACTGTGGTGTATATCGTGTATGATTAAAGACCATAAGGTTTGAATCCATAGGATCGATCCCACCTATCGCTTATAACAAAGACTGCTTTTGGGAGGGACAATTTTATAATACCTCGAGTGTCGACATAGAGGAAGGCGATTGAGCCAGATCTTCCACTATATTATAATTTTGGGCTGCTTGAGCACAAGGATTAAATTTTGATTTGTGTACAACTCCCTTTGATGGCTTAATTGTTAATTCAGGAATAATCGGTGGAACAACTTCTAGCGAAGTCGTGGTTGAAGTACTAGGTTGATCAGTAGCCTGGTTATTTGACGGGGATGGATTCCCATAATATTTATTCCTTGTCGATACCAAAACATCATTTTGATTATTTGCAATGGAAAACTTAAGCACTTGGGATGTGGAAGCATTATCAGTGGCAACCAAATGTGTTTCTGGGTTCGGAAATGGATCTGTCAACGTTGTTGAGGTATTCGAAGCCTTTAAAATTTTAGAGACCTCAGATCGATGTGGAAAATCTATTGTGAAATGCTCGTCATTGCATTTTAGACATGGATAAGAAGGTTTCTTAGCTGCAGAAGGGGTTTTAGATGATTTTTCAGGGGTGGCATTATCCTGTTTCTTCTTATTATTCTTCCCATTTTTCTTGCCTCCTGGTTGATTTGGATTTTTGCCTTTGTCAAATGACACGTCATTAATCTCAGAGGAAAGAGTGTTTTCAGAGGAATTAACATTTTGACTGGAAATAGCAAGAGTTTGACCAGATGGTCCTATCACCATTTGTGTGCTCGAGGAACCGATCATGCCAT
The DNA here is from genome assembly GCA_031772625.1 of Pinus tabuliformis. Taxonomy (NCBI): domain Eukaryota; kingdom Viridiplantae; phylum Streptophyta; class Pinopsida; order Pinales; family Pinaceae; genus Pinus; species Pinus tabuliformis. The sequence continues at coordinate 768,121,530 of CM062813.1, read as the reverse complement.
CGCCGGCATGAGAGTCCCTACTCGATTTTGGAGGTGGTGGAATGGTGAAAGCTGGTCTAGGTGTGTCAGGAATTTTTTCATAGAGCGTGCCTGATTGTGTATAAATCAGATCCAAATATTGGGCACGAGCAATGACTTGCTCTTTTGTGACAACTCCTCCTTTTGCCACATCCTCAGCAATAGATGGCAATAAGGACTTTATAAACCACTCAGCTAAAAGCAGATCAAGAACATATGTCTTGACCGTTCGACGACGACGCTACCACTCATGAATATGATCAGATATGTGAGTGGAGGTAGTCTGTTTAAAGTTGGTTAGAAGTTCTATTCCAGTTTTGTACCTGATAGGTAACTGAAAGTGGGTTAAAAAGGTAGTGGAAAAATGGTGAAGTTATCAAAAGAAACTCTAGGTAATTCAATATACCATTTTGCAGCTGGAGCAGTAAGCGTTCTTTGGAAAAGACGAAGTCTGATCGAATCATCATTCAAAGTGTTGTATGAACACCATAAATAAAAAGTCATTACGTGATTTGATGGGTCTTCTCCTGGATTTCCATTGAACTTTGAAAAGTCAGATGGAAATCTATGTGGAATCACTAGCCACAAAGGCGCATATGCAATTGGATCATTAGTGAGCCGGTTTAAATCTGGTAGTTCTAGAGTTGCTACAAATGGCAACTGTCGATTTAGGTCGAGTGGAGCATACCCAGGATAAGAGGGAATCGCTTGAGCAATAGGTCTTTGCATACCAGCATAGGGCATCTGCATCTGGTAACCTTGGTAAGGTTGTTGGACATAACCAGTATAGGGTGGTTGTTGATAACCAGTTTGGAAATGTGGTTGTCCATAACCTGCAAAACCTTGTTGCCCAGCTCCTTGGTAAGCTTGATATTGGCCAAAACTAGTTTGAGCTTGTGAACCAAGTCCAAACTGGGGTTGGGTTTGCTGGAATTGATGTCATTGATATTGCGATAGCCACAGTTGTTGAACCGATTGTTGTTGTCCAATATTGACAGATTGACCAAGTTGTGGATTAATAGTACCAATGTGTGCCTGGGTCACTCCGGATAAAGGTACGCTAACCTGAGTTTGTTGTTGAGCCCTAGAAACAAGCGGTTGTTGTATAACAACCTGAGAAACTTGAGCTTTTTGCGTTGAAACTTGAGGTTGCAAGGAAGAAGGAAAAATTTGTACCAATTAAGATACAATAGATTGTTCTTGTGACTGTGGCACAGTAGTAATAACAAGTGTAGTAGGAATATTGGACACAGGTTGGATTGGTTATGTTGGATATACAACCCTTGTTTGATCTGGCAGTACTGGTTTCCAACCACTAGCTCTAACTCCAAATTGACTTGAATATTGTGGGAAACTCTCATATGGTTGTCCCCCGGAAAAAGGAGGAAACAGTGAGTAAGCATACTGCTCTCCATATGGTGGCAGTCCAGTGTTTAACGGATATATCGGTCTTTGATAACTAGTTTGCCCAAATTGATACTGATATGCAGGATCAAATTGCTTAGTTTCCATGTGAGAAAAACTAGATGGTATTCCGGACGAGTAAATGGGAGTTGACCATGGTGCAGAAGAAACCCCTGAGTGGTTTCCAGCTAGTGATTGGTAACCAACCGGAATGGATGATGCACCGTATAAGTGTGACTCAATTGTAGCAGAAAACATCGAAGGTGTGGCAATAGAAGATTATACTACAACTGCATCAAATGATACAGTCCTGGATGTTGATGGTTGTTCAGACATGGTTAACTAGCCCAAAATCTGGCCTAAATATTCGATGGAAACTTGCGACGAGGAGAAATTAAATGAAGTAATAAGGAGTAGCAGGATCAAAATTAATCCCAATTCCAAAATGAAACGGGGTGTCAAATGGGTGATCCTCTACTATCTCCTCTATGGAAATCAAACCAGGTGGAAGAGCTTGACCGTCAGATCCGTAAAAGATTTCTGGTGTGGAAGAAGGTGTAGTTTCTACAGCGACTGATGTCGGAGGGGTAACAACTTCTGGATATTGAAATTCAAAGTCCAGATGTTCAGGTAATTGAACTACAGTCTCAAAGGGAGGTTCTTGAACAACTCCTGGTTCAAATGTGACCTTGGTTTTAACTGGAATGGGTTCTAGACTAACTCTTGATGGAGTTGTTTCAGGTTTAGAAGTACTTCTTGGTTGAACAATTTTAAATTGAGGATCAATTTGTTGTTGGACAACCTCAGTTACTGTTACATTAGCATCAATACTAATGTCCTCAGGTAACTATGAAACTTCCTCTTTAGAGGTGGATGTGCAAGAAATAATTGGAATAACTGGAGTCTCTGAAGATGTTGAAACGAATGTTCCAAATAACCTAGATGGACTAGACTCAGTTAAACGAGACCGCTTTGTCCAAATTGGTTTCGCTTTCAAAGGCAAAGATGATCGACTCACTAATCTCCGCGAACAATGGGGTTTGGATTAACTTTCTTCCACGATTGCGGATTACGTCACCAACTTAAAACTCAACTAAGGGAAAGTGAATCGTGATGTTATTTTGTAGTCAATTTATTTTAACGACACTTTGGACACAACTTTGCTTTTTCATTTTTTAAAGAGTCGAGAAAAAACTAAAGATGACTCTAGTTGCCTTCGATTTTTAATGAGCCTAAAAGGACAAGTGCTCAGATGGACCTTTTCTTTGAAAGAGTCGAAAAGGAATGAAAGTGACTACTCTAGAGAATCTAGACAAAAAGGTTTACCAGACCAATCGCAAAACTGCAATATACACCTTGGTGGTAAATTAAAGAGAAATTGCCAAGGACTTTATGTACGGAATTCAATCTTCCCGAATGTTGTGTTCAGTGCATTACGATCGATAAGGTGGTAGACTTGGTTTCCTATGGATTTAAGCCTATTGGAGTCCCCCACTATATATGTGACGGTACAGGGAGCACAAGTCCGTGCTAGCACTTGTCGTATCAAAGAGGTGGAATCACCCAACCTTCAATGAAAATGATAGCCACTAGGTTTAACGATGTTGGAACACATCTCTAGCCTAGACCTCTAAATGTGTTGCGTTAGATTCCAAAGCATTGTTAAGTTCATTGAGGTTCATTTTAAGTTGATCTTTCTTAACAATTTTCCTTAGATGGTTCATTGTGAAATGTGATTTGAAATTCCTAAAGATGCATCTACAATGATAAGCAATCTTTTCGTTTATTTGAACAATGAAAATCCTAACTACAAGAGTTAGAGAATAGAAGCACTTTTAAGCAAACACCAAAGAGCACACACTAATGCAATTTCCCTAAGTCATCTTTTTTTCACACAAACCAAAATGCTAAAATGAAAAATTTGCATGTATTTGTTTTCAGTTCTCCTTAATGTGAATGATTCAAGAAGGAAAACTAAATGCAGCAATGATTCAAAATGTTTCACACAAAATGACAATTTTCGACAGTTTTTTCTTCAAAGAGAAAATGACACTTTCAAGTTCGAAGAAATATCTTTTCGACACTTTGAACGAAATCAAATCAAATCAAATGAACCAAAATAGTTTTAATAATCGATAGGCTACGAAGGATGATTTTGCGGCACTTCACTTTTTCGACGAAAATTGAAGATTTTACGACACTTTTTCTATCGAAACGACAAATCAATTAACACTAATTTTGATAATGGATTGTAAATGAAAAAAAAAACACACAAAAACATTTACCAATCCTAATCTAAATAGTGGTTGATCTAAGTGGTGTAAGTTGGCTTCAGTGATGAGACATTGTTCATATTCGGCAAGCAACCAAACATGAATGGAAACTAGTCAAAAACCTCAACTCCTAGATGGGAAAATTAAGTTTCAATCATCCATTGCAGGTTGTAGTGATAGACAGTGCGATGCATAACACTTTTCCCATTCGGGAACTGAGATGCATAGCAGGTTACAGTTCAAGACAGTGTGATGGCGATGGTCACAGGGAGCGATTCTAAAAGTGTTTTTGGTTCAAATTTGCAGCAGTTTTCAATGGATTAAGCTTGATTTTAATGAACAATAACAAGTAAAGTGATAGAATGTCCTAAGAGGCTACTAAGATACCAACAAGGGCATTTTGATGCTTTTTCCAGTCAAATGCTCAAAATATAAACTAAACCAGAGATTGACTGAAGTAGCGTTTATCTACTACGCAATTGTAAAAAAAGAGCGGTTCGATGGCTTCCTGGCTAGCTTTAGAGTTTTTCTATAGTTTATAAATTTCATCATAGAGCATAGAATAGTAAAAAACAACCATCTCTTCCTGAGTGGAGTCACCAATTTGTTTCTAGGAAAACTAGTATTTCTAAGAAATGCTAGCCCTCTAGGTTTGGTAGCTAACCTAGAAACAATAGTCAAAGAAATTCATTATCTTTCTTATGAGTGACAGATAAGAGAGAGATTATGAAATACCAACTTGTAACTTTCACTTGAATCCTCGCTTGATCTCCCTCTCCTTTAGCCGATCCCATAACTCCTCCCCGTACTTAACACGCTTGGAGAGTACCTGCACAACTACAGAAACACAGACCTGTCAAAGCATAATGATCCATCACAACATAAACATCATAAAATCATAAATATGATAAAAAATGAATGCATTTACAGTTAAAACAATCAATTGGGAAAAATCTTGAAGAACTTTATTGATATAAAGGAGAATTCCAACCCGTAATAGGTCTGATCCAGCACCATCCTCCTAGCTTCAAGCCTTCTTCACGTCATGAATCAGTAAGAACATACCAACAATAACACAATGCTCTCACCTCAATATTGAAACTAGTAGCACTTCCTTACAACTCAGAATAATTCAGCCCCGTAATCTCTTGGATGAGAGATCCTTTTATAGATGATTGCAGGAGGTTGAGTCATCAATGGGGATGATGAATGCCTTTCTATTTTTAGGAATTGGTTCCATGAAAAAGGGGAATTGGAGGTGGTTTCCTAATTCACTTAGTCATCCTTGGGCGAACTTAGAGGGGTAGGTGGCACAGGAGAAGTTTCCATGAGCAACCAACTCTCAAACTCTCCCGGAATTTTGTCCTACCTTGCAATCGCACCTTCTAGAGGGCCAAACTATGATGCATAACACTTTGACAGTGCAGTACCTGCTATGCATAGCACCCTAACACAGGGCTTTCAATAATGATTCATTTTAGGCACTTTCTGGATGATTCTTGAGATGGAACGTTTGGGGAATGAGGCATTCAAATGACTTAGTTTCTTTAGGGCATAAAACAACTATTTTAGGGGTTGATGAATCCTAATACATCGACATGTGAGTTGGGGTTGATGTGCCCAAATATGTCTATAACACTCTCTGGTATGAAATCCCAATTAGACCTCACACCGTTTGGTGTAGGAGTCCCATCTAGAATACGTACCAATTGTTGATGCAGTGGGTTTTAATGATGCACCTTGGCTGAAATAACACATAGAGTAATGTATAATGACTTTGGCGAGAACAAGTGTGTGACCTTGCAGAGAGTCAAGTGCGATGCATGAAGGTTTTACCACATGGAAGGGAAAATAAGTGAGCCCCTTAAAAGCCTGTAATAGTACGCAACTTGATAGGAACACACAAGAATAAATGACATCACAAGATAATATGCAAAATAATTCACAAGTTAATAATGACAAATTAAACAACAACACACATTCAACAATATTTGTACCAATGCAAACAAAATAGTTCATTAGCATAAGTGTAAGTTAAATAATATACATTGCAAACATAACAATAATTTTCCTACTCTATTCACAAAATTGATGAACCACTAACCCCAATAGTGGAATGTGAAGTCAACATCACCTGCTCCTCCAAATAAATATACTTCCTCTATGCTACGTAGAAGCCAAGGCTTTCACAAACTCCCAAGCCTCTAATTCTAAGCCTAAGCCTAGCCAAAATCATGGCTCCCCCAAAAGCCCTTTACATGTGTTATGAGGTTATATATATAACAAGAGGGGGTGACTCTTCAACTCCCTTTTATGCATTTTTGACTTCCCTCATGACTCTTTATCTTCCTTACAAAATAACTCATTACATTACATTGTGACTCTTCACATTCCAATATTGACACTTTGAATTCCACTTACAAATTACAAAATAATATTACAATTTACACTCGTACCCATATAAGAAAAAATTGGGTAGACTCAACTAGACACTCTAACAAGACAAAACACTATGATGCTTGAGTTTGGAGAAACTCTAGCTCAACAACTTCAACTTGATATCTTTCAGTCACATATTGATGCCAAGCTTTGGTATTGTGCGATGACATCCCCAAACTGTGCAATGGTTTCTAGATGGAAGTAGACTCTAGCCTCCATGACATCCAAGTTCAGTGATTTGGAACTAGTTTCAACTTCCTTCTAGAGTATTAGAAAAAAATTTCTCACTTGGATAGGGCGACCAATGTAGTTCTGCATATTTTGTCTCTTCACCTACAAATATTTCTTAGTGGAAATATGCATAAGTTTCTCCAAGTATTATTCTATCTCTTGCCTGACCTAGTTCCTGGGTTTGGCTTTAGTGAGTGAGCCAATTGATGGGATCCTATGGGACTTCACCAAGAAATCCAGACCATTATATAACTGTGCATATGAGGCCTGAATGTTACCAATGAATTAGGTGAGTTGTTTATTGTTCTGGATCAACATTCGAAATCTTGCTTTCTCCAGCTCTACTTGTTGCTTCATTTTCTTGCCCAATTCAAGTGGTGACCCTTTGTATCACATTGACCATTCATGCCTGACAATGATTGCAACTTTCACATTCCTAAGAGTTTTGAAAAAATATTTACATTGTTGCTACAAGCCATGCAAGTGGACAAATACCTTATGCATGGTAACAAGCTCCTCATAGATATTTTGCATGGTCTCTCCAAGTGTCAATACTTCACCAAGTATCGTTGCCTTCATTTCCTCCAGATGGACTTGTGTGGAAGCTGTGTTCTGAGCCACTGTGTGGAATTGTTCAACCTCTTTCCTGGCAGCCTGCAATTTCTTGCCAATTCCTTATTCTCGACCATCAAAAACTTAGTATTTGAATTTGTTGCACCTACGAAGGCCAAGTTGGCTGCGACAATGACATTGGGATTCTTCTTGGTGTCAGCCACAATCACCCTTTCTCTCATAAAAGTAGGAGATGCGAGGTCATCTAGAAAATGCTTCTTACATGCTCATACAATCTTGGTCTAAATTTCATCGTACACCAGATTATATGTGCCCATAACTAGATCATCATCAAGAGGAACAAATTCCCCTTCCTTGCTTGGAGCTGAATCTGCTTCTAGAGGTGATGGAGACTGAACAGTGACCTGTTGTGTGCTTGTCATTAGGTTTACATATTGATTTTGTGCCTCTAGTTCCTCTTCCATGTCTATGATCTCTATCAACTCTTCAACCTACTAAGCAAGCTCCTGGTCCCGCATCTGTCTGCTCTCCTCCTCCGTTGGTTGTCAGTTATGTTCTAGCTCTTCAACTTGTTTCTGTGTTGTTTCTTCTGCTATTGCTCTTCGCCTCTCTTCTTCTTCTTGCCTCGCTTTTGCTTTTCTTCCTCCAATCTCCTCTCCTCTTCCCTCTTCCTCTGTTCTGCTCTCTGCATCTTCTGTTTCCTTTTTTCCTCTATTGCTAAAGATGATTTCATAATAGTTGGATCCAATTTCATCCTGTGGCTTTGTTGTCCCCTTTGAATATAAGAAACCTTTCTCTTTCCCTTATCCTACCCGGGGTTACTACCTTTTGTTGGCACTGCTTCCAGAGTAGCTTCCTTCTGCGGAGTCACCTATGAAGTTCTTGTAAAACTAACCAACTCGTAGGACTTGGAGGCATTATATATTAGGGGACTTTTGAGGTCTAAAATGGACCTGATAAAGAAATTATAAAACAATAGTGGAAATAATAAGATAAGATTAGATTACATCATCAAATTCTAGAGGGAAAAAAGAAAAACTAAATTTTCAACTCATCTCCCTATGGGTTTACTCAAATTTTGAGTGGAAACACTCATTGGATGCATAATTTGATTCCTGGTCCAAGGAGTAGCCATGTTGCATACTTTCAATGGACCCCACTACCCGAAAAATGAGAAATACATGAAAAATGTGATTATAATCATGTTTTTTAATGTATTTCTCATTTTTCTTGTAGCAGGGTCTATCAAAACTATGCAACATGGGTACTCCTTGGATGAGGAATTAAATTTTGCATCCAACGAGAACTCCTGCTCAAAATTTGAGTAAAACCTTAGGGATATAAGTTGAAAATGCGAGTTTAAAAAGTAGTTTTATTATTTTATTATTTTTTAATATGTTTACCTTTTTACTCCAAAAATGGTGAATCATCCCCCATGGTTGACATCATCATCTTGAATCCTATTGGTTCTCATAAAGTTTATTTTGGTTGTACATTTTTCTTAGGAAACCCATTTTAGACCTCAAAATTCCCCTAATGACAATTCTTCCAGGGATCCTCCTCTTGCTAGTGAAAAGTCCCATTGAGCCACTAGAAGTGAATTCTTGCATAGTGTGCAAAAATTCCTAGATCTAACAATCTTTGGAATCCTATTGCAACCAACTTAATCTAGTTCACCTAGATTGTAAATTACATTACAAACTCATTTCATATTTCTTCTTGAAATATTGAAGTAAATTACTGAAGAATCCTACACAAAATTATATATTATTCTCAAACATAGAAACTCAGCAAGGAAATAAAAACACATAGGACACTGTTATTTTTGGACAAATGTCCCCGGAAAAACCCACTGTGGGAAAACCAGTGCAACAACTCTGAGGATTTATTATTATTAAGTAGTAGCAAATTCTAAATACATCTATGAATACCTCACAGGGCTATTCAGTTACAGAGAGAAATACTGGCAAAAGGAATTGCGAGTTTACCTCACACTATCACTAGATATCCTGGCTGATCCAACCCTAGACTGAGTGCCCCCGCTTTTCTGGCTACCTCTGCACAATGTCTACATCAGCCTAATGTCAAGCTCTCTAGGAATTGCGTCAATCTTCTGGATGGTCGATTTACTACCCAGGAGATTCGATTTCTGCCTCCTGGTCTCACACCATGGCTCCCGAATTCTGAAACTCAAATTCCTCTACCAATTTCAGCCTTCTCACTAGCTTCAGTGCTGCCTCTGCATGGCTCTACGTCAGCCACTTTGGCTCATTGTTGTCACTGCTGGATTACTCTCTTCCTCTCTCTGTTGATGATTCGATGGCTAGGAAAAGCACTCTCTCTCTGGAAGCTAACCCTGCCCCTCTATTGCAAGAAATATCCTCAATCGATTTTCCTCCTGAGAACTTCTCACTTTAGAAAATCAATTTTTTGGTTTCTCTTAGTATATTTTCCAAATGACCCTAAATCCCCTTCTTATATCTTATTGTTGGACAACCAATGGCTTAGATTAACTCCTAATCAAAGGCTTAGATCGTTTTGACCTGATCTCCATCTTTTTCTATAAGTTTCACCCACAATTAGATTAATACCCATTAATATTTTAATTTTCCTAAGTTTAGACTTTTTTTTTCCATAGAAAAAGACCAACCTTTTATTAATAAAAAGGGTTACATATACTATGTAAGCGTAACGCCAAGACTGCAACCGCCAGCAATCAGGGCGAGTCTCAGCTACCAGAACGGCTCGCTGTCAGAGCAGCTCGTGTACATTGGCACATAAAGCGGCGAAGCGAGACAACCTTGCATTCAAAAGAATGCAAGAAGAAGAAAAGGAAGAGGGGAAGAGAAAGAGGAGAAAAGCGGAAACTGCAAGATCACGTTTTTCTCCCTTTCTTTTTTTCGACCTTGCGCCATTCTCCCAGAGATGGCTCACAAGAGGCAAGGACAATCTGGCTTTCGGCATGAGGAGTTCCTGTGTCCTTATCCGAATCTGATGTTTCTGAAGTATGTTGTCTTTTAATTCCTCCGCTGCCTGGGTCCACAACAATCCTATCAGCCGATGGACGGTGTGGATCCACGGGAACAGACGTGTCCACTGTTTGCACCTCAGGTTCCTGTGTAGGTTTATTGCTTTCTGATGGTACTGGTTCCTCTTCTTCTTCTGACTCATCCTCTTCTGGCTCAGGAGGAGGAAACTGCCAACCTTTCCTCTGCTTCCTGATCGGTTTCTTTTTGCTGTTTGTTTTCTTAACCTCTGGGCAAGTATTTTGTAGATGTCCTGTCATCCTGCAATTCCTGCATCTGAACGTTGTATTCTCGTAATCAAGAGATTGCAGCCAGTTTTGTTGCTTATAGATCAGCATGATATTCTCTGGTAAACCTTTACTTAGATCTACTTCTACACAGATCCGAGCAAAGGTGAAGATTCTATTTTCTTGCCTTTCCGTGTCGGTTTTAGTGTACCGCACAAAGCTGTTTCCGATGCTTTCCAGAACCTGTTCGTTCCAAAAATGAAGAGGCAAGTTGTGAAGCCTCACCCATACTGGTAGTTTGGAGACTAACATGGTGTTGGGGTCAAAATCTGCAAACCATGGGGTGATAAACAACCCCGTGGACCCCCAGAACCAAGGCCCCTCTCTGATTATTGTATCCCTTTCCTCCGCGGTTTGAAATTTAACAATAAAAAACCCCTTGGAACAGAGGTGTATTTCACATTCCAGAGACCATTGAGTAAAAATCCAGTGAAAGAGGTCCATGGGTTTTGGCCAGAAACAATTGAAGCGACATATTAGTGCCTGGGCTTCATATATCTTTGTGTGCTCCTCTGTTGTTGTACTAATGATTTCTGGTGCTGGGGTTTGTTCTTGAAGTTCTACTATGTAGGGTCTCAGTGTATTTCCAGCCTGTTCTGGAGGAGAGCCCGCCGCTTTTTTCCCTTGAAGAATGTTTCTGTAGGAGGGGCCACTGTTTGATTATTGTTGACTGTTGGGCATATTCCTTTTGTCTCCCTCTGCAGATCTTGGGATGCTCTGAGCCGCACCCCCTCGCAGCCGCAAGTTTAGGGTAATGGTCATCTCTGGTTTTATGGAGTAGTCCTTTAAGAGCCGGCAGTCCTGGAGAGAGCGTAGCCCATTAACCAGATATTGGATGGGTACAGGATACCCCATCGTTTCCCATATTTTATTCTTGAGTTGCAGGATAGAAAAATCATCGCTTACCCAGACAATATGAGGGTTACCCACAGGAGGTCTAATAAAAATTTGAAAGGGAGAAGAGTACGGCTGGATCTGGTTCATACCTTTTGCTGGGGAAGGGAGCACTTCCTGCTTATGCCGATCCCTCCTCTTTGCCTCTTCGTTCTTCTGATTCAGCTTTTGGGTCTGCGTGACAGGCTTGGGAGACCCTGCTCTTGCCGCCGTTTTCATTTTCCCTATCAGCAACAGCCTCTCTGAATCTCGACTCGAACAGCCGGGATCTGCCGAAACGAGAGAGCGGGAAAACCGGGCCGGCGGAGAGCATACGCTGCCCTTGGAGCAGCCATTGAGGGCCGAGAGCGATTTCACCGACACTACGCCATTAAACTCTGATTGGGCGCCAAAGCCCTTGGCCTCTCGTCCGCCTGGAGGGCACATTCTCAAGAAAACATGGAACAGAGGCTGAGCTTCACCTGCAAGAGCATCCAGTAGCGTGGATTTCCCAGATCCCCAAGGACCCATCAGAGCCATGAGGGTTTCGGGCTCTGCATACCCTGTCAAGCCCCGAAGAACGGTCTGAGTTTCACCGCTGCTAATAGAAACAGTTACAGAAGGCTCCTTCCATGAGAGCCACGCCGACACATTTCCAATATTCTTTGTATCCGTCAATTCCTTCCATAGCATTTGGCTGAGCGGACTCAAACCCCCAATGACATGGCTGCCCCCTCTGTTTCTGCCACTTTCAATCTCTAGCACCCTCTGAGTATTCCCATTATCTGCCATTTTTCCATCCTCCTAAGTTTAGACTTAGGAACCTCATTAAAAATATTAATTATTTTAACATAATTGTCTCTGGGTGGAATTTCCCAAAATGGTTTCTAGGTTTTTTGGAATGCATGTGCCCAAGCATCCCTGCAAAATTTGAGACATAGAGCACATCCAATGCATAGTGTTCTTTACAAATACCACGAGGATCGTATGGATTAAAGTCCCAAGTATCAAATCCAAACTTCTCTATCACTTTTTCTTTGGTATCCACAACTTTCAGGTTATTGATCTTGTACAATCCAATTTTCATACGAAGAGTTTCCCAAGGTGCTTTCTTCTTCCTGTGCAAAGTTGCTAACAACCATGTGGAGAGATGATATGAAACTTCTTGCATGACAAGCCTATCGATGGCATACCTTAGCAAAATATGCGGCGAATTCTGACTACCAAACACTCTAATGAAGGTGCCATCCGGTGAGGCAAACCAATATGCTATCTTCGATACTACTTCCATGTCCCCACGTGACATGCAAGGTGGTTCTTCCTTAAAGATCATCTTGTATAGCGGAATGAGGAAGTGGTCAGTTAGCTTCTCCATTACTCCTTGATGGCTGCAATCTAAGAGCAGCTTGAAATGAATGTGAACGACATGGTCTCCAGGTTTCCAAGTCCAATTCATGCCAGGGAATGCATTATGTGCACATATTGCATCTAGTAGATATGTAGACATGTAAAATCTCACTTTCCCACCCTTGGGAGGATTCTAGGAATTCGCTACATGGATACTTAACTATCAAGCCAACAAGTTTTACTAGTTGAACGACTTACCCTCGTTCACAACCCAATTCAATAAGATTTCCCACCCTTCAGGAAAGGTCTTCGTGCTTTGCTGACTGTATATTCAACAAGCTAGGATAATCAACAATTGATAGGCCCTCCTGAGAGATTTTGTCTTATATGTGTTGGTGGGTGTTTGTTGAAACTTTGATGGCTCTTTCACCCAACTTTTAACAACATCTTTCATGCCCACATAGATTTTGGTGGCATAGAAGTATGAATCCATGAGTGTTTTTGGCTCGGTAAAATGGTACATAAGATGGTAATCTGCTGCAAGAAATGTAGCAAGCTTATGCCTGGTGGCATTGTTCAAAGTCATAGTCTTCACATCAATATGTGAAACAATCCAACTGATCACATTTGCACATGGGAAGGCTGGATATATGCATGCAACCCTATGTATCCATGATTTTTTGACATTAATGTATACCTGCTGATCCTCTAGATCTGCTTGGAAGCTCTTTGCTAAAAAAGCTTTGTTCACTTTCTTCCATGTAAGATTTGATTCCTTTTCCACAAATAATTGAGTGTGAATATATTGGAAAGTTTAGTAGCGTGGGTATATTTTGAAACAACTCTCTTGGGTGCCATGATAACAATGACTGCTAGAGAGAAGTGTTCAACAACTGTGATACTTGCAAGGGGAAAAGGCACTCATGGAAAAATTACATTAGCTTTTGCAAATAAACTTTCAAAGTAAGATCTGACAACAAACAAATGAACTAATGAGAGAGCTTGCACAAATTTCATGGTTAAGGGAGGGAGACCAGCTGAGGGAACTGTGCATTATGTAGTCTCAGTAGCCAATGGTGTAGCCTAAGGATTGAGGCTGCATAATGCACAGTTCAACCTGGGAAGTGACAGGAAGAGGTTGCACATTGCACAGTCTCAGTGGCCAAGGTGGTAGGATTGAACCCTGGGATTTCGCAATGCACAGTTGGGCCAGCCCGTCTCAGAGGCCAAGCTCTCATATTGAGGGTGAGGGTGTAGTGCATGACCAAGTGAAGTGAAGATCTGCCTGATGAGGGTGTAGGAAACAAGCAAATCTAGGTGATAACGCAAGTTAAGGTGCATATATGACTAGTTATGGATATATCATTGTGAATCAACTGAAACAACTCAACAAATGGAAGGAAAGACAAATATGCCAGGAGAGTCGCCGAAACGATGACCACCGGTGAGCAAAAATAAGAAAAATGATGTAAAAACTGAATCAACACTTCTACAAGCTAATATAAGTTAAAACACCAACAACCATGAAGAGAAACAAGCAAAACAACACTCACATAAGTGAAACGACAAAAGCGACAGAAAAAGTGGCAAAAGACGAGAAAAGCAAAACTCACCTAGAAAAGCAACACAAACTCCACCGAAGACTCCTTGATCTCCTTGGGAATTCTAGATCTCTAAGATAAAATGTACAAATGAGCTCTAGAGGCATCAATTAAATAGAATTGAGTAAATTAAGGTTTATGTTGTGCATGCCTAAAATCAAGGAAGAAGTGACACTTGGCAGAAATTTCTAAAAATAGCAATTGTGCCAACTTTAAGAAACTAATGATGAATCCCTATTTTCTAGGGATTTCTTTTTCACTTTTCGCTTTTTTGACTTTTTTGTCTTTTCGAGAAACTTGCCATGCACATAGCCAAAGAAGATTGCGTAGTTCTAGAGAACTGAGAAACTTCCCGGCTCACTACATTTCGTAGTTTCTGAGCTCAAGGAATGGAGTGCATAGTTTCTGATCTTAGTATTGGGTTGCCATCCATGACTGCACAATTCCCAAGCTCAAGGATGAGTTGCCACTCTGGATTGTGCAGTTTCCATCATCAAGGTTGGCTTGCCTTCCAAGATTGTGCAATTTCTGGAGGCAAGCCTAGGACTGCTGCAAGGTCAAGTCAATGGTTAGCTTGTGAAAAAAGATCAGATCAATGTCAAAACAAGAAAACACAAGCACAACATAAAAGGATAAGTCTTAATCAAATCATGAATACTTGAAGACAGTAGAAGATATGCTCTTGTGGACAAAAGGAAGGATCCAAAATCAAAGCATAAACAAAATTTTGGAGGGCGGTTGTAGCCACTACAACAACTCTATAATACAAAGGTTTATCCAACCCCCATGATCAAATTTTCTCTTCATTGGTGCATAATAACAATGTCCTAAGGTTTAATGGATAAGTTCTCAATGTTCCTCCTCTTAGGTAGGTAAATCACCTAATCGAGAAATAAACTTCCTCACTATCTGAACCCAATGGGTTATTCATAATGTTAATTAGGGTGCAACCTCCAAAGGGAGAACACCATACAAGTAATATAACCCATTCAAGTATTGACCCATACTTAAGCATCAATATATCTTTAGTCATCATTACGGGAGTAAGAGAACTAATGCTCTCCTAATAAGGTGAACAAACTTTTGGAATAACCACAAAAGCTAATATTCCTTGGTATAAATGACTATGCCATCCACGACATTCCCATTTGAAGGATGAACCCTACAAATTTCTCAAAGGGACTTTTAGAATTCCCTAAGAACCCCAAGAAACACACCATTCCCATAGGTTAAGTGAGATACTTAATTTCTTCCTATTAGAGTTAATGATCATTCCTCACCTCTAATGTGTTATATGTCATAGAGACGATTTCTGTCATTAAAAAATTTCCTATTTTGAAATAATAATAGCTTCTAAATGATGAATATTAAGGAAATATTCCTTGTATATGGCTACAAGATTTAGACATTTACTCTATAATGTCATGACATTAAAGGAAACAAGTTCTTAAAGTCATATATCCAATAAATAAAGTCATTTTCTTTTCTTTATTTGTTTATGTTTGGATTTCATTTTTTGTAACATTCACTAATTTATGTTTTCAATTGCATTAGTTAACAACATTTCTTTTACTTCACCATCCAACAAGAATACTGCATTCTCAATTTTGATATAATAATGGATAAAATGTTTAGCTAAACATTTTTTTAAAAATTACTCAACTAAAAACTCTCTTAGAATTCTTGTTTTTCACAATTATATATTCCTCCCAAATTTCATCTCTTCTTTGTAAAATTAAAGATATTCTTGATCTACAAAATTATGTATTTTTATGAAATTTTTATCTTTTCTTTGTGAAATTAAAGATATTATCCATAACGCTGGAAGTCGCAGAAGGAAACTGCGACGGGATGAGCGCTAGGGTTCTCGCTAGCAGACAAGGGTGACAGGGTCACGGACTGGTTTTGACCGTGGGCTAAGCGCGCAGACCTGCCAGGGCAGAGTATATCAGTTTGCTGGCATGGGTTGGGTTAGGTAAAAAAAAAAAAACCAGTGAGGGAGAACCTAACCTTGTGGTATCGCCCTGAACGAAATGGGAGAGTCAAGGGGGGGGGGGGGAGAGATCCCCTCCTTCAAAAACGTGGTAATGGGGGAGACAAGTACGGGAGGAGAGCAGCATACGGAACAGGAAAATCAAATCCCAGTAATGGGCAACTTATGGCAGAAACGAATGAGAGGAAAATGCTTACCGAGGGCTCAGAAACAGCCTAGGTATGTTGTTCCCCGTAATAAATTGGAGGAATACAACTGCTATATGAAGGACCATGCTCTAATCTGCCGATTTGTTGGGTATTGGCCTTCTGAGCGGGAACTATACAGATGGATTGATCAGCGCTGGAGACCTAAGGGGCAGGTAGATCTCAAACTTGGTACTCAAGGTTTCTTCACAGCAATATTTTCGAATTTGGAGGACAAGAACAGAATCTTCGAAGAGGGGCCTTATTTCTTGAACAATGCGGGTCTATTTATGAAGTTTTGGGAGGAGAGATATAATCCTGAAAAGGAGAAAATGCTTGATGCACCAGTCTGGGTCAGGTTATTTGGGCTTCCTGATGAGTTCTGGGATCCGGGAATCTTGGAAGGAATAGGCAACTCGATTGGCAGCTTTGTCAAAATTGCAGAGGCTACGAAAAGAGGTAAGTATAATGCATATGCGAGAATCTGCGTTTACATAAACCTGGCTGATCCCCTCCCAGAAAATGTTGAGGTAGAGTACCATGACGAAGTCTGGAAACAGCCAATTGATTACAAACATATCCCTTTCCGATGCCGAATCTGTCACGAGTATGGCCATTTATATAGGCAATGTCCTCTTAATAAAGAGGAAGAGATCAGGAAAAGTCAAGCGAACCAACAGAGAACCACCGGGAGAGCGGAGGATCCAGAGAGAGGATTTCAACAGGTAGTCAGGAAAAGAAGACCGAATAAAGAAGGACCAAAGACTCAATCTCAAAAGCAACCCGGTCAAGCAAGAAATCACAACCAATATCAAGTATTGCAGAGCGAAGATGAAGAATATGAAGTAAATCTGGAAGATGATGAGGATCCAGAAAGTATCCCAATGGAAATCTTAGGAGAGGAGAAAGGGAAAGGAACAACTATTAACAAAGTCAACAAAGGAAAAACAGAGGAAGAGGCAACAGAAACAGAATCAGTGGCTCAGATGGAAGTGGAAAACCAGCCTGAAACTGAAGCAGAAGAAGAGAAAATCATGAGAAGGCTGATCCAGGAGTGGAAGCATTTAGACAGCAGATTCATACCTGAAGATCAAAGGCAGCTATATAAGGAAGTATTCCAGAAATACAAAGAGAAAAAAGGAGAACCCCCGGATGCACCAGCAATGTTAGAGAATGAGCAAGGGATTGAAGATAAAGGAACAGGCACCTCGGGCAAAAACAGCAGAAAAAGAGGCCGGAAACCAATGAGTGAAACGATCCAGACGGTGGGAGAGATATTGATAAACTCAGGTAAGGTGATACCTCTGTCGGAGGTATTCTTCCCCTCATATAAAAAGTTTTAAATGATAGTTGTCAGTTGGAATATTAGGGGTTTGAATAGTAGAGGTAAACAAAGGTATATGAAGGATAAGCTGAAAAAAGAAAAACCTAGTATTCTGATCTTACAGGAAACAAAGATTTTGATCCAACAACTTGAAGAAATCATAGAAAAAATTAGATTACCATACCAAGTGATGGGGCAAGATGCAATAGGCTTTGCAGGAGGACTCGCAATCCTGTGGAACCCAAATGACATTACTATAGATAACTGGGTGAGTATGAGTGGAATCCTTTCTGGGCTGGGAAGGGTTGTGGGAACCAAACACCAGGTGGTTATTTCAGGAGTTTATGGCCCTCTGACCCCTGGAAATAAGGAACAGTTCATCAATGGTGTTAAACCGGTCCGTAATCTTTATCCTGAAGCTGCTTGGATTATTGGTGGAGATTTCAACCTGATCAGATCCTTGGAAGAGAAAAAAGGAGGGATTAGGAGGAGGGATCACTATATGGACAGATTTAATGAGATGATAGAAGAGCTCCGGTTAGTGGATATCCAGACCATTAACGGGATATACACTTGGAACAATAGAAGGGGAGGCAAAAATCAAATTGCTTCCAGATTAGATAGATTTTTAGTGTCTGAAGCCATAATGAATAAAGATGTTTTTGTGGAGGCCAAGATCATTCCAGCTCTGGGATCTGACCACTGGCCGATTCGATTAGAGATTGACATCAAAAAGATCCAGGGGAAAAGGCCTTTCCGATTTGAAGCCTTCTGGTTAAGGGACCCAGAGTTCATCAAGAAAGTTGAGAATTGGTGGAAACAAAGTACTAGTCAGGGCAGATGCAGAATGCAAACGTTCCAGTTAAAATTGAGAGAGCTGAAAGGCAAAATCAAGAAATGGAACAAGGAGGAATTTGGCAACATTTTGGAGGATAAACAGAATCTGGAAGGGGAAATGGCTGATCTCCAACAGAAGATAATTCTGGAAGGAAGAACGGAGGAGAGCATTCTCAAGGAAGGGGTAATCCTCGGCAGATTGGAAGAGAGGAGGAAGCAAGAGGAGATTCTCTGGCGCCAAAAATCTAGGATAAAATGGCTAAGGGAGGGAGAACGAAACACTAAATTCTTTCACCAGGCCATGGTCAAGCACAGGCAGGGAAACAGAATCCTATCAATTAAGGACAGAAATGGGGAAAGAGTGGTTGAACAAAATGAAATTGAACAAGTTTTGACAGATCACCATAAGGAAATTTTAACTGAACCTCCAGATGACAGGACGAGAGCCATACAAGAGATATGCTCTGCTATCCCTAGACTGGTCACTGAGGATCAAAATAAAGCGCTCATGAGGACCGTGACCTTAGAGGAGCTGGAAGAAGTTGTGAAGGCAATGAAGAAAGGGACAGCCCCTGGACTGGACGGTTTCACTGTGGACTTTTACCAGGCTGGTTGGCACTTCTTGGGACAAGAAATTCTGGATCTTGTTGAGGAATCAAGAATAAATCAAAAGGTATGGCCAGCTCTTAACTCTACCTTTTATGCTCTTATTCCTAAGGGAGACAACCTGGAGGAGGCTAATGGCTTTAGACCTATAGCTCTTTGTAATGTCATTTACAAAATAATCACGTCCTTGATTGCTAAAAGACTAAAACCTCTCTTAGACAACTTAATCTCGGCTGAACAAACGGGTTTCGTTGAAGGCAGGCAGATCCTTGACGGTCTTGTTGTAACTCAGGAGGTGATCCATTCCTTGAAAGCTAAAAAGCAAAAAGGTATGATGATAAAATTAGATTTATCCAAAGCATATGATCGACTAAATTGGAAATACCTTGTTGCAGTCCTGGAAAGATTTGGTTTTCACCAAAGATGGATTGCTTGGATTCACAATCTGATATCCACTCCGCATTTCTCTATCCTGGTTAATGGAAGTCCTTCAAAAACTTTCAACGCCTCCAGAGGGATTCGTCAAGGTGATCCATTGTCCCCTTTTTTATTTATCCTAGCTGCTGAAGGACTAGGGAGATTCATCAAACAAGAAAGAGCAGCAAATAGAATTAAAGGATTGCAAATTTGGGGAAACAACTTGCCCCTGACACATCAACAATTTGTTGATGATATTATGCTGTTTGGGGAACCAACGGTAAGAGAAGTCCAAAATTTAAGGAGGATCCTTGATCTATTTTCAGCTGCCTCGGGGTTAGAAATCAACAAAGATAAGTCCTGCATCTTCATCTTCAACACAATAGAACAGGTTAGATCCCATCTAATCAGAATTCTTGGATTCAAAAGGGGGGAATTACCCACCAAATACCTGGGCAATATCCTTGACTTCACTTCTAAAAAGTTGAAAAACTGGCAGGGAGTGCTGGACAAGCTTAATAACAAGATTGCCAATTGGACGTTCAGAGTTCTGAATATTGCAGGAAGAGTTATTCTTGCTAAGTCGGTTCTTCAGGCTATCCCTATCTATCCTTTATCGATTATGGCTACACCAGCTGGGGTTTGTGCAAAAATCAGAGAAATTATCCGAAAATTCATATGGAGTGGAGCTGATCAAAAGAAAAAATGGGCTTTGGTCTCATGGAATCAACTAACTGAAAGAAAAGAACAAGGAGGGTTGGGATTAAGGGACCCGGAAATTCTAAACAAGGTCCTGGGAGCCAAGCTATGGTGGAGATGGCTTAGTGGAGGAAGTGATCTATGGAAAACTATTTGGAGGACTAAATACAGCATGCCCAACTCACCGGTTGATATCTTAAGACTACAAGAAATTCCCCGAGGCTCCACTATTTGGGAATTAGCCTCTCAAAACAGAGATCTGATTGACAAACACACTTTCTGGGAAATCAGAGGAGGGTCAGAGGCAAACTTCTGGGAAGATAGCTGGCAACAACGAGAAAGGCTGAACAGCATTCAAATCCTTCTCCAAGTCCGTGATAAAACTGCAGGGAACAGACCGAAGGTAAAGGATTATTGGAAGGAAAATGATATGTCGGAAGGTTGGAGGGTCTGGGAGGAACCGACAGAATGGGATCAGGGTCTTAATTCTGATCTCCAAGACGCATACCGGAAAGAAATGGGATCAAGGAAACTCAGAGTTCGCCATGGGCAAGATATCCTTCGGTGGGGGAGTTCAATGAAGGGGACTTTCTCTACCAAAGAAGCCTATTTTCTAATGGGGTCACAAAATGGAGGAGACAGGAATTGGGAATGGAAATCTATATGGGAAGCCAATTGGTGGCCTAAGGTGTCTATTTTTGTCTGGCTAGCCACAAAGAACAAAATTTTGACATGGGATCGTATCCGTAAGAAGGGTTTCATTGGTCCCTCACAATGCTATCTGTGCAACAATGACGAGGAGGATAGAGATCATCTGCTGATTCGATGTCCATATGCTGAAAGACTATGGATATCAACTAAACGATTGTTCAATAAGCCAGGGTTCAACACTAGAGAATTTAAAGATACAATTTTTCAGTGGAATAAGGAAACCTTCCATTGCCGGGTTGTCCAGAGGGCTTGGAACCTGATATCTACTTTCATTCTTTGGACGGTCTGGAAAGAACGGAATAGGAGGATATTCCAGAATGTGGCTAAATCTCCAGAAGTAGTTTGGGCGCAGGTGGTAGAGTATACGAGGGAGACCATCCTAGTTGATAAATGGGAAAGTGATGACTGGAAGACTACTTCAGAAGAACAAGAAATCCTGAATAAACTTAATTTAAAACTGGAGATGGTTCACTATAAATGTTCGGCCAGCAATGATATGAGAACTCAGAGTCCAGAGAAATTCTCGTACCCGAGGGACCAATTTATCAAGCTCAACTTTGACGGGGCCTCGAAGGGCAACCCGGGAGAAGCTGGATTTGGAGGGATCTTTAGAGACAGTAATAATCAAGTTAGGTGGATCTATGCCGAATGGGGGGGACAAATGACCAATAATGAGGCTGAGTTTTGGGCCCTGCACCAAGGTTTACGAATTGCCATTAGGAATGGCTATACCAACCTAGAAATTACAGGGGATTCGCAGTTGGCTGTGGACATGTTGAGGAGACTCAACAATGGGCAAGGTTGGGAGAAAGTAACCAAAAGCTGGAGGACCGCAGGCATTGTCCAAGAAATAGCCAGCTTGATTAAACGTATAGACTACAGCATCATAAGCCATGTGCGTCGAAAAGGGAATCAGGCTGCAGACTGGTTGGCGAATTGGGGCTGCAATGGACGTGGTAGTTCTATTGACAGCCAGTGGAGAGCCATAGAAGGTAATCAGGAGTGGAAGGAGCTGGCAGACCTCATCAAGATGGATCATGTTCAAGCCACGGAGGATAATGCGCGGTCCAGCGGGTCGGACTAATAGGGAATCGTGGAGAGCCAGATGTAAGATTAGGATGCAATCGGGATTTGTCAAAATCATCATGCCCGACAGCAGGACGAAGGACTTAGATTGGGGCGACAGTACTACGGTGGCAGGTGAAACGGTTGGGAATAAATTCACTCAACGCAAGGTTATTATTGCCCGAACTATGACTGGAGATGGAGGCGGCTCATCAGGATTCACAGCAGAGGGAATGAGTAATGATAAGATGGCTGGGAGGAGTGGTTCACCGGAGAGTGACCGGTGGCATTCGATAACCGGTATCTTCTGCGTCCCCGCGACAAAGAATACTCTTTATAATCGAAGCGGGTTGATGGTGAAGGAATTGCGAGAGTTCATCATCCGGGCAAGAGAGGCGGGCTCCATTGAGAGGCATAAAACAGCAACGAACAATCCTGGAGACCAGGGATTGAAGAGGGACGATCCCCTGGGAATTATGGAGACTAGGCAGAGACAGCGACAGGCGATGGAGCATCAGGGCGTAGGGGAGGAAACCAGTGATAGAAAGGGCAAGAACCTCATGCAGGAGGAGCCTTCCTTCTCTGTTTGGGAGGTACAGGACGACTCGGAGGAAGACATCACCCCGGACGCGGCTAAGGACAGCGGGCGTCATCACGAGCACCTGGTTGAGGAAGGAACCGAGCAGGTGAACGAGAACCCTGCGGGTGCTGAGGATATGATGATTCGGCGTTATGGGTTGAGGAAGCGCGGAACCGTTGCTGACAAAGGAGATGACCGGGCCAACAAGAGAGCCCATGGTCGAAAGGGGCATGGAAAGGAGGCTGGGGAAACTTCCAGGCGGGGGCCGGGAAGGAACAGGAAGCCGAAAGAGACTGTTACGGACCGTGTGCGCAAAGCCGAACAGGCTTTCCTTCGCTTTTCCAACCAGGCGGTTCGCAAGGTTATGCAGAGGCTTGAAGAGGAAGCCACCCAAGATCAGTCAGATGCGGAAGTAGAAGACTGGACTTTCCTGCTGCACGACCCGGGTCAAA
This sequence comes from Pinus tabuliformis, assembly GCA_031772625.1. NCBI lineage: Eukaryota > Viridiplantae > Streptophyta > Pinopsida > Pinales > Pinaceae > Pinus > Pinus tabuliformis. Next base: position 768,098,589 of record CM062813.1, on the reverse strand, counting down.
CCAGAGGACGCATGTCCTTATATAAACAGTCCCTTCACCTCTACTGGGTGATGAAGGGAATCCTGGCCAAGGCGTTGCTGCAAGTGGCAAAGGAAATGGTGAATTTGGCTAAGGGAGGCCCTGACATCCGTCAGGATCTGAGTTTTCTGCGAGTCGCCATGCTGAAACAGGACGAAGCCATGATGAGGATGGAGGAGAAACTGAACACCATCCAGCAAATGCTAACACGGGACCAGCCGGAGCAAGCGGAAGAGGCGTTGCAGCAACCTGCGAAAGACCATGAATAACTCAAGATATGTTTAGAACTTGCAAAAATTTTTGTGGTTATAGCTTTGTTTTTGTCAAAGATAGGAGAATGCATATCATACAAAGCAGTAGCTTTTGTAATAGTTTTAGTAAGTTTCAGGACTGCTTAGTTTATTTAGCAAATTCCATCAGACTGTGGACATATTTTTTTTGGGCTGCTATTAAGAATTACAGATGGAAATATGACCCGGTTTCCCCTAGAGGGCGGGCAGATACTGTTTCATGAACTGATGTAATGTTCTTTTTGATCGAAGTAATAGAATGAGCACCATCTTAGCCTACAAAAAAAAAAAGATATTATCCATAACCATAATGAAGTAATTAAGGAATGTAAGTTGAAACACTACAAAGATTTTATATATTCTAATTGGTCTAATCAAAACAAAATTAATCCATAACATTAAAACCAATACATAGTTCCAAACTGAAATTGATAGTTAAACTAATTCAATGACTCTGTATGAAGTACAAATTATAAATATTTTGCTACAAATGAAATTTAAAATAAACATTATTTTCTTTAAATACACTTTACCTTTAATAATATTGAATATAATTTGAAAAAATTTAATCTTTAATTATGTAATATTTTGATCACTATTTATAGATTCTGTCAATTATAAATTTTGAGAATATTTTGAAATTTAACAAATAAAAGGGAGATTAATATTTTAAAATCTAAATTTTTTTTTTCTTATTTTACCTCTCATTCTAAAATTTCAAAATTTGTCATCAACATAAAAATGACCCCAGCTATAAAAATAACAAAAAAATTATGATAACAATTTTTTTTAATAAAAAAGCATAAAACTTCAAATCCTAATTCTTATATATTAAAAAACAGTCAGCACTATATTTTTACAAATAGAATTATGCACCAAGCATCTTGGCACCTTAACTGAAAACTTTCCCTTCTTTATACCGCAGATTTAACATTACTTAGCTACCAAATCTTTCTCTTATCTTTCTTTTCTCAATTTTTTTTATTTTTCAAATGGAGAAATCTTTTTTTGGAGGAGCTTTTATTACATATAAGCTTGTTCTATATTAGACGACTACCAAACCTCCCGCTTAACCATTAACCCGACTTATCTTTCATAGCATTACCTAGATACCAAGTCACTAAAGGAAATAGTGTTGATAGGTGCGGGAGTGGGAGACGATGACACAGAGGGTTGGCTCCCCGTTAATGGCTGCGGGAGTGGGAGACGATGACACAGAGGGTTGGCTCTCTGTTAATGGCAGTGTAGAAGGTAACGCTCTTCCCGTGTATTTTGTGGCATGTGCTTAAATCTAGCGATGTGTTTGTTTACTAACACCTACGGGTTTTGGTGTAACAGCAGATTTATACTTAAAGACTTAGCCGACAATAGCAGAGAATAATTCATAGAGACAAACAAATGGAGAAACAACAAGATTACTCAGTAAGAAACAGCCGAATAGATAAAACAATCACTGGAGAACAGAAATCACTTTGGAGTCACCGTGGATATTCGACCCTAGCTCCCATACCACTTGTTGGAGTAACTATTGCTGTTACACTAAAACCCTCAAGTGTTAGTAAACAAACACATCGTGAGATTTAAGCACATGCCACTAAACACACGGGAGCGTTGACCTTCTACACTACCATTAACGGGGAGCCAACACCAGAAGAGGTTGGTGTTGCAGACGCCGGTGACAACCCAGAACTGGTGGAATTGGTGGTTTGGGAAACATAGGGACTCACGAAAGCAGGCTTTGTCGGATCGGGTAAGCAAGTCACGGAATGAGGTGAAAGCATCAAACTCACGGTATCCATCAGTGGACGAAGGTGGGGTTCAGCCTGTGTACACAAAAGACCAATCTTAATGCATCTCAGCACGTGTGTCTCGTCGCACGTTTCAATTATTGCTGGATCAATTATCCGCGCAGTATTTCCTCCATCGTATGAGCTCCATACCTGCATAATCACAACAGGGTCATCATTCTGATAATACATATATGGGGTACACAAACGCAATTTTGTAGTGAAAATTTTGAAATGTTCTAGAAATAGAAATTTGATCTTGTTTGAGTTGCTTAATTGTGAATAGATGGAATTTATTGCAATTTTGTAATATTACAAAAATCTGAGAAACATAAGTAGATTTAATTGTTTGACTTTGTTATTAATAAATTTATGAAATACTAAATTGATTTCATTCACATTTACCAGATTTGTATAAAATCAATCCAATTAAGTAAAGTAAATAAATAAATAAAACTAGTAGTCAATTGGATTATGTGAAATGGTTAGAAAAATGATTGGCATCCTTCACCCAAATTCAATTCTCCCCAATGGCAGAATGGACTTTAGTGTAATGGACAGAATATTGCTCAACTAAAAATACAAAGGAAAGTATATCTCACCCATCCTAAAAGAATCTGCATTTCAGGTAACAAATTGTAGTCTGTATTCATTCTTCCAGCAATAAGTTCCAGGAGAAGAACTCCAAAGCTATAGACATCTGTTTTCACAGATAATTGCCCCTGCATAGCATACTCTGGAGGCATATATCCACTGCAGATGCAAAGTACAATATCAAGAATTATATAAGAAGGCTGAACGTTAAGAATTATATAAAGTACAATTGCAATACCATCAATCTTCCTGAAATCAAATCAAGATAGAGGAAACAATGTTTAAGAGTGATGATTATAGTGAAATCTTACTAAGTTCCAGCAACTTTTGTGCTGACGTGACTTTCGCCCTCAGGAAAAAGTCTTGCTAACCCGAAATCTGCTATCTTAGGATTCAGTTTCTCGTCCAACAACACATTGCTTGCTTTGATATCCCGATGAATTATCCGCAGTTGAGAATCCTGGTGAAGATAAAGAAGTCCACGAGCTACTCCCGCTATGATGTTATAACGCTTTTGCCAGTCAAGACTGCTGCGTTTGTTTATGTCTGTGTCTGTACAACATAAAAATTTTAAGCTTTCTGGACACATTAATGTTTTCTATTTTCTTTCATAGATAATAAATTGGAAGCCACTCACCGAATAGAATTTTATCAAGACTCCTATTGGGGAGATACTCATAAATAAGCAACCTTTCTGATCCCTCTGCGCAACAACCTAGTAGATTCACAAGATTCCTGTGTTGAACTTTGGCTACAAGTTCAACTTCATTTAGAAATTCTTTACTTCCTTGCATAGATGTGACAGACAGTTTTTTCACGGCTATTTCTTTTCCATCCGGAGTTGTTCCCTGAATTATTCAAACAAAAAAATCAGTGTGGTTTTTTTTTTTTTTTTAACGATTAATTGCCCTCCTCCTAAACTAGTAGAAATTTTCCTAACCCTTTATTGTTACCTTGTATACAGGGCCAAAGCCTCCCTCTCCGAGCTGGTTGTCATCATGAAAGTTATTAGTAGCAGTTACTAATGTTTCCATTGTAAATACCATTTGACTGATTGTTGTGTTTTCCTCGTTCTGACCTGTATTATGAAAATAGAAAGTTACACTTTCAAAATACAAAATAAAAAATTGAATTCAACATTTTTTCCAAGAGCAGCAGATATGTAACCATGTCAAAATTTTAATATACTATAATTAAACGGACTCTCTGATTAGTATGTTTTCCATGTCACATATAAAGTTACGCTTTGAAAACATAAATAAACATTGAATTTAACGAAAAGCAGATATGTAATAGGTCTTAACAGGTCAAAAGTTTAATATTATAATGAAATTGACCGATATGGAAGAATTTTTCCCTTATTTTCACTTTCAATATTTTCTCTCCCTCATCTTTTATTTATGTATATTTTTTCTCCCTCATCTTTTATTTATGTTTAAATATATTTTTTTAACTTGGAAAAACATTTATTTTTAGTTAACCATTCAAATAAGTTTATATTTATATTTTTAAATTTTTAAAATATATCATTATAATAGCTATTAATAATTTTCTTATTGTAGCAATATGCATTCTATTCTATTATATATATATATGGAGATATATTTATACAAAGCTGTAATGGCTTGGTGACCCGTTTACTCTTTGTTTGTAATCACATATCTTTAACAGGCCTTGGTGACCTATAACTCTCAGTTGGTGTATAAGGCTTTAGTGACTTATAAATCTCAGTTGGTGTATAAGGGCTTGGTGACTTATTTACTCTTTGTTCGTAATCATGTGTGTCTAACAATGTATAAGACCATGGTGACCTATAACTCACCATGGTGACTTATAAATCTCAGTGCTTTGTTTTGTTTGTTGATTTGTATTTTACAGTTTACCAAATATAAAAGTGTATTTAATTATATTGTTATATGATGAGTTTATATAAAGAAAATATAAAAGTATATTTTATTTAAGTATATTTTTATATGATAAGTTTACATATAAAGAAAATATAAAAGTGTATATAAATATATTGTTATTTTATAATAAGATTTTTTGAATAAATAAACATAACGGAAAAAATATATAATTATTTTTTATTATTTAAATTTTATTTAAAATATAAAAATATTAGAAAAATATATCTGGGTAGGGGTTTAAATAGCTTGTTTGTATAATGGCTCGTTATGGGTCTGATGGTGACTAGGCTGTTAGCTAGGCTATTAGGAAGGTTGGTTATGGGTTTGGTGATGACTAGGCTGTAAAGAAGGTTGGGTGGTGATGACTAGGCTGTAAGGAAGGTTGGGTAGATCTGGTAATAACTAGCTTGTATATGGGTTATATTTTAACTTATGTAATTCTATTATTTTGAAAATTTTCTAAAACTCTGAATCTTCTATATTAAAAAAAATAAAAATAAAATATTAACAATACACTTAAATATTTTCTATAACCCTGAAACTATTTTTAAATTAAAAAAATAAAATAAAATAAAAGTATCATCAACAATAATCCCAGAATTCCACACCCAAAATCTCCTCATTAGCATCATTAGCATACACCCACTTGAATATAAGAATGTAAATCCTAGTTTCCTCTGAATTTTTTTTCTAAAATCTATTGAACATGGTCACTTTGCACATACCATCTAAGTCTGGTTGTAATCATATGCAAAGCGTGGAGGTGATAAAACCCAGGGTTCAGATGGGTATGTGGAAGCTTTCAATGACAAGCAATTTGAGATAATGATAAAGTAGCAATACCTTGATAGCCTCTTCCCAGTTGTAAGGCGGACTTCAGTCTCTTCCTAGTTGCGAACGCGCATACAATTAACAGGAGAACCAAGGCACCCACAACACCTAAAATTATGGGAATTAGGTGTCTGTTTTTGTGTGAAGACTTGATCTGTGCATTATTAGCTGCTCCCTGCGTAGTGGTGGGTGGAAACGCGGTGGAACTGAAAAAAGGATATATTTCATAACGGAGTATGCAGCTTTGACTCCAATACTGAACTCCTGCAGCCGTGTCAGATGTGAACATTTTACTGATTGAGTATGAGAGGCACCTTCTGCAATCCTGAGTAGAGAGATCTCTGGTGCACTGGACCAGACCGTAAACCGTTTGGGACGCCGAATCTAGAGCTATAGACAGAGCAGACCGTTTAGTTTCACTTGCTGCTTCAATTGACAATTTCTTTAACAGATTCTCTGCAGTAACTTCAAAGTCAGGCGGGATAAACACAACCCTGTTTCCGAAGGCCTCAATATAATTATACCCCAAATCTGTATCCAGTTGTCCGATGAAATTATAGTTTCCATAGCGTAAGAAGCACTCAAAAGGCCAGATACTACCGCTAACGACAGTCCCACAATCTTGTCGAATGTTAGTGGTTGCAAATTGCCAACAACTGAAGCACTGGTCGACTGTCATGTCTTCTCTGCATTGGAGGAGGCCATATATTCTGTTAGGACTTTGGCCATACACAGATATATTAAACCCACTTTTGTTGGCCCCTTCAGCAAGACGCTTAAATACCATGTTCAGATTTTTCTCAAACGTACTGCCTTCTGTATAGTTACCGCCGCCGCATTTAGTTGTGGTTCCGTTGCAAATCTGCCCATGAAGTGTAATATTGATCAATGTTGGAAGAACAATAATTAAGTAGAATAGCGTAAGACTTTGGCCCATCCAGCGAGACCGTGCAGAACCCCTTCCATGGAAATACATCTTCGTTACAACTCTGATCGTCATCTGCGCACAGCTTACTGATAATACTAAAGTGTTTAGAGATCTAGTTGACAGAAGTGTTTAGAAATCTAGTTTATAACAAGCTTTAGAATTTTGGGTATCCAAAAATTCAATCTATTTCCACTATTAAAAAACAATTCAAATACTTTTATAGCTAAATTTCTTAAAAGATAATCACCCACCAGAAATCCTCACTTCTTTAGACTATGTCTTATAAGTCAACTATTGACTTGATTTTATAAATTACGCAAACCTAATCATCAAGAAGTTAAAGTAGAGTATATAATTTACTTTTTGTAGATGTCGTGTTTGAATCATGTTTTTGTAATATTTTTCTCTGTTTTCTAGATGACATGCATTATATAGTCTACTTTAACTTCTTGATGATTAGGTTTGCCTAATTTATAAAATCAAGTCAATAGTTGACTTATAAGACATAGTTTAAAGAAGTGAAGATTTCTGGTGGGTGATTATTTTTTAAAAAATTTAACTATAAGAGTATTTGAATTATTGTTTTAGTTTAAAGAAGTGAAGATTTCTGGTGGGTGATTATTTTTTAAAAAATTTAACTATAAGAGTATTTGAATTATTGTTTTTTTTATTTTGTCTTATAAGTCAACTATTGACTTGATTTTATAAATTAGGCAAACCTAATCATCAAGAAGTTAAAATAGACTATATAATGCATATCATCTAGAAAACAGAGAAAAATATTACAAAAACATGATTCAAACACGACATCTACAAAAAGTAAATTATATAATGCATGTCATCTAGAAAACAGAAGAAAATATTACAAAAACATGATTCAAACACACATCTACAAAAAAAAATTTGAAATATTTTTACCCGGCCACGTTTGCTTGTCCAGCCAATTCCTCGGCCTCCTTAACGACTGCTTTGTACTGCCAAAATTTCATGTGCTATTCTGTGTTTATTGGTTGCCTGGCAGCGGCCGTCACGTGAGCCATATCTTGACTTGAAAAGTCTTTACCAAATATTTATGTACGCCTGTAACGTCAAAGTGTCCGTTCAAAGCTTTTTCATCAAAACAGAGACTGCGATGATGGTACATGCATCACGTGGATGTATGTTGACGTTATTTTTACTGTTTTTTTTTCAACTTTGTGATTCACAACCTTACTCGACTGATTTGTATATTTATTTATTTATTTGAGGGATTAGATACTTTATATTCTCTATTTATTTGAAGGCTTAGATACTTTGGTAGGTTTTATTTTAAATTAAATTTAAAATTAGTTATTGCTTTTAGAAGTGTAAAGATACACCGAAGGAATAGAAGATTTGGGAAGATTATTTTGTCACTCACTTCAATACAAGAATTATTAATAGTTTCTATAAGTGCAACAAAATTACTTCTCGATAAGAATATGTAGATGACTCACTCCAATACAAGAATTGTTAATAGTTTCTATGAGTTCTACAAATTTACTTCTCAATAAGAATATGTACATGACAGATATCTAAAGTCACTCGAAGACCTTAGAAAGGGACATATAAATCTATGAAGAGGACTCCACCTGTTAGATTTTAAATGAACAAAATTAGGCTGCTATTAGGATTGAAGAAGTCATTTTTGGTAAAGATGTCATTGTCAGTTCCTTTAGTACTGTGGGAGCAAGAGGAGGTGAAACTAGAGTAGAGTGACACTCTCCCAGATGTGGAAAGAGAGACACTCTTTTAGGAAAAACAATCTAATTTAATTAATCGTTTTTTGGTTAAGTTCATTTCTATGCTAGTTTTGAACTTGTAGGTTCTAAGTTTTGAAAATATGGGAACCATGATAACATAAAAGTCTTTTTAGAAGGACAAAAAGAAATTTAAGCTAAATGGGAAGCACATCTCACCTGTGGTGACTGCAATTACATTTTTTTTTGGAATAGGAGTTATTTTCTAAAGTAGACAATCTTGAATTCACTAACCAATCTCTAGGTCGTGCCCTGTGAAATTCCAAGCACACCCTCTGTGATTTCGAGTTTGGGCTTGCGAATAAAACTATCAATCCTTGAATGCTTCAAATCACCGTCCAAGTCCCCATAATTTACCATTTTGGGGTAAAAGCAACACCAATGGCATTAATTTTGGCCAAAGCTTTGATAGATTACACTTTGATAGATTACAGGGACATCCAATCCACGAGATTGATTAAAATAAGGCGGCACAAAAGCCACATTACTCCATGATTAATCTACAAGAATTAAATATTTCCTTACACTCTAGCATAAGCTCCATTACACTCTAGTAGAAGTTCCATCACATGGTTACTTTGTTCTTCACTGTTGCTAAATTTTTTTGTTCTCTTTTTAGGATATCATAATAAAGTATAATCATAATAAAAAAATAAAAAATACTTATATATTAATAATATATATTGAAATTTTGTCAAATAAATATTAATTTTTTAATTATAAATTGACTTTAAAACATTTAAATATATATAAAATAATAATTATTTTTATTATTCTAATATTTTTATGGATTTATTTTTTAAAACCCAACAAAACTTAATTTTATAATAAATCAACTTAAAAACCAATGAAAAGCCAAAATATCCCAAGATATATATATATATGACATGGCACTTCCTAGCAAATTTCATGATGGTTGTAGTGCCACATGTCAAAAATACTTATATATTAATGATAAATATTAAAATTTTGTATAATAAATATTATTTTTTTTATTATAAATTGATTTTAAAATATTTAAATATAAAAAATACAAATTATTATTCTAATATTTTTATAGGTTTATTTTTCAAAACCTAATAAAACTTAATTTTATGATAAATTAGATTTACAATTGGGAGAGGAGATGAGGACTAGGAGCGATGATGGTCGAGCAAGGGTTTTGAAAACCTAGGGTTAACAGAGACAGGGTCTAAAGAGGAACAACGACGGCGATAAGGGCAGGAGGGCAAGTCTTCTGCACACAAACGAACCTGCGAAGACACAACAAGAAGAGGAGGGTTAATAAATCAAGAAAGGACTGAAAGACACCATGGTAGGGGAACCGGGGAGGGGAGAGATCCCCTCCTACAAAAATATGGCGGCAGGAGAATCAAGTGGGGGTGGGATGCAAAGAGACCCAAAGGAGAACAGCAAAGACGCGCCAGTACTAGGGAATCGGTGGCAAACAAAACTTGGGGGCAGATGTCTTCCCAGAGCTCAGAAAAAACCAAGGTATGTAATACCCAACAACAAACTTGAAGACTACAGATGTTATATGAGAGACCATGCTTTGATATGCAAGTTTGTAGGTTTTTGGCCGTCGAAAAGGGACCTAGCTAAGTGGATACAACAAAGATGGAAGCCGAAAGGGCATATAGATCTAAAGTTAGGGGCGAAGGGTTTCTTTACAGTGATATTTGCAAATTTGGAGGACAAGGAAAGAACCTTTGAAGGAGGACCATATTTTATGAATAATGCTGGTTTATTTATGAGGCATTGGGAGGACCGATATAATCCAGACCACGAAAAGATGCTAGCAGCACCCATCTGGGTAAGACTATTTGGTTTACCAATGGAGTTCTGGGACCCCGATATCCTGGAAGGCATAGGCAATACAATCAGGACTTTTGTCAAAGTAGCAGAGTCAACAAAAAGAGGGAAGTATACATCCTATGCAAGGATATGCGTCTATATGAATATAGCAGAGCCATTGCCGGAGTACATAGAGCTAGAGTACCATGACGAAATATGGCAACAACAGATGGACTACGAGCATATACCCTTCAGATGTAGAAGGTGCCATGAATAAGGACATCTCTTCAAACAATGCCCACTAAATAAAGAAGAGGAAACACAAAGGAAACAGGAAGAAGAGCAAAGGAGGACAGAAGAGACAGATGAAAGGGAAACGGGTTTCCAGGAAATCCATAGGAAAAAAAGACCAAGGAAGGAAATGACAAGGATTCAAAAACCTACAAAACCAGTAACAGTAGAATGACAGAACAAGTTTCAGGCTTTACAGGAGGAAGAAGAGGAGTCCGGAAAAGAAGAAAATGCGAAGGAACCCATGGAAATTATAAAAGATACAAAGGAACCAGACCTAAACCAGAATAGTAGGGCAGAAGGAGGAGCAGAGGAGAGCATGGAGATGACAGTAGAACAAACTCAGATGGGGACAGATACACAAAAGGACAGTGGAAACGAGGAGGAAAGAATCATGAAAAGATTGTTACAGGACTGCAAAATTCTTGATGAAAGGTTTATCCCGGAAGCCCAAAAGCAATTGTATAAAGAGACATTCCAGAAATACAAGGAAAAGAAAGGAATTACTTTAGCAAATCAGATAGATCAAACATGAATGCAAGGAACCCAAAGTCTGGGAATGGACAGTACTGGCAAAGGAGGCAGGAAACGAGGTAGACGGACATTGAATGAAACCATACAAGTGGTTGGAGAAATATTGGCCAACTCAGGCAGGGTTATACCTCTTTCATAGGTATTTCAACAACCATCCAAAAAGTTATAAAATGATAGTCACAAGTTGGAACATTAGGGGACTCAACAGTAAAGGAAAGCAGAGGTATCTAAAGGAGAGGATAAAGAAAGATAAGCCTAGCATAATGATAATCCAGGAGACAAAAATTAGCTCCCAACAATTAGAAGGTATAATAAAAAAACAAAAAATACAATACCAAGTGATGGGTCAGGACACGACTGGAACGGCGGGTGGTCTTGCAATCCTCTGGAACCCTGAAGAGGTATTGTTTGAAAACTGGATAAGCTTACCCAGAATCCTTACAGGTTTATTCAGAATGACAGGATCATCGGAGTGGATTCTCATCACAGGAGTCTATGGGCCGCACATACCAAAGGAGCGGAAAAATTTCCTTAAGGATCTGCAAACCATAAGAAGGATCTTTCCAGGATACCGTGGATAGTAGGGGGAGACTTTAATATGATCAGAGCAATGGAAGAAAAGAGAGGCGCTATAAATAGACCAGATCAAAACATGGAGGAGTTCAGTGAGATGATTACAGAACAAAGACTGGTAGACATCCCAACAATTAACGGCATCCACACATGGAATAACCGAAGAGGAGGAAGAAACCAAATAGCTTCCAGATTAGATCGATTCCTTATATCAGAACAGATAATGAACAGGGATGTATTTGTTGAAGCCACAATAATGCCGGCGATGGTTTCAGATCATTGGCCAATCAGGTTGGAAATAAATATTAAGAAAAACCCCCTCAAAAGACCCTTCAGGTTTGAGGCCTTTTGGCTTAGGAATCTCCAGTTTTTATCTAAGGTAGAGGAATGGTGGACTCAAAGTACACAAAAAGGAAAAGGCAAGATGCATATTTTTCAGCTAAAACTCAAAGAACTCAAAGGGAAAATCAGAAAATGGAATAAGGAGGAGTTTGGAAACATAATGGTGGGAAAACAGAAGCTAGAGCAAGAAATGGAAGAGATACAACAAAAAATTATTACAGAAGGCAGAAATGAGGAAAGAAACAAAGAGGAAGGAACTATAATTAGCCAACTTGAGGAGCGGAGGAAACAGGAAGAGATTCTATGGAAGCAAAAATCCAAGATAAATTGGTTACGCGAAGGAGAAAGAAACACCAAGTTTTTTCACCAAGCTATGATTCAGCATAGGTAAAGGAACGAGATCTTTTCCATCAAAAACGAAGAAGGAGAAAGGATAATAGAATATGAAGGAATTGAGCAAGTATTGGTAGGATACCATAAAGACATATTGACAGAACCACAAGTAGACATAGAAGCGGCTATAGATCTTATATGTAAAGAGATCCCTAGAATAATAACGGAAGAACAAAATATGGCATTAATGAGGGCAGCCAATCTAGAGGAAGTAGAGGAAATTGTGAAGGGTATGAAGAAAAACAAAGCGCCAGGACCGGATGGATATACAACGGAATTTTATCAAGCAGGTTGGCATTTTCTTGGACAAGAGATACTGGAGGCGGTAGAGGAATCTCGCATAAAACAGAAGGTATGGCCGGGTCTCAATTCTACTTTCCTTACTTTGATTCCTAAAAATGCCAATTCTAAAATTGCCCAGGGTTTTCGACCAATTGCCCTTTGCAATGTAATATAGAAAATAATCGCTACTCTGATGGCTAAAAGATTAAAACCCATCCTCCCTAGCATTATCTCACCGGAGCAAACCGGCTTTGTGGAGGGAAGACAAATTCTTGATGGATTAGTAGTCACCCAGGAAGCGATCCATTCACTAAAACAGAAAAAACAGAGAGGGACGATGATAAAGTTAGATTTGTCAAAGGCTTACGATCGCTTAAACTGGAAATACCTCAAGGCAATTCTTGCGGCCTTCGGATTCAGCAATAGATGGATAGACTGGGTTTATAATATGATATCAACTCCTATTTTCTATATCATGTTAAATGGGGTGCCAACATCAACCTTCAATTCCACTAGAGGAATAAGACAGGGGGATCCTTTATCCCCTTTCTTATTTATATTGGATGCGGAGGGTCTGGGTAGGTATTTCAAAAAAGAACTGAGGGAAAGAAAAATTAAAGGATTAAGGCTATGGGGAAACAATTTGCCCATCACCCACCAGCAGTTCGTGGACGACATCATGCTCTTCTGTGAAGTTTCAATAAAGGAGGTAATGGGGGTAAAAAGGATCTTGGACTTGTTTATAGAGGCTTCAGGTATGGAAATAAACAAAGAGAAATCATGCACCTTTATCTTCAACACTCCAGAATCGATCAAAGCTCATTTAACCAGAACGCTAGGATTCAGACATGGTGAACTACCAAAAAAGTACCTGGGGAATCAAATTGATATAAACCCTACAAGAATAGCAAACTAGCAGCAAGTCATAGAAAAGCTCAAGAATAGACTTGCAAGTTGGCCTTTTAGATCGCTGAACATAGCAGGAAGATTGGTATTACTGAAATCAATTCTCCAATCTATACCAATTTATCCTCTATCAATCATGGCTGTTCCCAAAGGGGTATGCACTAAAATGAAGGAAATCTTTGGAAAATTCATATGGGGAGGGCCAAAACAACAGAGGAAATGGGCACTAGTTTCATGGAAAAGCTTGACAAAAAGAAAAGAAGAAGGGGGTTTAGGACTTAGAGACCCAGACATTCTGAACAAAGTTCTAGGAGCGAAGCTGTGGTGGAGGTGGATGAGGGGAGGAAATGACTTATGGAAGAGAATATGGACACAGAAATATAATATGCCTGCAACAACGGCAGGCATCCTCAGACTAGAAGAAACCCCAAAAGGATCTACAATATGGGAATTGGCAAGCCAGAGTAGAAACATCATAAACAATTATGCATTCTGGGAAATAAGAGGAGGAGGTACAGCTAGATTTTGGGAGGAGGAATGGCAACAGAGAGACAAAATGGTCAGTATACAAGCCCTGCAAAGTATACATCAAAAGGCAGCAAGGGAGGGGCTCGAATACGTAAGAGAATATTGGAAAGAAGGGGAGCCAGATGGGATATGGAGAACATGGAGAAAACCAGAAGAATGGGATGAAAATATAGATCAAGAGCAGAAAGGAATATTTATAAAAGAATTGGAGTCAAGGAAAATCAAAGCCAGACTAGGACCGGATATTCTTAGATGGGGAAAATCCACAAGAGGGGCCTTCACAGTCAAAGAAGCTTATTATTTAACAACCCACCAGGAGAGAGAGGGAGAAACCTTAGACTGGGAAATAATTTGGAATAGTAAGTGGTGGCCGAAGATAGCTATATTTGCTTGGCTAGTTGGAAAAGAAAGGATCCTGACCTGGGATAAGATACAAAAACGATGTTTCCTGGGACCCCCGAGATGCAGCCTTTGCAAACAGGGGAACGAAACCCAAGAACACATTCTGAACTCTTGCCCATTCGCTCAGCATCAATGGGTAGAGATCAGAAGACTCTTCGGAAAATCAAATAGAGATCCCAGTGATATGAAAAAGACCATTTTCCAATGGGGTAAGGAACAATTCTCATGCAAGGTTGTAAGGAGAACTTGGAATCTAGCCATAGGAATTGTTATATGGCTTCTTTGGAAAGAGAGAAACCGAAGGATTTTCTTAGACAAGGCCAATACTCCGGAAAAGATTTGGAGAGGAATTCAAAACTCAATTAAAGAGATTGTTCTGGCAGAGACATGGGAGGAGGAAGATTGGAAAGCGAACCCTGAAGAAGGAAGAATCTTAGCAAAACTAAATATGGAATTCGGCATGGTGTATCCTAGAAAAGAAAAACAACAACGATCCCAGACTCAGAGTCCAGAACAGTTCAGTTATCCTGGGCGAAATTTCATTAAATTGAACTTTGATGGGGCTTCCAAAGGGAACCCAGGGCCGGCAGGTTTTGGAGGCATCTTTAGAGACAGTGAGAGACACACAAGATGGGTGTATGCAGAATGGGGAGGCGTAATGACCAACAATGAAGCAGAACTGTGGGTTGTTTATCAGGGTCTAAGGATAGCAGTAAGGAATGGCTACACAAATCTGGAAATTGAAGGTGACTCACAGATAGTAGTGGAAATGCTACGAAATCTCAACAATGGGAAAGACTGGGAGCAAGTAGCAAGAAGCTGGAGGACGACAGGGATCATTCAAGACTTGGCCGAAATTTTAAAGAGAATTGAATACAAAATCATTAACCACGTCAGGAGAAAAGGAAACAAAGCTGCAGACTACCTTGCAAACTGGGGATGCAAAGAACAGGGGGAAAGGGTCGACAGCATCTGGCCAACAATAATGAATAAACCGGGATGGGATGAACTCACTACAATAATCACTCAGGACCATAATGGAACCACAACACAATAAAAAAGATCCCCAGAGACCCCCGATCGGGGTGATAATGGCGGCGATCAGGGCAATTAATACGAAACGGGCGAGGGATGATGACGAGGCAAATGGGATTTGGGTAATGATGAAGGCGGACAGAAAGATCAGCAAAAAGGATGTTATTCCAAGAAGGAGCTGCGATGAAGTAATGAAAGACGAAGTTGGTGGAGATAGTGCTGCAGAGATTGGACGTGGGTACGATGGCACAGAAGGAGGACGTAGAGAGGTAGGTGGTCATGAAAACGGCAGTTGGCAGAAGAATCTGGAGAAGAGAAATGAGGAGAAATGGCAGAGGAGAAATCATAAAGGAGGGAGGAGGGGCAAAGGAAGGAGTCCGTTTAACGAAATTTCAGAGAGTTCGCAAAGAGATAGGGTGGTGAAAACTCCAGTTAGGTCCACAGAAAGGCAAAGGAGGCATAGAGAACAACCAATCAACGTCGAAAGGAGGAAACGAATGTCTACAAGGGGAAGAATGAGAAATGAAGCAGATGAGGAGAGCAGAGGCAGGAAAAGTCCGGAAAAGAAAGGGAAAAGGACCAATGTTGGGGAAACTACAGAGCAGTATCAGATAGTTTAGGACGAGACCAAGGATGAAGTGGAAATGTTTGATTATGACCAAGACAGATATGAGCAACCAAGAAAGAGTGTATGGAAGGTTGAGAGGCAATCAAAGGACAAACCACAGGAAGAAAGGAAGTATGGAGATAGGAGAGGCAAAGGGCGAGAGGAAGGAGGTGACCTTGGGAGCACTTCGGGTATGAAAGGTCCAGGAGGCAGAGGAAATTATGTGAATAGAGGAAGAGCAGGACGAGGATGAGGCCGACGCGGTAGAGGAAGAGGATGGTCGGAAGGGAAATGG
The DNA here is from genome assembly GCA_031772625.1 of Pinus tabuliformis. Classification (NCBI taxonomy): domain Eukaryota; kingdom Viridiplantae; phylum Streptophyta; class Pinopsida; order Pinales; family Pinaceae; genus Pinus; species Pinus tabuliformis. Next base: position 768,082,474 of record CM062813.1, on the reverse strand, counting down.
GAGAAATGTGAATCATTACCGGCAAGAAGATATAGAAAAACACTGAAGAAGATGATACAGTTCGTAGAGCAAGCCTACAGTGAAAACACTAATGAGGATATCAGAAGAATAATAAAGCAATTGGAGGAAGAAGCTACTCAGGGTCAGTCAGAATCAGAAACGGAAGACTGGGAATACCTGCTATCGGATCCAGGGAATACTAGAGGGCACATGACACTGTATAAACAAGCCTTGCATGTATACTGGGTTATGAAAAAGTTGTTGGCTAAGGCTATGGAGCAGGTGGCCATGGAGATGGTTGAACTGGCCCAGGGAATTCCTAATTTGAAGAAAGAAATGCAGAACATTCAAGTCACCCTGATGATGCAGGACAACAAACTGGAAGAGATACAGCAACAGAAAAAGAAGATCAATCCGGGAATAAAGAAAGAAGATGATTAGCAGGAAGCCATGGCTGGTTAATATCTGAAGATATGTATATGCTTTCCATAGTTTTTTGAATGCTGGTGGATAGTTTTTGGTTTCAGTATCAGTTTATAATGCAATTAATAACTAGTAGTAATCTTTTTGAATGCTTAGTATACTTAGCCTGGACAAGAAGACTTAGTATTTATTGTTTTTGGATGGCTGTCAAAAACTTAATGTGGCCAACAGACCCGGTTTCCCTTCGGGGCGGGTTGAGGCCACCATGAAAATGTACCAGTTTCAATTCGAATTAATGGAAAGCGTATGGTCCCTCCTCAGCTTACAATTTATTTTTTTTTTGTTATGATAAATTAATTTAAAAACCAATGAAAAATCAAAATATCTCAAATTTTAGAGATTAGAATCTTTCTTTTTTTTGTTTAGGATGGGATTTAGAAAACTTTAAAGGACAACACACTTGTAGCTAATTCTATGACGACCATGTGTCAATTTTTATTTGGAACCAAACCCATCATTGAACACCTTTGGTGTTTCAAAATGCAATTTAAACATTGATTTTAAATAACTTTCTCCACGAATGACATTGAAACACCTTTTGCTACAATAATCAATGTTGAAATCTCTACAACAACCATGGAATACCTTTTGCTACAAGGACCAATATTGAGAGTGCGACAACAACCACTATTGAGATATTTTTTGTAAGTCATCATTTCAATTGCCATAAAAAATAGCCTTCATTGTTTACTTTGTCTTATGCTTTAGATCTTAGATGCATAACATTTTACTTATATATTTTTTATCACATAGGATAAAATAGGGAATAAGCTAGGTAGTATGTTGTCTTTTTCTTTAATTTTCTCTTGTTTGTTGTTGAGGTTGCACAACTTCCATGTAAGTTTGTTGATGCACTATAATAACAAAACATCCAACATAGATTGGATACTATGTTTGAGAATTTGGCTCATCACCTTGCTTGATTTGGTAGTTGCTTCATTAAGCTTTTGGTAAATTACTTTTTCTTGAATTTTTTATTATTTCTACTTGTAACAATAGATTTTAGGTGTCTAGGGCAAGAAACCTTGGTTTTTTGCTTTAATTGTAGGAATTTTTGGTTTCTTTAATTTACGAGATCGTAGAATATTTATCTTTAAGAATATTGCACGCAATTAGTTAACCTAGTGCTTCAAATGCCAATGTGTAGTTAGGCCTAGTTTCTATGCTAGGTTTAATCCATATTTTACATATGTATTCATCCTTGACAATATCAATATAATATATATATATATATATATATATATATATATATATATATATATATATATATATATATTTGACCTCCTTTATATATAGATGTAACATCCCCCTATTCAACCCCTGCTCATTTTAATGATGATTGTGATTGTAATGCCAATGTGGAAGGAGCACGACTGCTTGGTATGAATCATTGGCCTGAGAGAAACTTGCTTGCTCATCTACTTTATTTGAAGCCACTTTAATGTCCAAATCCTACTTGCCCGCTTATATTTCTTGAAAAGCCACGACCCATACAAACTGAATTAAATGCCAAGGTGGCTTGTATACTTAGTCAGTGAGTTATCTGACAGGTGTTACATGATGTGATTGGGTCTAAAATGAATATAGAAGAACTCAATGACGAGAATTACAAGGTGAAGAAGTGGTGACACCCTCACCTCAAGAGTGAGGAGGTGGCGTAACAGACTGAACCACATCCTAATGGATGAAGAGGCGTGATTAGACTAAGCAGTACAAAGGGCAAGGTGGTGGCCATTGCTTGGGATTCTCCCTCGTAGATCGAAGAGAGGATGAGATGAAGAGCCAATTTGGGTTATGGTAGTTGCAAGAAAAGAGAAGAAGGGGCATTGGATGCTTTGAAATGGATCATGGTTAGCCATAACTAGCTGACATTCCCATGTTTTCTAAGGATTTTTCCATTGAACTGATGGCCTACTCTCTATTACCTAGGTGATCATCCACATGGCTATGTTTTATAACCATTGAGTTATTTTCTATGTCTATGTGGCCTATGTTAACTTAAGTGAGGGAATGGACCATTGAATGTTAGTTGTTAAGTTGGTGAAGCATTAGAATAATGGAGTCCATCTCTTGAAATCATGTTGAACCTGTTGGGGTGAACCCTTTCCCTGTGCAAGCATTTTCTCAAACCTTGGATACGGATCGCGGGTGGCCAATTGCAAGGAAGGTTGTAGTGTAGCTAGGGAAAATTTTAAGGATGTAAATTTCTCTTAAAGTTTAAAAACCTTGGAAAATTTCATTAGTGCCTAATATGCAATCTATAAAATGTTTGTTAATATCTTTGTAAACATATAATTTTTTTTAGTAATTTTATGTATAGTTATAAAATTTCAGCGATTTGAAAGGTAAAATAATTTTATACTATAAAATTTAGGCAAATATTTTTTAGAAAAAAAGAAAAGAAATTGGTGAACCTTTTTTTGGACAAATAATAGAAAATTATCCCACTTGCGAATATTAGCCACTAAAATTTTCCTTGAGTGTAGCTGGCTTATGGTTGGGTGGAGAGTGGAAGTCCCTCATTCAGTTGCTATACATTTCAAGCTATTCAAATAAGTATACTTGGCTATGCATAGTTTATTATACACAATGATATGCCTTATTATACTTATGTCTAATAATTAATCATGTATCATTCACAAAAGAATGCCTGACTCATTTTATAACCATTGTTTACTAACTAACTTGCATATCCACAGTAGTTATGAGTTATTTGAGTTATGTGTTTGTGACCTTCTCATTCATTTGTAGGTTTCCTGATATGTCCCTTATTGGTGATTTGAAATCACTCAGGATTAACTATGATTTCATAAAATTTTAGTGATCTTTATATAGTTATGAGTTTGGGCAACTCACTGCCATAATCAAGATGGTGGGTTATCCTATTAAGCGTTCAATTTATGTGTTGTGTACATGGAATGAATCTATCTCAGGAAGGTTGTTGAGATATTTGTATGTTCATGTTGAATGTTTTTCTTTAGATGCCTTCATGGTCATGGTTTAGCTTATGGATCAAAGTGTTTGTTGATATCCTCACGTTTTACAAAGTTATTTACATAAATATTCATGGATATTGGATGTCCTTGGCTAGACTATAACAAGGTGTGAATTCCACTATCTAATATGCAATGAATATCATGGACCTCTGATTGTTTAAGGTTGTTGATTACCTTTCCCGATATAAGAAATTGTTTGGTTCAATGCACGACATGTCAATAGATATGAAAGTGTTTTCTTGGGATCCATTTTTTGGTATAATGTGATGTTGTTATATTTGAGTTTATAAAATAGCATTAGCTATGATTTAGCTTGTTTTAGTGCCTAATAGTAGGCATGTTGATAGGTCCACTGATTGTATTATGGCTATGTGATGCAGGAGCATCTGACCCTCCCTTAATCATTAGAAGAATCCAAAATGGAGAACGAGAGGACATGGACCATCAGAGCAAAACAGGGGAAATTCTATTCAAAACAGAGTAAATGATGGAATGGATAAAATTCTCGAGGAGACTTATTAAATGAAATCTGCCACATATGTATGCATGTAGACAGGAATCAGGGACAGTTAAGTGATTCAAGGAGAGGATTGATCGGATCCTTTCAGTGATCCGATCCAATGTTTCCTTTTATATATATATATATATATATATATATATATCATGAGATAGATATAGATAGACAGAGAGGGTAGATAGATTCGATGTAATCGAGAGGGGAACTTGTGCCTAAGGCTAAAATGCCTTAGAATGTAACTTTGTTGTGTAGTGTGTGTTTCATTATTGATTGTGCGCCTGTGTGTATTTCATATATATATGCGTTAATGGCTTGAAGTCCTGTGTGATAAGTGTGTTGATCGACCATTGATCATTGTAGGATCAATGGCGATCTAATGATATTGTTCTATATAATTGTTGGTTGTCGTGAGAACAGAGATGGCAAAGGAACTGGGTTTCAACATAAAAAATCATCAAAGGCAGACGAGATCACGTTAAAGGGGAAACAAACAGAGAATGCACAGGGAACGTTAGATCTGTAAGATCAATGGCCTGGATGGAGTCACTGCGGAGTAATTCATTCATATCGTATAAGAGGAAAGCGGGTTTAAAACAGTGGGAATGGTATTTCGGGCGGCCTCAAACCCATAAGTGGTATTGAAGGGAAGGCCTCTGATCCCACTCAGCAAGTGACACGTAGCAGCGAGGAGGAGAGAGGAAATTGCTTTTCAGGCGGTTAATCCTCACACACGTTGCTCACCCGAAATCCTTGTGAGCTGTTGGATCTAACATGAGTAGATCAACGGTTGAGATCTGTTGAGCAAGTTTGTTGATTGGTTTAATCACAACCGTCAGATCGAGTTACCAGATCGACGGTCGTGATCTAATCACAGGGCCAAGTGCGAAGGATAGTGGATATTGTTGAGTCTTGAAAATGTCATTCATTTCCATTAACTTTCACTATTATGTCCATTATATCACCTCCATTTCACCTCCATTTCACTACTATGTCACCACATTCATCCCACTTTCATTATCATTGGGCTACCTTTATGTTTTTCCAATATTTATTATTTCTAAGCCTTTTAAGTGAATTTGTGGTTAAACATTAGAAAATAATGTGCATATGCTTATACCTAACAAATGGGTTGAGTTTGTTGACATGTGTAGGTTGAAAGGAGACTTCTAGAAGACCCTTATGTGGCACTCTAAGGCCAAATTCGAATTTGGTTGAAAAGAATCATGGGATCATGAGGATATGTGTCACATCTCCTAATTGTATTGTAACTCTCAAAAGACATGTGTCTTATCAGTTCCTATTTTGATTAGGACTCTAGAGGTAGAGGGAGAGATTCATGGATTATCATTAATGAGATGGCTCTCATCTTTTTGTATAAATAGGAGATCTCTCTCCTTCATTTGCTAGTCTTTTCCTTTAGTCTTTTCTTAGTCCTTTTAGCTTGTTAGTCCCATGGCTTTTGAAAGCTTTTGTACTTTGTACTTTTGAAGAAATTGAATAAAGCTTTGATGTTCTCAACATGGAAGGAGATGTGAAGTAGATGTCATGGAGCATATTAGGATGTAAGTAGATTAGATTTCATTTTGTAAATATTGCTTTGTAGAATGTAAGGTAGATTAGATTTTCATTCATGCAATTTTAATTTATGCAAGTTATTTTCTCCCGGGATTGTGTGTCTTTGTTGTATTTGCTTTAATATCTAATGGTAGTTGCAGTTGTCTTATTCGTAATGCTGCCCTTTTTACTCTGTTTTCTAGATTAGTTTTTAGCTTAGTTTTACAAGTTGGATGCTAACTAATTTATGCTCTCTTTATCATGAATGGTTGATCTTTCAAGAGAACAGAACACTAATTAATTGCAGCTTGTTTTTAAGTAGTCTTGGCTTGTGGCACTAATACTTTTTCCACTTGTTACACATAATCACATATGTAGGAAGCAGTATGATGGAAAAGGCTTAGTAGTGTTATAATTTGTCATTTAGAGTTTTTATCAATTCTTGGATTTGTTTTCAGCTACTTCCTAATCGTGTTTTACGCAGTACTATGTGGTAGAAGTAGAGAGTTAGGAAGAGATAACCATTATCATAAGTCCTTGAAGTGATTTTCTTGTTTCTTTTATTTGCAGCAATATGGGTAGAGACTAATGCCATTAGAACGTGGTTTTTATGCTTTGCTTTCAGTTTCATTTCAAGTTATTTCTTTCAAGCTCTTTCTTTGCAGTTTAATGTACAGTTTGAATTACTGCATGCTTTCAAGTTGATTGTAGATTAGTGATGCACTTAGCCTTCTAATGAACTAATGACATGATAGAATCATCTTGTCCTTTTGCTGCAGCAAGGATACTTGGTCTCATAGTCATTTTCTCATTATTTGATTATTGCATGTTAAAACAAAACCCCAAAAACAACATAAACTATAAAACAACGAAGTAAGAGAAAGGTTAACTAAGCACATATAGTGCACCACACTTCATCAGCTTACGATACCCGGATTGATAATTTATGTAGAGAAATTTAAGACATTAAATTGACTAAACATTTTGGCGCCGTTGCCGGGGAAGTGTAATTAGGAGACCTTATTTCTTACATCTGAAAAAAAATTAACAATTCTTGAGTATGCTCTCCTCTTGCACTTTGTGTGATCTGGAGGATCAAAAAAAGGATTGTTAAGTAAAAAAGACAAAATAATAATTCTTGAGTATGCTCTCCTCCTGCACTCTGTGTGATCTGGAGGATCAGAAAAAGAATTGTTAAAAAAAAAAAAAATTAGGAGACAAAATAAACTTCAAACATTTCAATTGATTCAATAAAAAAAAAAAAAAATGAAAAAAAAAAAATGAAAAAATGAAATTCAACTGCTTTGATAGGTTCAAATTGTCCAAAATTGTCTGGTTATGCTTTGTAGTGGTCTTCAAAACACTGTATCCTGTTCAAATAAGGTTTTGCAACTTAGCTGCAGAAACTGCCCTGATTCCGCAGCTATCTGACAATTCCACAGCTAGCTGACAATTCCGCAGCTGTTTCAAGGTTTAGCAGGTTACAGGCATCCAATGAAAAAACCGACCACATGGGCATCTCCAGAATTGTCCCGACATGGATCCTATCCTAGTCACCCAGCTCAGATCGATGAAAAACCAGCCTAGGACCTCAGTCAAAGTCTTGTTTTTAACATGTTTTTCTTGAAGTATTTGCTGCCTGAAATTGAAAATCATTAATCCTTTTTATAAAATTTTACAATTTCAGAGAAGGAAGAAAAGAAAAAAACAATCTATGGCTATCTCCATTCCTAGTTTTCATTGTGGCTTCAATAAAAAAATCTGCCTCCTTGATCAAGCTTTAACCTGAAATAAGCCTGCAACATAAAAAAAAATAAAAAAATGCACTGTATATGTGAGAAAAAAAAGGGGAATCGAATGTTAAAATGATTAGGTAACAATGAGGAGGTGAATGCAAACTTGTAGAATCCATGGGGCCTCGGCATTTCTTTTTAGAGACTGAAATTTATTTCAGGTGTTGAGCTCCTTGTTTTAAGATCAAATCATGCATTTTTGGAGATAACACTCCAAGTCTCTAAAGCTAAGTTCCATCCCCTGTCTCTCTTCAGCGTTCACCTCAAAACACCCTTTCTAATCCATAATCAAATCTGCAGACGAGGTGTCTTGTGCATAAGAGAGTAATGTTGGCTGTTGCATAGGAAAGGAAGAAGTACCAACTCTCTTTGCGTGGTCCCGCTCTCTTTGGAAGTGACGATGAATCTAGTGAAGAATTTTTAGCATCTCCTTCCCTGGCTAATCCATTTTTTGCATCTGAAAACAATTTTTTTCCCCTCTGAGATTTATCTTAAGGCCGAATGCAAATTCAGAACAGTAAGAACAGTAAAACTCAGAAAAAACGTAAACCTGAAAAAATGTCAAACTTCACACCTTCGATTCTCCCAAACAGAGACGAATTTCAAAAAACTAAAACATGGGTTTTTTTGCTAGGAGGGTTAATTAGATAACCCAGAAACCGTTTGAGGAAATTCGTGGCGGTCTGGGAGAAATCTGCGGTTCTTCGGAGTCCATTTTTTACTGCCGCGCGTGAAAAAAAACAGAACTTTCAATTAATTGAGCGGACAGAGATTTAATTCGGCTGTGTGCTGGCACCACCACGTCTTCCACTCTTTGCCACCATATCTGCTGCCCTTATGCCACCCGTTTGCAAATCATTAACACCTGTTTAACAACAATCTGAGTTGAATACGGCACTGTCTAACTCCATTTCAAATACATACGGCTCTTCACAACAAATACGTGTCCATAAAACTCCGTCAAGAAAGAGGGTAGTTTGTCGGTTGGTTCCATCAATGGGAGATGACAAGTAAAAGATTTCAAGAATTTATCACATATTTGAAACAAAGAGAATGCGCTGGAGTTGCTAAAATATATGAGGGAAATTCTATTTGGTCACGAATACTCTTTATTCTTCCTTGTTCCGTGGAGGCATGCACAATGCTAGCAATTACTCCATATCCTAATGAAGGTCTTATTGGGTTGCTTTTGCCCAAGGAAATGAGTCTCGATTGGATATGATTGAAAATTTAAAGTGTTGTTTGAAATAACAGAAGCTAAGACTGTGTTTACTTCACTACTCCGCTCCATTCCTGCCACTTGTTCTCTATTTCTCCATTTACCATCACTATATTTTTCTCCATAAAACCATGTCAATTCCCCGCTAACACATAATGAATCTTCTTCATCCATCATTCACGCAGACGAATTGTTAGAACAAAGAATGGGTCTGTTGTTGAGGGCAGAACTCGAAGGGCCTAAGTCTATGAAAGGGCCAAATAAGTTATGATCATGGTTATAGGTTGTTTGTCAAATTATAGGTCCATCAATAAAACTGTTTTCTCCATTAACAGAGTTCCTAAATGCAGATAAAAAAAAATAAAAAATTCAAAATTGATGATCGACTGTTCTCTTCCACGCACACAGCCACTCCATTTCACACTCTGCACTTTCCGCAGCTGTCTGGCAATTCCGCAGCCATTCAGCGATTCCGCAGCCATCTGGTGATTCCGCAGCTGTTTTGTTAAACTCTAGGTTGTAGGTGTCATCAGGCAAAACAGGTCACATGGGTAGCTAGGGAAATGTCAGTACATGGATGGTGTCCTATTCATTCGGTCAAATTTGATGAAAAAGACCCCGGTCAAAGGGAAGTCAAATTGGGTGTTACCACAAAGTCGCCACACTGAGTCGCCACACTAAGTCGCTGCATGTCAAGAAAAAATAATAATTTTGAATCAATGAAATGAACAAGTTATTTTCTCACTTTTCTGAAGGTATTGATTAATTTTGGACTGATAATAAAAGTTGAATGGCTAACTTTTTATTCAAGATTTTTAGCTACAGAGCTGTTCCTCAATTCCGCAGCCAGAAAAACCTCATTGTTCAAATCAGCCTATCTTTCTCATACAAAATCAGATTTTGATGATTTAAGTACTATTGGAAAGATCTCAACAAGATCTATACAATGAGAAATATATCATTAGAGTTTGAAATGGCAAATAATGAAATAAATTGCTGAAAAGAAGCAACATCAACTTGAGGCACTAATTCCAAAGCAGGTATAAATTCTTTTGATTTTTCCTTTGAGAACTTGTTTCATTAATACAAATTCTTAGTTTTGTGTGTAAATATCATAACTAGAGAGATTGGCCACCTCTCTCCTTTGATAATCTTACATTCCATTGCAGAAGAAGTATTAGTTTTTTTGCAGGTTCCAGGAGGAAGGACAAATGACTACAAGGGAATGATGTCTCTCTAAGAGACCAATTTGTTTCATAAGAGGATGATCAGCAACAAAGAGGAAATATGTTGATGCAAAATCAGATCCAAACACTTGAAAAACTTTCAGATACTATTGTCTCCATCACATCCATCCATCACATCCATACTTCATAATAAACCATTCATCTCACTTTCTTCCATATCTTCCATTTTCATTCACATACACTTTCCATCTCTTTTTGTCCATTCATAACCCACAAATAAAAGCAAGAGGCTTATTCACATGCTTATTGCCATTGTCATTTCTGTTCTCCATTGCCATTTTCCATTTTCATTTTCCATTCCTTGTCATTTTCATTCCGCAAATAAGCCCTGCTTCAATGCAAATTATTGAGTCCATAGTCCTTTGAGTCTAATTTCTTTGTAAAAACACCTTGAGGCTTGCATGCCTTAATGGCAAGTCCTCATGCTGACAAACAATGGGAATACATTAATGTCCCTTGTTCGTTAGATCTTCTAGGTGACTCGACATCAGCAAATTCATTCGTACCTAGCAAGATGTGTTTGGGCATCTTGACTCTCATTGACATCAATGGTGAGAGTGCTTGTGTTGACTAGTGGCATCCATTAATGGCCACTAAGCCAACAATTTCCTACTATGTTCGACATTAGAACATCTTTTCACATAGTAGGAATTGTGCCAATGAGTTTTGAAGACATGAAGACTATTATTTTCAGGATTTTGGAGCAGATTCAGCAAGTTTTAGTAGAAGCAATAAAAATCCATCTTATCTCTCTATCCATGACTCCTTTTGTTCAGCCACTTGAAGAAGAATATGATCAGAAGTTTTCAGCCACCACACATACAACTCATCCATTCCAAAGGGTAAGTGAAGGTACGGCATTTTCTAACTTTTAACCATAGAATTCCATAAAAAGCTAGAATGATAATTGTTGGAAAAACATTTCTCTTCCTCATTACATAAAATTGCCAATACCATCAGTTGGGGGGGGGCGGGATACATTCATATTCATATATTGCCATGTCCATATCATATTCAAGAGCTCACATACTTCCAATATATATTAATTATTACATTGCTATTATGAGCATACAATGGCTTTTGAAAAAGTGCTTAAAGGATAAATTGGATATAAACAAAATCATGGTTGTCACACAAGAACCAACCATCATGCAATTCAATAAAGATATACTTTGCAACAATAATCAAAATATCATTATGCAAAGTTCAAAGATCAAAATAGAAGGCAACAAAAAATGGTTGTAACACAAGAACCAACCATGTTGCAATTCAAGAAAAACACTTTGCAGAAATATGAAGTTATCAAATGATATCATGCAAAGTTAAGCCAAAGCTCAAGGATCAAAAGAGTCAATGTAATATATGTTGCATGAGGACATGCAATAGCTTCAGTTGGGGGGTATGTTGAGTCTTGAAAATGTCATTCATTTCCATTAACTTTCACTATTATGTCCATTATATCACCTCCATTTCACTACTATGTCACCACATTCATCCCACTTTCATTATCATTGGGCTACCTTTATGTTTTTCCAATATTTATTATTTCTAAGCCTTTTAAGTGAATTTGTGGTTAAACATTAGAAAATAATGTGCATATGCTTATACCTAACAAATGGGTTGAGTTTGTTGACATGTGTAGGTTGAAAGGAGACTTCTAGAAGACCCTTATGTGGCACTCTAAGGCCAAATTCGAATTTGGTTGAAAAGAATCATGGGATCATGAGGATATGTGTCACATCTCCTAATTGTATTGTAACTCTCAAAAGACATGTGTCTTATCAGTTCCTATTTTGATTAGGACTCTAGAGGTATAGGGAGAGATTCATGGATTATCATTAATGAGATGGCTCTCATCTTTTTGTATAAATAGGAGATCTCTCTCCTTCATTTGCTAGTCTTTTCCTTTAGTCTTTTCTTAGTCCTTTTAGCTTGTTAGTCCCATGGCTTTTGAAAGCTTTTGTACTTTGTACTTTTGAAGAAATTGAATAAAGCTTTGATGTTCTCAACATGGAAGGAGATGTGAAGTAGATGTCATGGAGCATATTAAGATGTAAGTAGATTAGATTTCATTTTGTAAATATTGCTTTGTAGAATGTAAGGTAGATTAGATTTTCATTCATGCAATTTTAATTTATGCAAGTTATTTTCTCTCGGGATTGTGTGTCTTTGTTGTATTTGCTTTAATATCTAATGGTAGTTGCAGTTGTCTTATTCGTAATGCTACCCTTTTTACTCTGTTTTCTAGATTAGTTTTTAGCTTAGTTTTACAAGTTGGATGCTAACTAATTTATGCTCTCTTTATCATGAATGGTTGATCTTTCAAGAGAACAGAACACTAATTAATTGCAGCTTGTTTTTAAGTAGTCTTGACTTGTGGCACTAATACTTTTTCCACTTGTTACACATAATCACATATGTAGGAAGCAGTATGATGGAAAAGGCTTAGTAGTGTTATAATTTGTCATTTAGAGTTTTTATCAATTCTTGGATTTGTTTTCAGCTACTTCCTAATCGTGTTTTACGCAGTACTATGTGGTAGAAGCAGGGAGTTAGGAAGAGATAACCATTATCATCAGTCCTTGAAGTGATTTTCTTGTTTCTTTTATTTGCAGCAATATGGGTAGAGACTAATGCCATTAGAACGTGGTTTTTATGCTTTGCTTTCAGTTTCATTTCAAGTTATTTCTTTCAAGCTCTTTCTTTGCAGTTTAATGCACAGTTTGAATTACTGCATGCTTTCAAGTTGATTGTAGATTAGTGATGCACTTAGCCTTCTAATGAACTAATGACATGATAGAATCATCTTGTCCTTTTGCTGCAGCAAGGATACTTGGTCTCATAGTCATTTTCTCATTATTTGATTATTGCATGTTAAAACAAAACCCCAAAAACAACATAAACTATAAAACAACGAAGTAAGAGAAAGGTTAACTAAGCACATATAGTGCACCACACTTCATCAGCTTACGATACCCGGATTGATAATTTATGTAGAGAAATTTAAGACATTAAATTGACTAAACATATATGTCGAAACTCCGATATAGCAATACGTCGATAGCCATTGGATCAACGAATGAAATAGACGGTCAAGATCTGATTGCTAATCGGAGATGGGAAAGGTCGGCGGAAAGGTTTGGAGCCATTAAAGAGTAGACTCGACAGAGTTCTAGTGCTGGGGCTTTAATATTTAAGATATGGCCCAAGAGTTTGTAGCGGGGTTTTCTCGTGTATTCCTTTGTTTTGCGATAAAGTGTTGAGGTCCCGATTTTTAAAGAAAAAGCCGAATAAGTGAGTGGTCCCGATTTTATGTGTTGGCTGGGTGTTTTAAGGCCAAAGCACTATCTAATTCTTCCAATAAGGTTTGTGGGCCATAAACCACAGGCTTCAAGGATTGAAAATTTTAAATGAAAGGGGTTTTGGCCTTACCCCAAGATATCCTTTCATTATTTGGTATCAGAGAAGGGAAAGGATTTCCTACAAGAAGGAAGAAGACTGCAAACAGAAGGAGAAAGAGGTACAGTGGTGTTGAAGACTGGAGAGTTTATGGTCTTTACTATCGTGCAGATAGTGGCAGCGGAAGGTGAGAAGATTTGCAGCAACCTAGAGAAAGGTGTGATCAATTGGTTCCAGAGAAGAGAACCATAAGGATGCCAAAAGACTGAGTGAGGAGAGCTTGGTGAGGTATCATGTAGCAGAGGAAGATTATTACTGCAGAGGTTGGTTGTAGCTCACAGAAGATCATAAAGGCAATTCCACAGGGATGTGGGTAGAATTGCTAAGGACAAGGAGAAGCATATGACCAGGAGGTCATAAATTTTTGTGCCTCGAGAGTCTGATGCAGGAGCATTTGACCCTCCCTTAATCAAAGGAAAAATATAAAGTGGAGAATGAGAGGACGTGGACCATCAGAGCAAAATAGGGGAAATTCTGTTCAAAACAAAGTAAATGATGGAATGGATAAAAGTCTCCAGGAGACTTATTAAATGTATTCTGCCACATATGTATGCATGTAGACTGGAATTAGGGACAGTTGAGTGATTCAAGTAGAGGATTGATCGGATCCTTTCAGTGATCCGATCCAATGTTTCCTTATATATATATATATATATATATATATATATATATATATCGTGAGATAGATATAGATAGACAGAGAGGGGTAGATAGATTTGATGTAGTCAAGAGGGGAACTTGTGCCTAATGCTGAAATGCCTTAGAATGTAACTTTGTTGTGTATAATATAAAAAGTTTGTGTTTCAATGTTGATTGTGCACTTGTGTGTATTTCATATATATACGCATTAATGGCTTGAAGTCCTGTGTGATAAGTGTGTTGATTGACCATTGATCATTATAGGATCGATGGTGATCCAACGATATTTTTATATATAACTGTTGGTTGTCATGAGAACAGAGATGGCAGGGGAACTGGGTTTCAGCGTAAAAATCCATCAAAGGCAAACGAGATCACATTAAAGGGGAAACAAATGGAGAATGCACAGGGAACGGTAGTTCTGTAAGATCAACGACTCGGATGGAGTCATTGCGGAGTAATTCATTCATATCGTATCGGAGGAAAGCGGGTTTAAAACAGTGGGAATGGTATTTCGGGCGGCCTCAAACCCATAAGAGATATTGAAGGGAAGGCCTTTGATCCCACTCAGCAAGTGGCACGTAGCAGCGAGGAGGAGAGAGGAAGCCACTTTTTGGGCGGTTAATCCTCACGCATGTTGCTCACTCGAAATCCTTGTGAATCGTTGGATCTAACATGAGTAGATCAACGGTTGAGATCTGTCGAGCAAGTTTGTTGATCAGTTTAATTGCAACCATCAGATTGAGTACCAGATCGACGGTCGTGATCTAATCGTTGATCACTAATTGTAGAGGCCAAGTGCAAAGGATAGTGGATATGCCGAAACTCCGATATAGCGATGTGTCGATAGCCGTTGGATCGGCGAATGAAATAGACGGTCAAGATCTAATCACTAATCGAAGATTGGAAAGGTCAGCGGAAAGGTTTGGAGCATTTAAAGAGCGGACTCGATAGAGTTATAGTGTCGAGGGTTTAATATTTGAGATCCGGCCCAAGGGTTTGTAGTGGGGTTTTCCTTTTTTATTCCTTTGTTTTGCGATAAAGTGTTGAGGTCCCAGTTTTTAAAGAAAAAGCCGAATAAGTGAGTGGTCCTAATTTTATGTGTTGGTTGGGTGTTTTAAGGCCAAAGCACTATCTAACGCTTTCGATAAGGTTTGTGGGCCATAACCCACAGGCCTCAAGGATCGAAAAGTTTAAATGAAAGGGGTTTTGGCCTTACGCCAAGATCTCCTTTCATCACTATGTATAATATTTTGAATGTTTAGTATTTGAATAAGGCTCTCACCTGTAGATTTTGGTTTTCTAAGAAATGTCAGGTTTCTAGGAGAACTCTAGCTAAGTCACTTGAAGTCCTTAGACTTTATAAGTTTAAGTGTTGTAGAAGTCATATTTTGTGTTCAGAGATGAATGAATTATTGGTACGATTTTGTATTTGGGGCGAGATACATTATTGGAAGGATTTTTTATTTGCGATTGGATGGGTTATTGGCAGGATATTGTTTTTGGGTTTAATATGTTTTTAGGCTTTTGTCATCTAGTTGATCCGGGTGATTTGGATGTTTGTGCATAATGCAAATGTTTGGAACACCAAATTTAGAATTGGTCATAATTACATGGAAGGAATAAATTAATATCAGAGACTTAGAGTGGGGCTCGCTTTGAGATTATTGGTGCGAGGCCGAATTACCGCACAAAAATAGGTTTGTATCAGGGTCATTCGAGAGTCCAAAGAGGATGCCACATTGGAAATTTTATTCACACCATATTTTCCCCAAGAATGGATATCACATGATTTTGTTAATATGCACAACACAAACATCTATTGTGGGACATGCTTCGGGTGAATATTGAGCAAGAGATATATTTCCCCATGGAGTGTAAAGATATTCGAGGGTAGGCCCCACTTGGTAGGATGTGTTAAGTAATCTAAGGGGACTGAGGGTTGTGCTGTTATGATTTTCAGTGAGCACCTGGATTTTCCCTTAGCTTGGATATAATGAAGAACTATGAAATTACATGGTGGGGTAGGCCTAGTGAGTCCCACTGGTGTGAGATGAGGTGGTAGGTGCCACTATGACCTGAGGTGGCCATGTGGGTGCCATGTTGGATCACGGGAGATGTGGTAGAGCCAGGTGGGTCACACTTGGGTGCCACATGGGAGTACCTTGCTGACATGGCAAGGTTTAATGGGCTAAACTTTAAAATGACATAAATTTCAATCCGAGAGTCAGATTGAGATAAAATTTATATTGTCAAAAATATCTTAACTAGTTGAACACAATGGTGGTATTTACTTTGGCTTTTTGACAACATTGGGAAAAGAGGATTCTAATAACCCCATCTTCATAAAAAACCTTGAGAGTCATGTTATTATAAAGTAACACGTTTTATGGTCCAAGGGAGTACAAGGGGGTGGGATGGAGTGTTACAATAGATCTCATTGACAAGTCATAAGTGGATAGTGACAAATTATCATTAGTAGATAAGGATAAAAACTCATAATAATGTGATCTCAAACATTGTGGTTGTCAAGGGACTCATAGTGTAGCATTTCTCTCCTCAATCACTACTCTAAATAATTATACTAATAAGGCAACATGAACAACTACATAAATTGGTATCATCTTCAAACTTCAATCATTTTTTTTTGAAATAATCTTGTGTCTAAAAAACTACCAATATGGATGTTGAATGGTTCATTTGAAATGAATTTTGAAAGAGAGTTGAATTTTGGAGGTGAATATTTTCCATTTGTGAACTTTCCCTTTGCTAATTTGTGAATAAATAGGATCACCATTCTACAATTATTGAAAAAATAGAATCATTGAACAACTCTATAAATTTAGACACAATTACGTGTTAGACAACATCCTAATGATCATTGAAGAGAAATGAAAGTATTCTAGATTCCATGCCATATCTTCCCAAATAAGATAATTTGAGGATATTGATTGAAGTTGATTAAATTGAAAATATCTTGTTGAGGAGACAAATTTTTGTGTTGTTCAATCATTCCCAAAAAATTGATTTAATTTTGATTCATAGTATTTAAGAACTTGAAGTCAAACTATCATCATTAATATTCTTGCCTGTTAGGTTCAAAACGAGAATTATGTTGGAGGGATTCAATCTTAAACTTTACATTCTTATTCAATATCTCTTTGATAAATGTATTTATTACCGTATATTTGGTGGTTTTGGTTGACCAATAGTGATTCTCACAATCCCTACCAGATATTGGGTAGGCCTAGTGGGTCCCATTGGTGTGAGATGAGGTGGTAGGTGCTACGATGACCTGAGGTGGCCATGTGGGTGCCATGCTGGACCACGGGAGATGTGGTAGAGCCAGGTGGGTCACACTTAGGTGCCACATGGGAGTGACTTGCTGACATGGTAAGGTTTAATGTGCTAAACTTTAAAATGGCATAAATTTCAATTTGGGAGTCAGATTGAGATAAAATTTATATTTTTGAAAATATCTTAACGAGTTGAACACAATGGTGGTATTTACTTTGGGTTTTTGATAACATTGGGAAAAGAGGATTCTAATAACCCCATCTTCATAATAGACCTTGAGGGTCATGTTATTATAAAGTAACACCTTCTATAGCCCGAGGGAGTACAAGGGGGTGGGATGGAGTATTACAATAGATCTCATTGACAAGTAATAAGTGGATAGTGACAAATTATCATTAGTAGATAAGGATAAAAACTCATAATAATGTGATCTTAGACATTGTGGTTGTCAAGGGACTCATAGTGTAACATTTCTCTCCTCAATCACAACTCTAAATGATTATACTAATAAGGAAACATGAACAACTACATAAATCGATATCATCTTCAAACTTCAATCTATTTTTTTTAAATAATCTCATGTCTAAAAAACTACCAATATGGATGTTGAATGGTTCATTTGAAATGAATTTTGAAAGAAAGTAGAATTTTTGGAAGTGAATATTTGCCATTTGTGAACTTTCCCTTTGCTAATTTGTAAATAAATAGGATCACCATTCTACAATTATTGAACAAATAGAATCGTTGAACAACTCTATAAATTTAGACACAATTACATGTTAGACAACATCCTAATGATCATTGAAGAGAAATGAAAGTATTCTAGATTCCATGCCAGATCTTCCCAAATAAGATAATTTTAGAATATTGGTTGAAGTAGATTAAATTGTGAATATCTTGTTGAGGAGATGAATGGTTGTGTTGTTCAATCATTCCCAAAAAATTGATTTAATTTTGATTCGTAGTATTTAAGAACTTGAAGTCGGACTATAATCATTGATATTCTTGCCTGTTAGGTTCAAAACGAGAATTATGTTGGAGGGATTTAATATTAAACTTTACATTCTTATTCAATATCTCTTTGATAAATGTATTTAATAACATATATTTTGTGGTTTTGGTTGACCAATAGCTATTCTCACAACATACCCTCCTCCTTGAAGGTGCTAGATAGGTCCATTTTTTTCTTTATCAATGTGAACCAATGTATCTTTTTCATTTCATTTATGTAATTCCCTGTCTTAAGCTATGAAGGAATATCACTTGGAACCAATTTTTAAGTATAATCTATAAAAATTAATTGAATTTAATCTACATTTGTAGCTTCTTTATAGAAATTCATTTACCTATGTCTAAACTAGATAGCAAGACTTATATAAAATTTTGACTCTTCAATTCCATTGCCAAGAAATTTTGTAAATATAATGAGTTATTTGTTTATTATACTTCTTCTCCTTTTGAAATTTATCTCAATAATGGTTTCTATTCACAAAATGAAGATATGCATGGATTTCAAAACAATAATTGTCCAAATAACCAACTTGATGACAATGTTGGCATATAGTAATTCATTGGGCGAAGTGGAATCCCCTTAAAGGAATATTACTTTATAGAAGTGGATTGGTTTGGAATTAATATGTATTTATGAAGGGAATGGAAAAAACACATATTTATAAACAAAACATAGAGTTACAATGAAACTTGACTTCAATTAATAGATGAAAAATGTTGAAATTGTATACATGCATAATGAAAGCAAACTAGCACGAAGGATGGTAACTTATTCATGAGAAAAGATGTGATGGCTACGTACCTTCTTGAAATATGTTACAATGAGGCTCAAATTCCTTTTTATCATCAGGAAACAATGAGAAACCCTAAACAACCAAATACCTAAACCTAGGAGATGAAGCACCAAAGGCTTATGGGCCCTGATGGGGTAAGATGAAACATCAAATTCTTGGGGTTGTATCTTGATTCTTTGGCACATGATATTTGTTTGGTGTGTATTTTTTCTCATCAGAAAGGTCTATTTTAGGAGTAAAATCCTGACTACCATCATCTTGCTTCCCCATAAAAATCGTTTAGGGTCTTGTTGTGGCCAACAACAACCCCCCTTCTTATTTAGTGTTATTCCTAATTTTAAATAAGTGGGGACCCTTAGCTAAAAATTTTAAAAATCAAATTAATGCTTAAATTTCCTTTTCGAATAAAAGCTTACCATCATAAACTTAGGAAGACCCCTTTGAAATATCCAAAAATCTAAGTTTTATGATAAGGTAAAACGCAAATCTTTCCTTAGGAAATATCGCATCGCAAAAAGATAACGGGATACCTCCTTACGAGCTGAATTTTAAACATTGCGAGATCGCGATACGCGATAATATCACATCGCATGCAACAAATACAATTTACCTTGAAACACCTTAAAATTTCCGATATGCGATGACGCCGATCGCAAATCGCATTTCGCAGAAAACAGGTTAACAAAGATTGTCATATATTACGATCCTGCGATATTGCGATAATGCGATATGGCGATATTGCAGTTTTGCAATAAAGCGGCAATATGATATTGCAATATGGCGATATTGCGATTTTGCGATAAAGCGGAAATATGATATGTGCGATATAAAGAGCTAATAACTTTGTGATGTAGCGATCTGCGATATTGCGAAGAAAATTGCAAAATCGCTTCATCATAGATCTTTCGGGCTCGTTATTCAAAAAAAGTATTTTCCATAAGCTGACACCTGGTTATGTGCTTTAATGCTAATAAATGAATTAGTTGCCAGTTTTTAATGGAATATGGTTTCGTGCTTATCGAAAAATCATCTCATGTAAGGTGGTATATTTGATGTGTCTTCGAAATTTAAAACTTTCCCATCACCCTTCCTTGTCATTATTTTCACTTCACCTGTGAATTGCAGGAACGGAGAACAGAGAACGATACAAAGCAATACGCAAGATAAAATGGGAAAGAAAAGCAAAGCTCCAAGCTCCGAAGAAAAAGAAATGGCACCCTTGTATACAGACACTGCCTGTAACAGAGACGCAGGAATTGCTACGTGGGAAGGCATGTATAATCTGCTTGAAGAGGAGAATCCCAGAGTAATGGAAGTTGTTGCTATTGCTGGCTTAAATAGTTCTTCTGAGGCATCCATCACAGAGCTAGCTTGCTCATTCTTACACCAGATAGCAGTAAGACCCAAAATTCTCCCATACATGGACATGGTTAAGTGGATACTGGATAGCATTGATATCAAAAATAGACAGTTTAAGACTCAGGGTCAAGGACTTATTAGCTCATTCGCTGCACATGATTTAAAGCTCATGTATCATTTACCGGAGCCACAGGCAACTTATAACAAGCAGTTTATGGAGAAATTTGTAAAAGAAAATCAAGACCTGGTAGAAACCACCAAAGACTGGTCTAGGAGGGATGAACCGCTGAAGAAAGATAAACACGGTATGTACAGTACTGGTTCTCTCACCTCCCCATATTGCTTTGTTGCTGCCATGCTCTGTAGACTGTTTGGAATGCCAAATATCAACAAATTTTCATCTGAATGGCTACTGTTATTGGATGCCGCCACGAATGCCACTATTGTAGATTGGGCTAAAATATTGTCTAATAACCTATTCATGGCTATTGTAAGTTACCGATCTAAAAGAACTATCTCTTAGAGAATCTATCCTCCTTTTTACCTATCTACGTATGTAATGGATGCGATATGTTATGTTTCTAAGTTTCATGTTATGGGTTGGAAGTGGACAACTCAAGACCCCTTACCCATCCATGTCTATCATAAAGAATTGTGGGACTCTAAGTTCACTCCGCACTTCTACCAGATTTGTCATGGAATTATGTTGCCCTTGTACAGAATGTTGTATGATAAAGATGCTCTGAGATGCTCTCCTGAAGCAGAGGTAGACATCCTCCCCGTTGCGATATGGTTCGGAGAGGAATTGTTTACTTATGTCAGGGTATTTGGAAGTTCTGCTTCCCCTCATGTCCTACCTTTATATGTCCCTGATAAACTCTTAGCTCGAGAAATTGCTTATCAAACCTGTGGAGAAGGTGGTTTAACTAAAGATTTGAAAGACAAAAAGAAGGCTATCTGGATGCAGTTTCCTGTAGCCTGTGGGTCCTTTTCGCTATGTGATGTAGGCCATGCCTTCACAGAAGTAAAAAATATAACGTGTTTATAGTTATTCAAATTTTCAGGAAGACCATTCGACCCTCATGATGTTGCTAAGAATTTCACTACTACAGTCAAGATAAAGGTGTTTTCTAGAGAAGATGATTTATTCAGTGACATATTCCAACAGAAAAGCACACTTGAAGAAATTCTGCATGCAGCCCAAATGAAATTTTCTCTAGAAGAATTCCAACAGTTCAAAATATATAGGGAAAGAAGGTTAGCCAGTATTCCTTTGGAGAAACTACGCCTAAAACCCGCAAGTGAACCAACTCCAAGTGTCAGTCTTAGTGGAAGTTCAGGCACAAACGGATCCAAATCCAAGTCTGGAAAAGAAACATCTAAACATTCTAAAAGATCCAAAAGTGAACAGGATAAGAGCGAAGGGTCAGTAAAAGATACTGCCCAGTCAATGGAACTTCTACAGCAACAGGTTTTTACCTCCCCGCAAAGAGATCCACCCCCTCTCGTCGTTCAACAGCCATCAGTCACAACCGAACTAGATAAAGAATGGGAAACCTTCAATGACTTGATCAATCTTGAAGGACAAACCATAAAAACACCTGTGAGCAATGCACAGGTAACAAAAGAAGTAGTCACAAGAACAGTTAGCAATGTCTCAGATATGGAGCATATTCCTATTGCCCCATCCTCTGAGCTTATGCTCAAAATAGAAGAAATTCCTCCTCTTGATGTAGTTTATAGCCCACAGCACAAAGCAGTAGTAAGAAGATAGAGGAAGAAAAGAAAATTGGAAAACGTGCTCTCTCATGACGTAGAATAATTAGATGTCCTGTGGCAAGATCCAACTACCAATCCCACTGAGAATCTCACCAAACTATCTCAGATCGCAGGAGCTTATGCCTCTACAACTATTGATAAAGCATATGAGGTACAGTAATTGCTAAAAGAAAAGGAAGACCAGATACAAGTGTTGCAACAACAGTTGCAACAAGCTAAATCTAACAATGAAGCACAGAAACAGCTTGAAAGGTTACAACATGAATTCCAACAAATGCAGATAGGATATCAGAAAAGTTTGGATGAGAAAGGAAAGTAGTTACAGGATTTCTAGGAGATGCACAAGTAAAATCCTAAACTTACAGAATTCATCACAAAGTCCATTTCCTTGAATGAACAATTACTACAACAGCAAGAAGCGTTGGGCCAAAAAATATCGCAGTGGAACTATTATTGTGAAATAAGTGATAAAACCACTAATCAAGTTGTAGATTTACGAAGTGATTATGATTTAGTTGATAAACGGGTTACTGAATATTTGGCTTGGCAAGAAATAGATGAGGGAAAAAGAGCAGGTGCACCAAGGATCAATGAAAATCACAAAGAAATGCTCTTTAATAAATGGGACAAGCAAATCAGGGAGGTAGAGCAAGCAGCAGAAGGAGCAACCACGACAACAAGCAGTATTATTGATTGTGTAAATGAAATTTTTCACAGGGCAAATTTGATCGTAGAGACCACTCCAGGATATTTACCTAACGTACAACAACTAAAGACAGATTTGAGGCAGAAGGCCCAAGAAAAGGCAGAAGCAATTCAAGGGTTAACCAAGTTGAACTGGGATTATTACTGGGCATACTTGGTAAAGCCACATAGCCAGTGGATGACTCTTAAGTGTATCATCAATTCGGCCAAAAATATGGCGCCAGCTCTTGTCGATTCTGTTTTCTCAGCTCAGCTAAAATCGGAAGTCGGCCAGCCGACTCTTCTCAAACAGATGCTGCATGCGTGTGATTTCAAGGACCAAATACAGAAGTAGTTTTAATTTTAGATTCAATTTTGTTTTATTTTCCTGAAATGAGGACGGTCATTTAAACCACATCCTACATTTTTGTAATAATTTATTTTTAGATTTAGTTAGTAGTATTTAAACCCTTCTCATGCATTTAGAGAAGGGTCCTGAAATTTATCAAAAACTTATCCCCAGAACATGCACTTCTGTACTCTCTGAGGAGGTTTTGATGAATGAATGGAACATGATTTATTGATGTTTACATTTGATATCTGCTACTGATGTTGCACTTTTGTACTCTTAGTGGATGTTTGATCGAGAAGAGATAAATCGTTATCACTTGAAGCTCATGACTAGGACTAGTTATAAATGGTATTTCTATCTCTTAACTATTTCTGCCCTTGCGTTAGAGTGATTTTCATGTTCAGTTATTTATATATTGATGTATGAATGCCTGAGTTATCATTTGGCACTTTTGTACGGTGATAGCTATTTATTTATGCTTAATGTATGAGTAGCTTATTATGCGATATGTTTTTCACAACTATTTCGTCTAACCTTTTATACGAAGTGGTTCATCTTTATTGAATTCTTTTCTCATAATAGTTGAATGACCTTTATTACCAGTTGTTATTTGAAATCATTTTAGATCGCATAAAGGAAAGATTACACCCGGGCTAGTGTAGATTTAGATATTTCTATTTATTAGAATACAATTTCCTTATTATTAGATTAGAATTAAAGTAGAAGTATTCCATTTAGAAACTGTTAGAAAGAGAAATATAAATATGTCACACACACACACCTAAATTGGGAAACTGGTCCCATATCCCCAGTCGGACCCACTATACCAAACGGAAAAGGAGCTGCTAACCAAGGTCCAGACTGGGTGGGTATCCCCCGTGTTGTAGACCCGACTTTCGGGGCTTCAACAGGCCTCAAAACCACTAAGGAAGTTTAGGAACTAAAAATTGCTAAAATAGGAAATTGTGCCATGCGCCAATGGAATAAGTGGGTGACCACCAATATCCACATCGATCAATCCTCCCCCTTAAGACCTAGTGGTCTCCATTTTGTTGATTTTCTCCATGATATGGGGAAACTTCAGCTAAACTTGGCCCCTAGTAAGCCACTTACCTTGGTGTAGGAGATGCCTTGCTTTGAGAACTTGATATAGCTAGACCCTTTATTGGTGAGTGCTCTTAATTTTTGTGTCCATGTGCTACTTATTTTTGGCCTGTTCAATGCAATATGGATTGAAATTTATTGGTGCCCACTGCTTTACAATTTTTGATGTATCCAACAATGGTGGTAAGTATGGTCGAAGGTGATCCACATTGAACATTAGGTGTAGGCCAAGGAAGGGGGGCATACTTAACTCAAAAGTGTTGTCACCCATAGTCTTGGTGATGGTGTAAGTTCCATGGAAAAGAATTTGAAGCTTCCAATGGGCCCTTGTTAGGCCCCTATACTACTAGTGTAACCCCTTATTGTTATTAGTATAGCCCACTTATTATATTGATGTACCCATGTAGTGCCCATATTGTTACTATTATGCCCCATAGAAGCCCACTATTGTTATTATTGTGCCCTTACACTATTATTGTTATGTCGGCTCTGATTATGTTATGACCCATTAGACTCCTATATATAGAAAGGAGGTCTTTTCATTTGTATCATCGAAGAATTGTTCATTTATGTAATGTCAAGGAGGTTGCCCCCTCAAAGAGGCTGAATTCTAAGGCGTTGATCTATCTTTTCTTGAGTTGGTTTCATAACATTTGGTATCAGAGCTTTGGATTATAGGGTTTCGCTGCTCCAAACAGGTCATCGTGGAATTTTCGTTATAACTTTGTTTCTGCGATGTTTCAGAAGTTGCAAAAAAAACCCACTTGAGAGAAATTGCGCTAAACCTTGGGTTCGAATTTCAAAGCTTTTCGCACTATATTTGCAGAGATACGATCTGAAGAAGTTGGTCTTTTGCAGACTCCTGAAATACTTTCCAAACAGGAGACCTAGGGAAAATCGTCATAACTTTCTCTCTGGGGATCAGATTGAAATTTCGTAAGAATGTATAGAAAGAGGACGGATTGTAGTTTCGTGTATGCATTTTTCAGATCTAAAGGTCGAAACAGTGACACGTGGCACTTCATACAATTTCACTCTTCTGGAAAGGTCTATAATCAGGTCATCTTGGGATATGGTGCATAACTCTTTCTTAGAGAATTCAATTTGGATAAGACTGGTGGCATTGGAAAGAGGACACAGAGGGCTACCATAGATCACAATTTCAGAACTTAAAGATCCGAAAGTACAGAGTTACAGTCTTTTCAAGGTCGAGCTCCTAAAATCAAGAAAAAGCAAGATGAGGAAGTTTGATGGCAAGGATCCGGTAAATTGGATACTTCAGATGGAGCAATATTTTGATCTACATGGTGTACAACTGTTACAAAAGGTATGTATTGCATCTTCATATTTAGAATCAGATCAATTTTTATGGTACGAGGGGCTTTGTTCTCGTAAACAACTTGTTACGTGATCAATTTTCACGGAGGAAATGATAGCACATTATGAGGATACAAAGAGCAACACCTTCTTTAGAGCAACACCACAACAATTGGAAAGAGTAAAAGGGCTTTGTGAAATAGTGGAAAGCAAAATTATGGAAACCACGAAGCATACCCCTCACAACTATAAAGATGGAAGTGTTGTTTCTCCTAGCCTTCCACAACCTACAAGGGTTACACCACAACAATTGGAAGAAAAAAGAGAAAAAGGTCTTTGTTACAATTGTGATAGCAAATGCACTAAAGGTCATAAGTGTGCTGAGAAGAAATTATTTTACATAGAATATGAAGAGGAGGAAGAAAAGATCAAGAAACATCAAAAGAAGAAGATATACGCCAGGACCCCACCCCAGAGAAAGAAGAAATGAATCAGACCATATCTTGTAAAGCATTGGCAAGAATTACCACTCCTCAAACTCTCAAGATAGAAGAACATATCAAGAAGAAAAAGGTGCAAGAAGTGAAAGATCACATCGAGAAAGAAGAAATGAATTCAACCATATCTTGTAATTCATCGTTCGAAATTACCACTCCTCAAACTATCAAGATAGAAGGACATACAAAGAAGAAAGACGTTCAAGAAGTGAAAGATCGCATCGAGCATCAAGAAATGAATCCGACCGTATCTTGTAAAGGATTGGAAGAAATTACCACTCCTCAAACTCTAGATATAGAAGGACATATCAAGAAGAAAAAGGTTCAAGCAGTGAAAGATCACATCGAGCATCAACAACAAGTTCTCCAAATTTTAAAGGATAACGCCACTTCGCTGCAAAATCAAACGAAACAACAGGTAGATCAACATCGTAGTGAAAAATGTTTTGATGTAGGTGATTGGGTATTTTTACTGCTGCATCTCAAGCAAGCTATTTATGAGAATGAAATGTTGGCAATACTACATGCACTTAAAAAATGGCGACCTTACCGAATGGGAAGACTCTTCAAGGATGAGGATGTGGAAGCATTGTTTTGCGCTATTTATATTATCCAACCAGATTGGATAAACGAAGCAAGGGATGAATGGAAGAAGGACGAAGAAGTATGGCCACTTATTCAAAAGTTGCAAAAGATCCCAATTCAAACAATATTGCCAGAAATTGAAGAGGAAGGAAAAATCATATTGGAACCTGGAGCAGTCACAGAAACAAGAACCCGACAACTACGAAATCGATCAATTTCAGAGTATCTCATCAAGTGTAAAAACTTACCCGCTGAATATTCCACATGGGAGGACAAGAATTTTATAGAGAAGCATCAAGAACTACTCAAGCGTTGAGGACAATGCTTTTTGAAGGAGAGGGGCATGTTAGGCCTCTATACTACTAGTGTAACCCCTTATTGTTATTAGTATAGCCCACTTATTATATTGATGTACCCATGTAGTGCCCATATTGTTACTATTGTGCCCCATAGAAGCCCACTATTGTTATTATTGTGCCCTTATATTATTATTGTTATGTCAGCTCTGATTATGTTATGACCCATTAGACTCCTATATATAGAAAGGAGGTCTTTTCATTTGTATCATCCAAGAATTGTTCATTTATGTAATGTCAAGGAGGTTTCCCCCTCGAAGAGGCTGAATTCTAAGGCGTTGATCTATCTTTTCTATCTTTTCTTAAGTTGGTTTCATAACATTTGGTATCAGAGCTTTGGATTATAGGGTTTCACTGCTCCAAACAGGTCATCGTGGAACTTTCGTTATAACTTTGTTTCTACGATGTTTCAGAAGTTGCAAAAAACACCCACTTGAGAAGAAATTGCGTTAAACCTTGGGTTCGAATTTCAAAGCTTTTCGCGCTATATTTGCGGAGATATGATCTGAGGAAGTTGGTCTTTTTGCAAACTCCTGAATTACTTTCCAAACAGGTGACCTAGGGAAAATCGTCATAACTTTCTCTCTGGGGATCGGATTGAAATGTCGTAAGAAGGTATAGAAAGAGGACGGATTGTAGTTTCTTGTATGCATTTTTCAGATCTAAAGGTTGAAACAGTGACACATGGCACTTCATACAATTTCGCTCTTCTGGAAAGGTCTATAATCAGGTCATCGTGGGAGATTGTGCATAACGCTTTCTTAGAGAATCCAATATGGATAAGACTGGTGGCATTGGAAAGAGGACACAGAGGGCTACCATATATCACAATTTCAGAACTTAAAGATCCGAAAGTACAGAGTTAGAATCGTTTCAAGGTCGAGCTCCTAAAATCAAGAAAAAGCAAGATGAGGAAGTTTGATGGCAAGGATCCGGTAAATTGGATACTTCAGATGGAGCAATATTTTGATCTACATGGTGTACAACTGTTACAAAAGGTATGTATTGCATCTTAATATTTAGAATCAGATCAATTTTTATGGTACGAGGGGCTTTGTTCTCGTAAACAACTTGTTACGTGATCAATTTTCACGGAGGAAATGATAGCACATTATGAGGATACAAAGAGCAACACCTTCTTTAGAGCAACACCACAACAATTGGAAAGAGTAAAAGGGCTTTGTGAAATAGTGGAAAGCAAAATTATGGAAACCACGAAGCATACCCCTCACAACTATAAAGATGGAAGTGTTGTTTCTCCTAGCCTTCCACAACCTACAAGGGTTACACCACAACAATTGGAAGAAAAAAGAGAAAAAGGTCTTTGTTACAATTGTGATAGCAAATGCACTAAAGGTCATAAGTGTGCTGAGAAGAAATTATTTTACATAGAATATGAAGAGGAGGAAGAAATGGATCAAGAAACATCAAAAGAAGAAGATATATGCCAGGACCCCACCCCAGAGAAAGAAGAAATGAATCAGACCATATCTTGTAAAGCATTGGCAAGAATTACCACTCCTCAAACTCTCAAGATAGAAGAACATATCAAGAAGAAAAAGGTGCAAGAAGTGAAAGATCACATCGAGAAAGAAGAAATGAATTCAACCATATCTTGTAATTCATCGTTCGAAATTACCACTCCTCAAACTATCAAGAGAGAAGGACATATAAAGAAGAAAAACGTTCAAGAAGTGAAAGATCACATCGAGCATCAAGAAATGAATCCGACTGTATCTTGTAAAGGATTGGAAGAAATTACCACTCCTCAAACTCTAGAGATAGAAGGACATATCAAGAAGAAAAAGGTTCAAGCAGTGAAAGATCACATCGAGCATCAGCAGCAAGTTCTCCAACTTTTAAAGGATAACGCCACTTCGGTGCAAAATCAAACGAAACAACACGTAGATCAACATCATAGTGAAAAATGTTTTGATGTAGGTGATTGGGTATTTTTACTACTACATCTCAAGCAAACTATTTATGAGAAGGAAATGTTGGCAATACTACATGCACTTAAAAAATTGTGACCTTACCGAATGGGAAGACTCTTCAAGGATGAGGATGTGGAAGCATTGTTTTGTGCTATTTATATTATCCAACTAGATTGGATAAATGAAGCAAGGGATGAATGGAAGAAGGATGAAGAAGTATGGCCACTTATTCAAAAGTTGCAAAAGATCCCAATTCAAACAATATTGCCAGAAATTGAAGAGGAAGGAAAAATTATATTGGAACCTGGAGCAGTCACAGAAACAAGAACCCGACAACTACGAAATCGATCAATTACAGAGTATCTCATCAAGTGTAAAAACTTACCCGCTGAATATTCCACATGGGAGGACAAGAATTTTATAGAGAAGCATCAAGAACTACTCAAGCGTTGAGGACAATGCTTTTGGAAGGAGAGGGGCATGTTAGGCCCCTATACTACTAGTGTAACCCCTTATTTTTATTAGTATATCCCACTTATTATATTGATGTACCCATGTAGTGCCCATATTGTTACTATTGTGCCCCAAGAAGCCCACTATTGTTATTATTATGCCCTTACATTATTATTGTTATGTCGGCTCTGATTATGTTATGACCCATTAGACTCCTATATATAGAAAGGAGGTCTTTTCATTTGTATCATCCAAGAATTGCTCATTTATGTAATGTCAAGGAGGTTTCCTCCTCGAAGAGGCTGAATTCTAAGGCGTTGATCTATCTTTTCTATCTTTTCTTGAGTTGGTTTCATAACATTTGGTATCAGAGCTTTGGATTATAGGGTTTCGCTGCTCCAAACAGGTCATCGTGGAACTTTCATTATAAATTTGTTTCTGCTATGTTTCAAACGTTGAAAAAAAAACCCACTTGAGACGAAATTGCGCTAAACCTTGGGTTCGAATTTCAAAGCTTTTCGCGCTATATTTGCGGAGATATGATCTGAGGAATTTGGTCTTTTTGCAGACTCCTGAATTACTTTCCAAACAGGTGACCTAGGGAAAATCGTCATAACTTTCTCTCTGGGGATCGGATTGAAATTTCGTAAGAAGGTACAGAAAGAGGACGGATTGTAGTTTCTTTTATGCGTTTTTCAGATCTAAAGGTCGAAACCGTGACACGTGGCACTTCATACAATTTCGCTCTTTGGGAAAGGTCTATAATCAGGTCATCTTGGGAGATTGTGCATAACGCTTTCTTAGAGAATCCAATTTGGATAAGACTGGTGGCATTGGAAAGAGGACACAGAGGGCTACCATAGATCACAATTTCAGAACTTAAAGATCCGAAAGTACAGAGTTACAATCGTTTCAAGGTCGAGCTCCTAAAATCAAGAAAAAGCAAGATGAGGAAGTTTGATGGCAAGGATCCGGTAAATTGGATACTTCAGATGGAGCAATAT
This sequence comes from Pinus tabuliformis, assembly GCA_031772625.1. Taxonomy (NCBI): domain Eukaryota; kingdom Viridiplantae; phylum Streptophyta; class Pinopsida; order Pinales; family Pinaceae; genus Pinus; species Pinus tabuliformis. The sequence continues at coordinate 768,052,041 of CM062813.1, read as the reverse complement.
TTTGATCTACATGGTGTACAACTGTTACAAAAGGTATGTATTGCATCTTAATATTTAGAATCAGGTCAATTTTTATGGTACGAGGGGCTTTGTTCTCGTAAACAACTTGTTACGTGATCAATTTTCACGGAGGAAATGATAGCACATTATGAGGATACAAAGAGCAACACCTTCTTTAGAGCAACACCACAACAATTGGAAAGAGTAAAAGGGCTTTGTGAAATAGTGGAAAGCAAAATTATGGAAACCACGAAGCATACCCCTCACAACTATAAAGATGGAAGTGTTGTTTCTCCTAGCCTTCCACAACCTACAAGGGTTACACCACAACAATTGGAAGAAAAAAGAGAAAAAGGTCTTTGTTACAATTGTGATAGCAAATGCACTAAAGGTCATAAGTGTGCTGAGAAGAAATTATTTTACATAGAATATGAAGAGGAGGAAGAAAAGGATCAAGAAACATCAAAAGAAGAAGATATACACCAGGACCCCACCCCAGAGAAAGAAGAAATGAATCAGACCATATCTTGTAAAGCATTGGCAAGAATTACCACTCCTCAAACTCTCAAGATAGAAGAACATATCAAGAAGAAAAAGGTGCAAGAAGTGAAAGATCACATCGAGAAAGAAGAAATGAATTCAACCATATCTTGTAATTCATCGTTCGAAATTACCACTCCTCAAACTATCAAGATAGAAGGACATATAAAGAAGAAAAACGTTCAAGAAGTGAAAGATCACATCGAGCATCAAGAAATGAATCCAACTGTATCTTGTAAAGGATTGGAAGAAATTACCACTCCTCAAACTCTAGAGATAGAAGGACATATCAAGAAGAAAAAGGTTCAAGCAGTGAAAGATCACATCGAGCATCAGCAGCAAGTTCTCCAACTTTTAAAGGATAACGCCACTTCGGTGCAAAATCAAACGAAACAACACGTAGATCAACATCATAGTGAAAAATGTTTTGATGTAGGTGATTGGGTATTTTTACTACTACATCTCAAGCAAACTATTTATGAGAAGGAAATGTTGGCAATACTACATGCACTTAAAAAATTGTGACCTTACCGAATGGGAAGACTCTTCAAGGATGAGGATGTGGAAGCATTGTTTTGTGCTATTTATATTATCCAACTAGATTGGATAAACGAAGCAAGGGATGAATGGAAGAAGGATGAAGAAGTATGGCCACTTATTCAAAAGTTGCAAAAGATCCCAATTCAAACAATATTGCCAGAAATTGAAGAGGAAGGAAAAATTATATTGGAACCTGGAGCAGTCACAGAAACAAGAACCCGACAACTACGAAATCGATCAATTTCAGAGTATCTCATCAAGTGTAAAAACTTACCCGCTGAATATTCCACATGGGAGGACAAGAATTTTATAGAGAAGCATCAAGAACTACTCAAGCGTTGAGGACAATGCTTTTGGAAGGAGAGGGGCATGTTAGGCCCCTATACTACTAGTGTAACCCCTTATTTTTATTAGTATATCCCACTTATTATATTGATGTACCCATGTAGTGCCCATATTGTTACTATTGTGCCCCAAGAAGCCCACTATTGTTATTATTATGCCCTTACATTATTATTGTTATGTCGGCTCTGATTATGTTATGACCCATTAGACTCCTATATATAGAAAGGAGGTCTTTTCATTTGTATCATCCAAGAATTGTTCATTTATGTAATGTCAAGGAGGTTTCCTCCTCGAAGAGGCTGAATTCTAAGGCGTTGATCTATCTTTTCTATCTTTTCTTGAGTTGGTTTCATAACATTTGGTATCAGAGCTTTGGATTATAGGGTTTCGCTGCTCCAAACAGGTCATCGTGGAACTTTCGTTATAAATTTGTTTCTGCTATGTTTCAAATGTTGAAAAAAAAACCCACTTGAGAAGAAATTGCGCTAAACCTTGGGTTCGAATTTCAAAGCTTTTCGCGCTATATTTGTGGAGATATGATCTGAGGAATTTGGTCTTTTTGCAGACTCCTGAATTACTTTCCAAACAGGTGACCTAGGGAAAATCGTCATAACTTTCTCTCTGGGGATCGGATTGAAATTTCGTAAGAAGGTACAGAAAGAGGACGGATTGTAGTTTCGTTTATGCGTTTTTAAGATCTAAAGGTTGAAACCGTGAGACGTGGCACTTCATACAATTTCGCTCTTCGGGAAAGGTCTATAATCAGGTCATCTTGGGAGATTGTGCATAACTCTTTCTTAGAGAATCCAATTTGGATGAGACTAGTGGCATTGGAAAGAGGACATAGAGGGCTACCATAGATCACAATGTCAGAACTTAAAGATCCGAAAGTACAGAGTTACAGTCGTTTCAAGGTCGAGCTCCTAAAATCAAGAAAAAGCAAGATGAGGAAGTTTGATGGCAAGGATCCGGTAAATTGGATACTTCAGATGGAGCAATATTTTGATCTACATGGTGTACAACTGTTACAAAAGGTATGTATTTCATCTTCATATTTAGAATCAGATCAATTTTTATGGTACAAGGGACTTTGTTCTCGTAAACAACTTGTTACGTGATCAATTTTCACGGAGTAAATGATAGCACATTATGAGGATACAAAGAGCAACACCTTCTTTAGAGAAACACCACAACAATTGGAAAGAGTAAAAGGGCTTTGTGAAATAGTGGAAAGCAAAATTATGGAAACCACGAAGCGTACCCCTCACAACTATAAAGATGGAAGTGTTGTTTCTCCTAGCCTTCCACAACCTACACGGGTTACACCACAACAATTGGAAGAAAAAAGAGAAAAAGGTCTTTGTTACAATTGTGATAGCAAATGCACTAAAGGTCATAAGTGTGCTGAGAAGAAATTATTTTACATAGAATATGAAGAGGAGGAAGAAAAGGATCAAGAAACATCAAAAGAAGAAGATATACGCCAGGACCCCACCCCAGAGAAAGAAGAAATGAATCAGATCATATCTTGTAAAGCATTGGCAAGAATTACCACTCCTCAAACTCTCAAGATAGAAGAACATATCAAGAAGAAAAAGGTGCAAGAAGTGAAAGATCACATCGAGAAAGAAGAAACGAATTCAACCATATCTTGTAATTCATCGTTCGAAATTACCACTCCTCAAACTATCAAGATAGAAGGACATATAAAGAAGAAAAACGTTCAAGAAGTGAAAGATCACATCAAGCATCAAGAAATGAATCCGACCGTATCTTGTAAAGGATTGGAAGAAATTACCACTCCTCAAACTCTAGAGATAGAAGGAGATATCAAGAAGAAAAAGGTTCAAGCAGTGAAATATCACATCGAGCATCAACAACAAGTTCTCCAAATTTTAAAGGATAACGCCACTTCGGTGCAAAATCAAACGAAACAACAGGTAGATCAACATCGTAGTGAAAAATGTTTTGATGTAGGTGATTGGGTATTTTTACTGCTACATCTCAATTAAGCTATTTATGAGAAGGAAATGTTGGCAATACTACATGCACTTAAAAAATGGCGACCTTAACGAATAGGAAGACTCTTCAAGGATGAGGATGTGGAAGCATTGTTTTGTGCTATTTATATTATCCAACCAGATTGGATAAACGAAGCAAGGGATGAATGGAAGAAGGATGAAGAAGTATGGCCACTTATTCAAAAGTTGCAAAAGATCCCAATTCAAACAATATTGCCAGAAATTGAAGAGGAAGGAAAAATCATATTGGAACCTGGAGCAGTCACAGAAACAAGAACCCGACAACTACGAAATCGATCAATTTCAGAGTATCTCATCAAGTGTAAAAACTTACCCGCTGAATATTCCACATGGGAGGACAAGAATTTTATACAAAAGCATCAAGAACTACTCAAGCGTTGAGGACAATGGTTTTTGAAGGAGAGGGGCATGTTAGGCCCCTATACTACTAGTGTAACCCCTTATTGTTATTAGTATAGCCCACTTATTATATTGATGTACCCATGTAGTTCCCATATTGTTACTATTGTGCCCCATAGAAGCCCACTATTGTTATTATTGTGCCCTTACATTATTATTGTTATGTTATCTCTGATTATGTTATGACACATTAGACTCCTATATATAGAAAGGAGGTCTTTTCATTTGTATCATCCAAGAATTGTTCATTTATGTAATGTCAAGGAGGTTGCCCCCTCGAAGAGGCTGAATTCTAAGGCATTGATCTATCTTTTCTATCTTTTCTTGAGTTGGTTTCATAACATTTGGTATCAGAGCTTTGGATTATAGGGTTTCGCTGCTCCAAACAGGTCATCGTGGAACTTTCATTATAAATTTGTTTCTGCGATGTTTCAGAAGTTGCAAAAACAACCCACTTGAGAAGAAATTGCACTAAACCTTGGGTTCGAATTGAAAAGCTTTTCGCGCTATATTTGCGGAGATATGATCTAAGGAAGTTGGTCTTTTTGTAGACTCCTGAATTACTTTCCAAACAGGTGACCTAGGGAAAATCGTCATAAATTTCTCTCTGGGGATCGGATTGAAATTTCGTAAGAAGGTATAGAAAGAGGACGGATTGTAGTTTCTTGTATACATTTTTCAGATCTAAAGGTCAAAACAGTGACACGTGGCACTTCATACAATTTTGCTCTTCTGGAAAGGTCTATAATCAGGTCAACTTGGGAGATTGTGCATAACTCTTTCTTAGAGAATCCAATTTGGATCAGACTGGTGGCATTGGAAAGAGGACACAGAGCACTACTTTAGATCCCAATTTCAGAACTTAAAGATCCGAAAGTACAGAGTTACAGTCGTTTCAAGGTCGAGCTCCTAAAATCAAGAAAAAGCAAGATGAGGAAGTTTGATGGCAAGGATCCAGTAAATTGGATACTTCAGATGGAGCAATATTTTGATCTACATGGTGTACAACTGTTACAAAAGGTATGTATTGCATCTTCATATTTAGAATCAGATCAATTTTTATGGTACAAGGGGCTTTGTTCTCGTAAACAACTTGTTACGTGATCAATTTTCACGGAGGAAATGATAACACATTATGAGGATACAAAGAGCAACACCTTCTTTAGAGCAACACCACAACAATTGGAAAGAGTAAAAGGGTTTTGTGAAATAGTGGAAAGCAAAATTATGGAAACCACGAAGCGTACCCCTCACAACTATAAAGATGGAAGTGTTGTTTCTCCTAGCCTTCCACAACCTACAAGGGTTACACCACAACAATTGGAAGAAAAAAGAGAAATAGGTCTTTGTTACAATTGTGATAGCAAATGCACTAAAGGTCATAAGTGTGCTGAGAAGAAATTATTTTACATAGAATATGAAGAGGAGGAAGAAAAGGATCAAGAAACATCAAAATAAGAAGATATACGCTAGGACCCCACCCCAGAGAAAGAAGAAATGAATCAGACCATATCTTGTAAAGCATTGGCAAGAATTACCACTCCTCAAACTCTCAAGATAGAAGAACATATCAAGAAGAAAAAGGTGCAAGAAGTGAAAGATCACATCGAGAAAGAAGAAATGAATTCAACCATATCTTGTAATTCATCGTTCGAAATTACCACTCCTCAAACTATCAAGATAGAAGGAAATATAAAGAAGAAAAACGTTCAAGAAGTGAAAGATCACATCGAGCATGAAGAAATGAATCCGACCATATCTTGTAAAGGATTGGAAGAAATTACCACTCCTCAAACTCTAGAGATAGAAGGACATATCAAGAAGAAAAAGGTTCAAGCAGTGAAAGATCACATCGAGCATCAACAAAAAGTTCTCCAACTTTTAAAGGATAATGCCACTTCGGTGCAAAATCAAACGAAACAACAGGTAGATCAACATCGTAGTGAAAAATGTTTTGATGTGGGTGGTTGGGTATTTTTACTGCTACATCTCAAGCAAGCTATTTATGAGAAGGAAATGTTGGCAATACTACATGCACTTAAAAAATGGCGACCTTACCGAATGGGAAGACTCTTCAAGGATGAGGATGTGGAAGCATTGTTTTGTGCTATTTATATTATCCAACCAGATTGGATAAACGAAGCAAGGGATGAATGGAAGAAGGACAAAGAAGTATGGCCACTTATTCAAAAGTTGCAAAAGATCCCAATTCAAACAATATTGCCAGAAATTGAAGAGGAAGGAAAAGTCATATTGGAACCTGGAGCAGTCACAAAAACAAGAACCCGACAACTACGAAATCGATCAATTTCAGAGTATCTCATCAAGTGTAAAAACTTACCCACTGAATATTCCACATGGGAGGACAAGAATTTTATACAGAAGCATCAAGAACTACTCAAGCGTTGAGGACAATGCTTTTTGAAGGAGAGGGGCATGTTAGGCCCCTATACTACTAGTGTAACCCCTTATTGTTATTAGTATAGCCCACTTATTATATTGATGTACCCATGTAGTGCCCATATTGTTACTATTGTGCCCCATAGAAGCCCACTATTGTTATTATTGTGCCCTTACATTATTATTGTTATGTCGGCTCTGATTATGTTATGACCCATTAGACTCCTATATATAGAAAGGAGGTCTTTTCATTTGTATCATCCAAGAATTGTTCATTTATGTAATGTCAAGGAGGTTTCCCCGTCGAAGAGGCTGAATTCTAAGGCGTTGATCTATCTTTTCTATCTTTTCTTGAGTTGGTTTCATAACATTTGGTATCAGAGCTTTGGATTATAGGGTTTCGCTGCTCCAAACAGGTCATCGTGGAATTTTCGTTATAACTTTGTTTCTGAGATGTTTCAGAAGTTGCAAAACAAACCCACTTGATAAGAAATTGCGCTAAACCTTGGGTTCGAATTTCAAAGCTTTTCGCGCTATATTTGCGGAGATATGATCTGAGGAAGTTGGTCTTTTTGCAGACTCCTGAATTACTTTCTAAACAGGTGACCTAGGGAAAATCGTCATAACTTTCTCTATGGGGATTGGATTGAAATTTCGTAAGAAGGTATAGAAAGAGGACGGATTGTAGTTTCTTGTATGCATTTTTCAGATCTAAAGATCGAAACAGTGACACGTGGCACTTCATACAATTTCGCTCTTCTGGAAATGTCTATAATCAGGTCATCTTGGGAGATTGTGCATAACTCTTTCTTAGAGAATCCAATTTGGATCAGACTGGGGGCATTGGAAAGAGGACACAGAGAGCTACCATAGATCACAATTTCAAAACTTAAAGATACAAAAGTACAGAGTTACGGTCGTTTCAAGGTCGAGCTCCTAAAATCAAGAAAAAGCAAGATGAGGAAGTTTGATGGCAAGGATCCGGTAAATTGGATACCTCAGATGGAGCAATATTTTGATCTACATGGTGTACAACTGTTACAAAAGGTATGTATTGCATCTTCATATTTAGAATCAGATCAATTTTTATGGTACGAGGGACTTTGTTCTCGTAAACAACTTGTTACGTGATCAATTTTCACGGAGGAAATGATAGCACATTATGAGGATACAAAGAGCAACACCTTCTTTAGAGCAACACCACAACATTTGGAAAGAGTAAAAGGGCTTTGTGAAATAGTGGAAAGCAAAATTATGGAAACCACGAAGCGTAACCCTCACAACTATAAAGATGGAAGTGTTGTTTCTCCTAGCCTTCCACAACCTACAAGGGTTACACCACAACAATTGGAAGAAAAAAGAGAAAAAGGTCTTTGTTACAATTGTGATAGCAAATGCACTAAAGGTCATAAGTGTGCCGAGAAGAAATTATTTTACATAGAATATGAAGAGGAGGAAGAAAAGGATCAAGAAACATCCAAAGAAGAAGATATACGCCAAGACCCCACCCCAGAGAAAGAAGAAATGAATCAGACCATATCTTGTAAATCATTGGCAAGAATTACCACTCCTCAAACTCTCAAGATAGAAGAACATATCAAGAAGAAAAAGGTGCAAGAAGTGAAAGATCACATCGAGAAAGAAGAAATGAATTCAACCATATCTTGTAATTCATCGTTCGAAATTACCACTCCTCAAACTATCAAGATAGAAGGACATATAAAGAAGAAAAGCGTTCAAGAAGTGAAAGATCACATCGAGCATCAAGAAATGAATCCGACCGTATCTTGTAAAGGATTGGAAGAAATTACCACTCCTCAAACTCTAGAGATAGAAGGACATATCAAGAAGAAAAAGGTTCAAGCAGTGAAATATCACATCGAGCATCAACAACAAGTTCTCCAACTTTTAAAGGATAACGCCACTTCGGTGCAAAATCAAACGAAACAACAGGTAGATCAACATCGTAGTGAAAAATGTTTTGATGTAGGTGATTGGGTATTTTTACTGCTACATCTCAAGCAAGCTATTTATGAGAAGGAAATGTTGGCAATACTACATGCACTTAAAAAATGGCGACCTTACCGAATAGGAAGACTCTTCAAGGATGAGGATGTGGAAGCATTGTTTTGTGCTATTTATATTATCCAACCAGATTGGATAAACGAAGCAAGGGATGAATGGAAGAAGGACGAAGAAGTATGGCCACTTATTCAAAAGTTGCAAAAGATCCCAATTCAAACAATATTGCCAGAAATTGAAGAGGAAGGAAAAATCATATTGGAACCTGGAGCAGTCACAGAAACAAGAACCCGACAACTACGAAATCGATCAATTTCAGAGTATCTCATCAAGTGTAAAAACTTACCCGCTGAATATTCCACATGGGAGGACAAGAATTTTATACAGAAGCATCAAGAACTACTCAAGCGTTGAGGACAATGCTTTTGGAAGGAGAGGGGCATGTTAGGCCCCTATACTACTAGTGTAACCCCTTATTGTTATTAGTATAGCCCACATATTATATTGATGTACCCATGTAGTGCCCATATTGTTACTATTGTGCCCCATAGAAGCCCACTATTGTTATTATTGTGCCCTTACATTATTATTGTTATGTCGGCTCCGATTATGTTATGAACCATTAGACTCTTATATATAGAAAGGAGGTCTTTTCATTTGTATCATCCAAGAATTGTTCATTTATGTAATGTAAAGGAGGTTTCCCCCTCGAAGAGGCTGAATTCTAAGGCGTTGATCTATCTTTTCTATCTTTTCTTGAGCTGGTTTCATAACAGCCCTTGTAAAGAATTCCTTCTATAGATGAAACCAAGCCTTACCTCCCACTTGAAACTTGTGTCGCACCCAATGTTGATCATGACATTGTTTACACTTAGTATTATAATTCTACAACATATCATGTACCTGCTGGAGGATGTTTCAATTCATTCAATAAAATTGGTAGCCTTTTCAGATTTAGATTGAACATTTGCATATTTTTTCTGTGTATTTGCAAGGGGAATTATGGCATTAATGGGACCTAATGGTTGAAATCCTAAGCCCAACTAAAAGGGGATGTGGCCAATTGAGTTATCAAGAGCTCCTTTGTAGTTCTCCTGATCATAGGGGAGAATATCATGCCATATGCGTGGATGCTTCGTGTAGATGTGAAAGATGTGCACAATCATCTTGTTGACAACCTCTATCTAGCTAGTAGTCAAGGGGTGGAAGTGTTAACTTAGTGAGCTTGGTGTCTAGTAAGGACCATAGGCTTGACCAAAATTCTCTTAGGTAATTTTTATCCCTATATGATATGATGGTCTATGGGATATCAAAATATACTGCACACTCCTTCAAAGAAGAGTTTGGTAGTGGCTTTTTTCTCTGATACTTGTTTTGCAGGAAGTCAGGATGGTCATCTTAGAAAATATATCAACAACCATAAACACAGAGTCGTTACCATGCTTGTTAGAAGGAATGCTAAACACATAGTGCGTTGATATGGATTCCCAAGGTTGATTAGGAATACAAAGATGGGTGTGTAGGCCTTGCTTCTTAATGGTTGGTTTGGAAATGGTGTAGGCAGTGCAAGACATGATATACTTACAAACATCTTATTGAAGTTTTGGCTAATAGAAAAACTTCAACAATACCTCCACTATCTTATCCACACCAAAGTGCCTTTCTACTCAAATTTAATGTGCCTCTTAAATAAGGTTGATATGCTCACTTGAAGGAACACAAAGGTGTCTTAGGTAGCACAACAATGCATGTTAAAGGTGGAAGCTTGGAACTTTCTTTCCTACCATCAAAATCTAGTATGTGGTAGCGAATTTTGAGTCATTGTTGTATAATTTTGGCCATACAGAGGTATCATTCCCACAAGATCCGAGAACGATGGCCAGTGCCACAACCAGGTGTTGACTAAGGTAAATTGTGACGTGATTGGTGCTACCCTTCTTGTATTTAATATTCAAATGGAATTATGTTAGATATGTGGGCCATTTCTGAAGGAGGTCATTCTATAACATCCCTTGTGTATGTATAAATTGAATATGTCTTTGATCCATGTGTATGATTGTATCCTCCTCTAAAATAAAATGTTTCCGTTGCTAGTAGGTTTGCACGATGAAATACATCTCCTTATCATAGGTGGGGTATCTCTAGGTAGTATTAGAGAGTATCTCACTGTGATAGGCCATTGGATGTCCTTACTAAATGAGGAATGCATCAATAGCATAGTCGGGGGAATTTGTCTCAATCTCAAATGGTTGTTATAGGCCTAGGAAGGTGAGGACTTGTGTAAAGCAAAGAAAGTGTCTCAATTCATCAAGTGACTCCCATTGTGACCCAGACCAAAAAAAAAATTCTTTTACTCCACCCTTAGTAACTTGACTTACGGGCTAAGTGATATAAGAGAACCCCAACACAAATATTTCATAGAAATTAGCAAGGCCTAATAAGTTGCAAAGTTCTGTTAGAGTCGTTGGGGCTAGCCAATCTCAAATGACTTGCATCTTGGTTGGATACAGATGCACGCCATGCTCATCAATAATGTAACCTATATATTGGACCTTGTCCATGTTGAAGGAGAATTTTTCCAAGTTAGCACATAGCTTGTGCTACTATGGAGTCCGAATGACCTATTGAATATGTTGTAAGTGCTTTGTCCAACTCTTGCTAAAGATGAGGATGTCATCTAGATATACACCAACAAAAGAGTTGGTGAAAGGTTGCTAGATATCATCCATTAGCCTCATGAGAATTTCTTGGGCATTCGTCAAACCAAAAGGCATGACCAACCATTCGAAAACACCCTCCTTGGACTTAAAAGTGATCTTCCACACATCAGTTGGTTCTATTAGGACTTGGTGATAGCCAAACTTCAAATAAATCTTGTTGAAGTACTTGGACCCCTTGAGCTGGTCAAGAAGGTTGTCAATATGGGGAATCAAGTACCAATTCCTGACTATGATTTTGTTCAAAGCCTAATAATCAATGTAGATTCTCTAGGTTCCATCCTTCTTATGCACAAGTACACTTGGGATTCCATAGTGCAAGGAACTTGGTCAGATGTGCCTTTTTTTTAGTAGATCTTGGATTTTCAGCTTGATTTCCTCATTCTTAAAAAGTGAGAAAGGGTAGATCATTCCATTAGGTAGAGGTGCGTCAAGAGTCAGATTGATTGAATGCTTGACCCGACAATGGAGAGGTACCCCTGTGGGTGAAGAAAAGATGTCTCTGTATTCTTCCATGAACTTATACACTTGCCTTTGTTGTGTGAATGAGCCTTATGTGGAGGCCAAAATATGTGGCCACAATATTCTTCTTACTTTGAGAGAAAATTATGAAGAAGAAAATTTCCCAAGTCTGGGAGATGACCTTACTGCATTTATTAGTAGAGATCAAAGAAATGGAAGTAGTTGGTTCTACCTATGGTATCCTATATAATTGTCTTCCCAAAGTAATAATGACACTATTGGCTCTAGACTCATACATAGCATGTCACTTCCACAAGTATGGTTGGCCTAACAAAACATCACAAATATCAAGGGGAGCAACATCACACAATACATCGTCCTTGAAATTATTGATGCTATAGAACATGTGACATTGTTGACTAACACAAAGATCTTTCCCTTAGTGGAGCCACCTGATGGTGTATGGATGCGGGTGTGGTGTTGTTGTAAAAACCAACCACTTAACGATCTCTGTTGAGATGAGGTTTTTTTGACTCTCACTATCAACAATTAAATGTAGTGGAGCACCCTTTACCCACATTCATGAGTGAAAGAGACACTCACCTTCCTCTGTATCTTTAGACTCACTTTGTTGGACTCTGGTGGTGGCAACAGTGGCACTAGGTTCTGCATTAATGATCTGTTTCCCCATGTCGAGGTCTAGTTCAGAGTTAGAACCTACATATGACTCTTAATCTATTCTCTTGGCAACCATCGTCTAATTTGCATGAAATTCATTGGAGTTATGAGTAGGGATCTTGTGGAATTCACACAACTTTCCTGAGTCTCTCTTTGTCTTCCCATTGCCATTCTTTGTTTATGACCTTGATGGGTTGTCTTGGGGTGGTCCATCTTGGATCTGTATTTTTTTTTTTTTTTATGGTTTTGGAATGCCCTTGGCCCGCCTCTATCGTGAGGAATTAATAGATCCAAAGTATTGTTTCTTTTATTTAATTTTTTTGTCAATTTTGACATCATTTTGGTATGTTGTGCTAAATGAGGAGATGTCTAGGAATTGAATTTATGTCTAGATGTACTTCTGTAGACAACCACAATACTTGAGAACTAGATGCCACTTAGAGTCCTTGATACCCATCTTGTTGCGCAAGGTACAAAATATATTTGTCAACTCTATTGTTACTTGGTCTCTTTCTTGACATAGTGTGGTCCATCTCATGTATTGGTCCTCATAGCTTCCAACAGGGTAATATTGATCCTTAACAACATCCCTAAAAGAGTCCCAAGTGAGTGTGACTGAAAATAAGCAAATTCCTCCATGGAAGCTTTGCTCAAGTATGTTTCCCACTAGTCCTTGACATGGGGGGTGAAATTAAGGAGTGCAAAGGTAATCATTTCTCCATCAGAAAATTTATGGACTAAAAAATATCCTTCTAATGGACTTAACCATTTGTTTAGAGCATTTGCATCTATCTAGCCTTTAAATATAGGAATATCGAAATTAACTTTTTCCTTAAAGGGGGTAGCACCTCCAAAGTGGCCACTTGATGAAGATGCATCACTTATTGGTATCTACCGAAGGATTTGGGAAAAAATATCCATTATCTCATTCCTTTGTCGCTCAAGGGCTTCTTCAAGCAACAATTTGATAGGAACCCTTAGTCCCTCATCCTTCTTTTCTTCTTCCATGGGAGGCCATCGAGGTCGGAAATGATAATCTTACAAGGGCTCAAGCAGTCCAAGTACCAAATCCTTACACCATAGCCTCGTTGGGGGCATGCACAAAAGAGTAGAGAAAGCATAGACTATGTTGATAACACTGATTTGTATCTAGGATGGTCTTACAAAGGATCAATCAGTTTGAGTCCCAACTCCTTATACCATAGTCTTGTTGGGGATATGCACAAAAAAATAGAGAAAGAACATGCTACTCTGATACCACTAATCTGTATTTATGACAGGAACAAAATGAAACACATATTAATAACCAAAAGACAAAGATATAGTGAAACTTGACTTCAATTAATAAATGGAAAATGCTGAAAATGTATTCAAGTAGAATGAAAGAAAACTAGATGAAATGGTGGTATCTTATCTCTAAGAAGACATTTGATAGTTATGTGCCTTCTTGAACTATGTTACAATGAGGTGTGAAGGAATTTTCATCATTAATAGAAAAATGAGAAACCCTAAACATCTAAAAACCTAACCCTAGGAGATGAAGTGCCAAAGGCTTCTAGGCCCCAATGGGGTGATTTAGAATGACAACTTCCCAGGCTCATAACTTCAACATATGATATTTGTTTGATGCGCATGATAACTTGTTAGAAAAGTCTATCTAAGAAGTACAATACCCAATTGTCGATGACAATCATAGTTTAGATTCAGCTCATTCTCCCAAAACAACACTGTTTCGGGTCCCAAAATAGCTCCAGAAGTTCAGGGCCTAAAAATTGTCAAAGAATAGAAAACTGCGAAAATAGGAAAATTGTGTGGTGAGCTAGCGGAATAGGTCGGTGGCCACTGATATCCACTTGGATCAGGGATAGTAGGAAATTTGAAATGTAATTTCCTTATTCCCAATCATGTTTAATGCTTGTTGTCAAAGGTTTATTTCGAAGGTTTAATGATAAATTGGAAATATCATACTTAATGTTCTTCCATGAATTTATGAAAAAATATTTTCTAGCTTTAAAAGAAAATTCAAGTTACATAATGAAAATTTTGAGCTTACAGTCGGGAATCAAATATTTTAGTATATTCTTTTCGGTTCCTCTATATCAATTGAGGGAGATTTCAATAATATATTCTTTGCTTCTTTAAATCAATGATTACATTGTCACATTTACTTAATCTCATTATAAATTTATTATAAAACTTGTTGATAATCACGTATTAAGTTACATGGAAGTAGAATGCTTAGTTATTCTCATAAATGTTCTTATCAAATATTTATTGTTTGTAATTCTTATGCCACTTAACATTCTAGTCTACCTAGTTGTTTCATTATATGTGATCCATTTTCTTTTCCATATCCCTCTTTTGTTGTATCAACTGTTCATCTACAACAAAATGCCCATGCCAAAAAATAGCGTGAAAAACTAAATCATGTCATTCCTCCATCAAACTGCCATGGATGCAATGGCTACACTTATTACTACAGCAATAGCACCGAGTCTGGTTCCATTCTCTGAATTTTTCATTGAACTTAACATCGTAACATTGCAAAGTTTAAAAAAATCCAAATAACTCTAATATATAATACTTATAACTGGAATTTCAGAGTTAATTTGAATTCTATCTAATCATTTCATTGTTGGACTAAATAAATCTAGATCTCTAAAGAAAAACAATTTAGATTTATTCAGTTTCACAGGTTCAAAATTTGTGCTTTATCATTCTATTTGTCGTTCACTTGTGTCAAGATTTCCATGCCTACTTGTGGTTCAATTTCATGGTTTGAAAATCACTTGAGTTTAGTTGCGAGCATAACCATTGTGTCGAGCAACTCAATTAGTCATATGTTTGGAATTTCTCTGTAGATGTTTATTATTTGAGGGATGAGGGATAAGCTTTTTCTTCTTCTTTCTTAAGATGTTTGTTTTTTAAGTTTGTGTTTTTTTTTTCTTTTCAATTTTTTTTGTTTTAATGAAATTTTCAATTTATTTGCAAAGTTAAAAAAAATGGTTGATATTCTGAAGTTAAGAATTTATATATATTTATGTATTGTTAATTAATATTTCAATATCATCAAATAATTGCCACTAAAAATGCAATAATTTTAAATATTAAAAAATACACATTTTGAGATTTTTTTTTGCTAAAAACGACATGTCAAATAAATTATTTTTATGAGAAAAAGTGATTTAAAAATATAAATAACATTTTTTAGATTTTATGTAAAAAAAAAACAATATTCAACGTCTTTTCCCCAAAAACAATGATTCACATAAAAACTAAGGTGAAAATAAGATAATAAAAATGTTAAACACATAATAACAATAACTGAATACTTATTCTTATCATAAAATCTTAAACTCAAAAAATTGAATAGTTCTCAAGATTGAGCTTGTTTTTCAAGAATAACTTAAATTTTATTATATTATATTATTTATATATATAATATAATATAATATAATAGGTTTTTAATTCTTTAATTTTTAAATTTATATTTTTTCTTTTAAACTAAACTTGTTAACTCATTTTTTTTTTTTTTTCATTTTGTCTTCTCCTTTTTTATTATTCTTTATATTTTTTAATTTCATTTTTTTAAATGTTGTGTTATAATAATAATTAAAAAAAAAATTATTTTTTTTGTTTTAATTTTCATTCAAAGTTTTTTTTTCAAAAATATAAAAAAAACTTCCCAAAATAAAATTTAGCAAAATATTAATAACAATAAAATGTTGTTGTTGTTTTTTCATTTCAATTTACTAAAAAATATGGTTTATTCTTTTCTTTTTTATTTTTTCTCCTAAAAATTCTATAAATATGGATTTTTTTAAAGTTTTTTCCCAAAAAAATCTTATAAATGTGAATTTTATTGTGTGGTTTTTTCCTAAAAATAAGATATTAAAAAAAAAAGACTTTGGAAAAAGAGAAAAATAATTAAAAAAACAGTTTATTTTTTTAACAAAAATATCATTAAATAACATATTTTACCCAAATTCATTTCTAAATCGTAAAAATAAAAAGAAAAGTAACCTTTTAAATGTGAAAGTCTCAAGCTGATTGTCTTTTCAGTGACTCTATAACTTCTCCTTAATCGTCTTATGGTTTCTAACAAATGCTCGCGATATTTAATGTGATGTGAGGAATAAAAACAATGAAAGCTAATAAACAATGAAGATTGAGAGATTACATTAAGGAAAATTTGAATAGAAAGTAAGGTCGAACATTTTAAGATAAATTTTTAGTAGAATGTTTTGAAATAAATTTTGGAGGACAATTTTTCAAGTGAATTTTATGGGGAAACTTTGGAAGGAATTGTTTTGGGTGAAATTTTTGGGGAGAAACTTTGGAGGGAAATTTTCATTCTTTTAGTTATAAATTTTCATTAGGAGAGAGAGCATTTGTATCATTCAACATCTTCTATGAAAGGTCATGGATTCATGTGATAGTGAAGTTTCTACTTCTACAACATCAACATCTTGTTCGCACAATCACTTTATTTGTATTGATGAATATAATAGGAATGCTTTCACCATGAATAGAGAGTGAATATTTTCACCTAGTGAGGAGTTTGATGAAAGTAAAAGCAATGATATTGAGAATATTAATTAAGTAAGTCCTAATCCTAGGGATTATGAAGGCAACACTAATGAAGGGAAGGATAAATAATTCCCCCCCAAGTGAGAATTTTACAAGCACAAATGAGGATGATGCATTTTCTCCAAGACAAGATTTCAAGGAGCTCATGATGATGATGAATTTCCTTCGATTGAGGATTTCAAAAGCACAAATAATGATGATGAATTTCCTCTGAGTGAGGATTTCAAAAGCACAAATGATGATGATGAAACTCCTGCAAGTGATGATTTCAAAGGAACAAATGTGGATGGTTAAGGGTTTACTCCAAGCAAATATTTCAAAAGCACTGATGATGATGATGGATTTCCTCTGAGAAAGATTTTCTAAAGCACTGATGTAAATGATTGATTTCCTCAAAGTGAGGATTTCAAAAGCATTGATGATGATGATGGATATCCTCCAAGTGAGGATTTAAAAATCACAGATGATGATGAATTTCCTTCGAGTGAGGATTTCAAAAGCATAAACTATGGTGATGAATTTCCTCTGTGAGGATTTCAAAATCACAGACAATGATGGTGAAGGATTTCCTCTTAGTGAGGATTTCAACGGAGTAGACAAGGATGGTGAAGGATTTCCTTTGAGCGAGGATTTCAAAAGCATCGATAATGATGATGATAATTGGTTTTTAAGTTTTCATTGCAATGGGACAAATTGTATTAGGCTAAGATTTCAAAAGAGTTACTAATAGTTTTAGCCTTTAAAATAAAAATTACTCTTAGTATAATGACTCTTTGATTTAGATGTTCATTTTTAAAGTTTTTTTAGTTATAATATCTTGTCCATAATGCCATGGTTGAAATGTGTTGAAAACTAAAGGCTTTTAACACTCATAATATTTGGGTTTAATTCCATGGTTGAAAATTGTCAAAATTTTTAGGTTTTTGGGAATCATGATATTTAATCTTTAATGCCATGGTTGAAAATAGTAGAATTTTAGGGTTTTTCAGAGTCGTGATATTTTATCTTTAATGCTATGGATGAAAATTGTTGAAATTTTAATGTTTTTTAGAGTCATGATATTTTATCTTTAATGCCATGGATGAAAATTGTTGAAATTTTAACTCGAAAAAAAAGAGTTGATGCAACATCAACACATTTCATTTTCGTAGTGTTTTTTCATGTTTCTTGTATTTTTTTGGGTTTTACTATCATTGCTAAAAAAATGTTGAAATTTCACCTTGATAAAAAAAAAAAATTGTTGATGACATCAAAACTTTTCGTTTTTGGGGTTTTTTTCATGTTTTTTATGCAAATATAGGGGGTTTTTGGTCTAGATTTCTCGTTTTCAGGTTACAGTTCTAAATAAGTTGGTAACTTTGTTATAGTTGGGTTGTCTCTTCTTTGGGAATCTTTCTTGGAACAAGGTTGATATATTAGTGAGTTATCAATTTAATTTAAATAAAGTATTTAGAGTGTTTTTTGTTTTTGTTTGAATGAAGTATTGTTTATTTTTTATTTATCTGACATCAATATAAGACACGTTAAAAGTTTGCTTGAGCATATAATTAGAATGACGGTTTGTGTAATTGTTGGACATCTAATTCGTTATGGTTGGTGTGGAGGAATTGCAATAGTCGTTGAAGTCCAAGTGACCTCTTGGAAGATGAAAACCAAGGGTCAAAAAACTATGTATTACTATGTACATATTGTGAGTAGAATGAAATCACATGATTTTATCTAAATTCTTCCTATTACATTTTTTGTGTTTAACATGGTATTAGATTAAGTGTACACCTTCCTGTTGATGGTGTTGGAAATCTGTCAATCAAGGGGGTCTCCTCGATGTGAAGTCCCAATTAGACCTCACACCATTTTCAGTAGGAGCCCCATTCAGAGTATCAACCCAACTGCCATGTATCCTTGTAGATTTACCTTGGCTACAAAATTCAGCACAACAGAGTAATACACATGTATTTTCAAATCAACAAGTGAGTATGCCTTGTGAATTTTTTAGCTACGGAAAATATCAAGGTCCTTCTACCGAAAGGGAAGAGAAAAATGGGCCCTTTAAAAACAAGTAATAATACTGATATAAAAAAGGCACACGAGCATATACATATGAATCAATTGTTGATCAACCAACGAAATAATTCACAAGGAAGAAATGGTTTTTAAACACAATACAACACACCTTCAAAAAGATAAGTACCAAAGACACCCAAATAGTTCAATTTCCTTAGTACATATGAAAACAACATACATCACAAAAATTCAAAGAATAGTCTTACAATATTCACGACATATGCATGAAAGTGTGTTGGCTCAACGAGCTTCTAAGTTAAGTAAAAGTTCCAAGATACATCAAGACAATGAACACCAGTAACCCTAATAGTGGAGCATTAGAGCAATCACTCGCTCCTCCAAAACAACTATCTTCTTCTCAAAAGCCTGGTAGGAGGAGCTAAGGTGAAAAGTCATTTACATGAGTAATGAGGGTGTATATATAACAAATGGGTGATCCATCACCTTCCTTGTGACTCTTTGACTACCCTCATGATTGTTTGACTATGGTTTGACTTCTTATGACCTTTCGACTTCCTACATGACCTTTCACATTACATAGATGTCTCTTCGACTTCCAATTTACATTACAATTTTCCAATCTAGAATTTACTTAATCCACGAAATGATGTGGCACATGATGACTTGTGACAGGACATGACATCACACTGATGACATGGGTTGCATGATGATGTGGTAGTGTCAAGTTGTCATTGCTCTTTTTTCTTTAATAAAGATTTATCCAACACTTTGTCTTCATGAAAGATATACTTTGTTCTTTATATCCACCATCCAAGGGGATGTGAATCAGTATGGAGTTTTCATACGGTCATGACCTTTGATCTTCTCTTGTATTTTGGTGTTTCTTCATCTTCTTGCCTGTTGATCATCTTATCTCTTTATCTCTTTAGCTCCCTAGGTGTCTTATAGCATGGTTTGCTTCTCCTTTTCATCCATCATCATCCCGTCGTGATAAAATAGAGTACCTACAACTAAAACCACTCATGACAGGCCAACATCATTCCAAAAAATCTTAATTTGACTTGCTTCATAAAATCACTTGTTAGTAATGGAATCGGGTAACTGATTGAGTGACTAACTTAGGCATTGCACAGTTCCAAAGGTCGAGGTATGGGACTGAGGCTTGAGATTGCACAATGCATAGTTCAGGATGGCTAGGGCCAAAGCATTGAGCATTTGAGGGGCTCAAGAGCTCGAGACAGGGGCTTGAGGATTGAGGTTCCCCAATCCATAGTTCTAGAAGGGTTGACTCAAGGGACTGTGCAATTGAGGGACTCAGGAGGTCAATATTGAGGCTTGAGTTTTGAGGTTATCCAATGCACTGTTTTGAGAGGCCAAGCTAGGTGGCTTCACAGTTGAGGGGCTCAAGAGCTCAAGGTTGAGGCTTGAGGCTTGGAGTTTCCTAATGTGCAGTTCTAGCAGGAGAACAAGCTAAGAGATTGCGTAGTTGATGGGTTTAAAATATCAAGCTTGGGGCTTGAGGGTTGAAGTTTCACAACGCAAAATTCTGGAGGGAGGATAGTCTAATGGATTGTGCAATTATGCAACTCAAGGTGTCAGGCTAGAATCTTGAGGCTTGACACTGCGTAGTGCACAATTAAGGCTAACTGGGAGGCATAAATTGTGCAGTTATGGAGCTCAAGGGTAAAAGCTAGGAACTGTGACTGCACAATGCATAGTTCCAAGAGGAAAGGTCAGGGCTTGAGGATTAATACTATGCAATTCAAAATTCAGGGAGGTTGAGTGAGGTTAAGTTGCCTGGGAGTGAAATTTTATGGATGAGGTTAAGTGTGGAATCAATGAGACCATAATGAACAAGGAAAAAACTTGAGCATGATCACACACTTAAAACAATTTAAGACACAATATTGATCACTCAAAAAACATGAACATTATTCTTCCCTCAATGCGATGACATTGTGAAGACTTTCCCCAAGTGCAACACCAAAGGTACACTTTGCGACGACACTTGTGTGATAGTGCATAAAACTTTGGGAATGAGTGTAAAACATGTCTAGATGACTAGAGGAACACATAAACACCAAAATTACCCTTTAAAACAAGACAAAACTCCACTTTACATGATAAGGGACACTTCCCATGTAGAACAAGGATGGGTAAATAAGGATGTAGAGATGAAGGTAACAAAACAATGCAAAAATAGATTTGCTATTAGTGCTAATTTTATCGATGAAGTAGATCTAGATGTGGTTTCCCTTGATGTATGTGGAGTCATGTTTGGGAGTCCATACATGTACATGTGTGATGCAATATTCATGAGGAGAGCCAACCAGTACCGTCTCATCAAGGATGGAAAATCGTTCATCATCAACACGCACAAAGGAAAGTAAAAAATTTCACTGGTAAGTGCCAACAAGGCCAAGAAATTGATCAGTTCCAGCAAGAAGTATGTTTTATTGTTTTTAAGAGAAAGCCAGTATGAAGAGGAGTCAATAAGAGGGAAGGAATCTGTTAGAGTCGGTCTTGTCAGTCCTTCGTCAGAGATCAAAACTCTTTCTGCATCTCATTTTTAGGTGTCTCACTCCATTCACTCAGCTGCATTCCGCTAGAGGCATGCCATAATCTGACGGAAGGGTCTTGTCAATTCATTCCCCTCATGTCTTGTACCTGTTGGATTAGGTCTTTTCATCAAAGTTATTAAGGTCCATGACAGTCAATTTTTTATCTTTTAATGGACAAGAGTCATTTCAGTCATTAGGTGTAGGGTTTGCAAATTGTTGTTCTCAAATAATACTTGCAGGCTAGAGGAAGGTTCAATAGTTCACTCAAATGATGTTTTCGAGCAAGAAAAGATGAATTTTGGAAAACTGAGAGAGGTTTTTGTCCAAAACAGGCCATGGAAGAAAAACCTCCTTCATGTTTTACACAGGTGTCATGGTTTAAGAGAAATGTCAAAAATACCGTTGCCTCAGGGAATTGAATGCACCTCTGGAGTGACCTTGGGAAAATCAAGTTTTCTCCTAGCTCGGTTGGCCAAATGACTTTCTTGATGAGCCAAATGATAACTAGACACAAATATCTTTCCAATGAACTATCATGAGCTCAATTTGGAGTTGAGAAAGGTATTCAAAAGTTGACTGTAACAGCATTCTGCCTTTAGGCAGCCTCATTTGGCACATTTTGACCAGTCTTGGGAGATTTGACTTTTGACAGGGCATATTAACTCCAAATTAAAAAATTATAGTTTATTTGGAAATTAGACTGAAATACCTTTCCAACGCGCTATCCTGCACCCAATTTGGACACCGAGAAGGCCTCCAAACATCTTCTGCAAAAAGAGCTATGCACAGGCTCTATGCATCGCGCACTGGCGTGGCGCTAAAAATGGGGAGCTCCAAATCAAGAAAGGTTCGAATTTTTGGATTCATCATGAAAAATAATGACTGCTGGTGCATGGCCAAGAAATTTGGAGCATTTTTGGGGCATTTTTTGGTCATTTGACAAATTTTTGGGCAAAACACAGGTTTTTTCTCCCTGTGCGCGGCGCTAAAAATTAGGAGCTCCAAATGAAGAATGGTTTCCATTTTTGGATTCAGCATGAAAAATTACGACTACTGGTGCTTGGACAAGAAATTTGCGCAAGATCTGAGTCTCCAGGAGGTCAAAAACACCCAAAAAATGACCTCTCTACCCCTATTTTGACACACAGGAAGCAGTCTTGGGAGAATGAAGATTTGGAGGGGCAAATGAGCACCAAATTTAGAAATTCCAGTTGGGTTAGAAATTAGACAGGATAGGCTTTCCAAAAAGCACACTTGGGCACATTTTGGACACTTGCAAGTGCCTCAAATCAGGCTCCAAATTAGCACGGCGCACAGAGAAAATGGCGCGACGCACACAGGAAAAATTGCCAAATTTGCTTCCGTTTCGCGAAATTTCGATTCGCGACTTCTCCAAGTGGGCCTGCTCATCTACATTTCGGTTTTTTGGCACCTAAGGTAGAATTTAAAGTATTTTCTCTCCATATTGGCTTCTATCCAAGTGGCGAAGGAAGGCAAACGGTCACCCAAGCCATTTGTCATGTTTGTAATGCTGCACCTGTAGCTGATGGTTGGCTCTTCATCTCCATTTTGTAATGATTCGAGTAACTCCCCAACCCTTGGGCGTTCTATCTCTTCATGGCACATTCTATATATTATATGTAAACCATTTGCAAAGGGTTGGTTGGTTTGTAACTTCTGGGAGACTGTGGGAAAGAAACTATGTTTCTTCATTATGTATTTTTGACAGAGAATAAATGAAAGGCAGCGGCTCTGTTTCATGAGATTCATGTGGTTGTGAGTGTAGCAAATGTGTCTCTTATGTTTTCATATGTATTTCGTTATGTTTCATAATTCAATTTGTGATTCATTTCCAGTGAAATTTTCTGAGTTAGATAAGGTAGAATTCAATTTTATTGCTCTGCTTGTGGGAAAATTTCATGTCCAGTGTTCTTCTTTTGTTGAAAAGGATTCATGTTCTTGTGCCCTTTTTAGTCTCCTAAACAATCTCTCCATTCCGCGTTATTTCAAACTATATTGCTACACTTTCCGCCTGCCTTGCCTCACGAAGTAATCTTTGCCTTTTTATTAAATTCTCTATTCTTTGCTAATCGTTGGTCCCATACCATCCCAGAAGCTCGGTCATTCATGAAAATTGTTTCTTGTATCCATATTCACTTACTAGCATAAGATAAATATTTCACTGTAAGTCATCTCAGACTGTTTCGTTTATCCATTCACTGAGCGTGACTCGGAGAGAGCCCTCTCTTGTTCTAGTAGGGCTAGCTACCAGACTGAGCGTGGTTTGTGGTTACCCTGAATTTTTCCTTCCTTCAGCCTAAGGCAGATTTAGGTGCTAACATAGTGGCGACTCCACTGGGGACGAAAATGGTTTACTTGTAGATTGTCTTGCCCCAGTACATATCTTACGTTCAGATCTGATGGTTGATGGTGGACAACGATCAGACAGAAGATGGCTAAAATCATTCACCTGGCGACTCCATTCACTGAAGAATCCAGCAATCGGTGCTTCATGGTGAATCCACTGGAGGACTAACTTTTTCTCTGCAAAAATGGAAGGATCCTACACAAAGTTCGGGTATCCAAAGTGGAATGGTATTCAGGACCTACTCTGCTTCCTTGTGAATTACTTCTTTGTTGTTCTTGAAGCTGCCCTGAAATTTTTTCAAAACTTGTTGTATGATAAAGGTGATCAAAATCTTCACTCGACCTATTCAAAAAGTGTAAATATCGAGTTCCCCTTAGATCCCGGCCTCCTTACTTTTCCCACATCTTATGATGCCTCTCTTCAGAGTGATGAGCCTAAAGAAAACAAACCTGATCCCATCGCTCTTGTACATATTCCTACAGCTGTTATAATCCCAGATAGGTATAAACCCCTTGTTTTACCTTCTGTTCTTCATGCTTTCCCCAAAAACTATGATCTATACTTGCCAATATTCGACGGTGAATGTAAGAATGTCAATGCCGAGCAACATGTGCAGAATGTTGAGACCTTTCTAGACCTTTTTGAAATTGATGAAGAAGATGTCAGTATAAGGCTTTTTGCGCTTTCTTTGCAAGGCAAAGTCAAGAGTTGGTTTAAAGCCCTGCCTGACGCGAGCACCACAGTTTTACAGCAGTTCATCAAAGTTTTTCTTGACAGGTGGAGGATCGGACAGAACCTTTTCCTTATCATAGAAGAGTATAATCAGCTGAAGAGACTACCAGGGGAGACAGTACAATAGTTTTCAGCCAGATTTAATCAAGTTTATTATTCAATGCCGGTTGATATAAGACCCCTTCTTGTATCTTCTCTCTTGCACTACCCGGGTGCCTTTGATCCGGAAATGGAGTTTCAGCTAAGAGAAAAGAATGTCGCAACACTTGAAGAGATGCAAAACAATGCAATAAATGTAGAGGCTCATTTGTTGATCAGAAGGGCAAGGTTGAAAGAACAAGAGATGAAAAATGTGGATCCAGAGAAAACTACACCTTCAAAGGAAAAGCTTGACATTTTGGTGAGGGCAGTAGAAGAGATGGTGAGGAAAATGACTTCAAAAGATTAAAATGACGTTCATGAACAAGTGGCCGATCCAAAACATTTTGTTTCTTATCTCAGTAGTCATAAGGATTATTTTGTAGAACATATTGGAGAAGAAAGACCTGTTGATATGACATGTATGCTTGATGACGTGTTTTATATTGATGATTTGCCTCAGTTTGATCAGTATGATGATGATGATTATGCTCGCCAAACAGAAGCTAATCTTGCAGACAAATCAACAGCTAGTTTGTGGGATGAGGAAGTTCGCTTACAGCAGCTCGAGTACAGTGATCAACCGAGGCATATCAGCTATGGAAACGATGAGGAAAGTGCAGCAGATTTTGAAGTAAGTGAAGGATCTTTGCCTTTGTGCTTTGATTCATGTCAGTTCATTAGAGATAATTTCCATGCAATCAGACATCAGCTATCAAAAAATCTTGATTTGGATCCTCTTGAGGGCGATGAAAACTTTGTTCCAGACTTCTTATATTCAGAGTTCCAGCCCCCAAATTCCATTAATAGTCAGGTTGCACATGAAGACGTAGAAGCTGGCATATATGATCAAACGATACAAGAAGATTCCTTACCTCTCTGTTTTGAATCATTTCAGTTTTTGCGGGGTAAATTGCATAGTAAATCTTCAAATGAAAAGTTTGTAGGAAATCAACAATCTCTCAGTTTTAAAGTTGAGGATGAGACAG
The DNA here is from genome assembly GCA_031772625.1 of Pinus tabuliformis. Lineage (NCBI taxonomy): Eukaryota > Viridiplantae > Streptophyta > Pinopsida > Pinales > Pinaceae > Pinus > Pinus tabuliformis. Next base: position 768,026,493 of record CM062813.1, on the reverse strand, counting down.
ATGGCAAAATTTTTGAGCAGGTCGTTAATAAGAAATCTTCCCCTGAAATGATTGATGAAATCATTTTGGATATGGAACTAGATTTGCAACCACCACACACAATTCAAGGTCAAATTACAGATGAAGGTGAGGCAGCCGAAATACATGATTTAATGATGCAAGAGGATTTTGTACCCTTGTGTTACGAAGCATTTCAGTTTATAAGGTAGAATCTTCGTAATATCTCTAAAGAAAAAGATGAACAGCCAATAGGATGTCATATAGTTTCAATAGATACATCGCAGCAGTCTCCTCAAGTTTTTGATGATCCTTTTGCTCATGTGTTAGATTTTGTTTGCTGCAAAAATTCTTCTTCATCAGCTAACCATGCGACAAAAGAGAAGGTTGATAATCATCTGCTTCAAGGGTCACCTTCATTGTCTTGTTTAACAGATTGTTCATTTCATAGCCCATACCAAAGTTTGCAGTCATATGAGAAGATTGATAAAGGAGGCTTTGGTTCTGTTTGGAAGCAACAACAGAGTTTGGTTCTTCATGAAATTCAGGATCCTTTTGACCGCTTGCTGCAATCATCAGAGAAAGACAGTGCAGATGTGAGGAAAAGTTTAATATCCAGCTGTGAAGATTACTTGGACCAGAGCAGTAATGTGTTAATGGAAATCAATGGCGATGCTTATGAAGATCCTTTTGCAGTATTCTTGGAGTCATCCAGCCAATTCATGCTTTGCAAGTTTTTCAGCAGTGAACTTGATTCCAAGTTTCCATGGGAGTTGCCTTTCGATTCTTCCCTTTTCCTGCGCATCAGAAAGCATTTGGGAAGAAATCAAATATCAGCCATAATGCTTACCTAGTTCCATTGGTTGTTCCATCTCACTTGACCGGGTGGTGGAAAGAGTAATTAGGGTAGGTTTGCTGAATAAGCTCAAATATGAGCATCTTTCCAGTTTGTTAGTTAGGATTTAGTCATGTCCGACTTTATTATGGTTTTCAATTTGAGTCTTCAATTAGATTCCGTCTGCATAATGTCAATTTCCGTGTTTTGACTCCATAGCCCAATGGACGAAGGCACTCTCTGCTCTCCCAAAGATCTGCAGTTCTTGGCACCTCCAAGGAGCAAGAGCTACCATCCCTATTGGAGACAATGTTAGAGTCGGTCTTGTCAGTCCTCCATTAGAGATCAAAACTCTTTCTGCATCTCATTTTTAGGTGTCTCGTTCCATTCACTCAGCTACATTCCGCTAGAGGTATGCCATAATCTGACGGAAGGGTCTTGTCAATTCATTCCCCTCATGTCTTGTACCTGTGGGCTTAGGTATTTTCATCAAAGTTATTAAGGTCCATGATAGTAAATTTTTGATATTTTAATGTACAAGAGTCATTTCAGTCATTAGGTGTAGGGTTTGCAAATTGTTGTTCTCAAATAATACTTGCAGGCTAGAGGAAGGTTCAATAGTTCACTCAAATGATGTTTTCGAGCAAGAAAAGATGAATTTTTGAAAACTGAGAGAGGTTTTGGTCCCAAACAGGCCCAGGAAGAAAACCCTCCTTCACTTTTTATACAGGTATCATGGTTTAAGAGAAATGTCAAAAATATCGTTGCCTCAGGGAATTGAGTGCACCTCTGGAGTGACCTTGGGAAAATCAAGTTTTCTCCTAGCTCGGTTGGCCAAATGACTTTCTTGATGAGACAAATGTTAACTAGACACAAATATATATCCAATGCGCTATCATGAGCTCAATTTGGAGTTGAGGAAGGCATTCAAAAGTTGACTGTAACAACACTCTACCTTTAGGCAGCCTCATTTGGCACATTTTGACCAGTATTGGGAGATTTAATATTTTACACGGAAAATGAACTCAAAATGGAAAAATTATAGTTTTTTTAGAAAGTAGACTCAAATATCTTTCCAACGATTTATCCTGCACCCAATTTGGACACCGGGAAGGCCTCCAAACGTCTCCTGCAAAACGCGCTATGCACAGGCTCTATGCACCGCGCACTGGCGCAACGCTAAAAATGGGGAGCTCCAAATCAAGAAAGGTTTGCATTTTTGAATTCAGAATGAAAAAGCATTACTTCTGGTGCATGGCCAAGAAATTTGGAGCATTTTTGGGGCATTTTTGGTCATTTGACAAATTTTTGGGCAAAACACAGGTTTTTTCTCCCTGTGCGCGACGCTAAAAATTGGGAGCTCCAAATGAAGAATGGTTTCCATTTTTGGATTCAGCATGAAAAAACATGACTATTGGTGCTTGGACAAGAAATTTGCGCAATATCTGAGTCTCCAGGAGGTCAAAAACACCCAAAAAATGACCTCTCTACCCCTATTTTGACACACAGGAAGCAGTCTTGGGAGAATGAAGATTTGGAGGGGAAAATGAGCACCAAATTCAGAAATTCCAGTTGGGTTATAAATTAGACAGGACAGGCTTTCCAAAAAGCACACTTGGGTACATTTTGGACACCTGCAAGTGCCTCAAATCAGGCTCCAAAGTATCACGGCGCACAGAGAAAATGGCGCGACGCACACAGGAAAAATTGCCAAATTTGCTTCCGTTTCGCGAAATTTCGATTCGCGACTTCTCCAAGTGGGCCCGCTCATCTAAATTTCGGTTTTTTGGCACCTAAGGCAGCATTTAAAGTATTTTCTCTCCAGATTGGCTTTTATCCAAGTGGCGAAGGAAGGCAAACGGTCACCCAAGCCATTTGTCATGTTTATAACGCTGCACCTGTAGCTCAACCAGGCTAGAGAAATGATTTACTCCACCCTTACAGGAAAGGCCATGGCTGCACATCAGTTGTAGAATTCACTAAATAACATTTCGGCCCAGTATCAGTTGGAAAAGGCCTCCTCACAGGCCAAAGATACCAGAATCAAGTCTTTGGAAGACTTGGTAATTGAATTGGGACATGATCCCAAAGACATCAAGGCTACTGAACAATTAATCAAAAGGAAGAATGATGACATTGCTGCCCTCAAGAAACAGTTGAAGATACCTCAACTGCAGCACCCCTAGACACAGGAAGTCTTGGAAAGCCAAACTAAGCAGGAAGAGTTGATGGATTTAGTCCTTAAACTCAATGATCAGTTGAGGGAGATAGAAAAGGAATTGGATAGCTTGATCCAATTAAAGCAAACTGATCTTGGCACTACCTCAGTGAATGTCATCCCAGCAGTTACCATGGCTGTTCCTTCCACATTGGCAGCCTCATTGGCTCCCACAGCTCAAATGGCCACAGCACAACCAGTTTCTATAGCATCTACATCAGCAACAAGTACATCAGGTGATGAAGTAGCAAAATTGGTTAAAGCTATGGAATAAATGTCCATACAAACCACAGAGATGAATAAGCTCAAAGAGAAAGTGACAAGCTTGGAAACTGATTACAAGCTTGCCAAAATCATGCACAAAGAAGAAGTGCAAAAGGCTACCAGGATGAGTGAAAGATTGAAAGCCCTGGAAAAGGACTTAACATTGAAAGAACCCCTTGGGCAGGCTAAGGAACAACTATGGGCCAATATCATTGACTCTGTCAATGATATTTGGCCATCTATTCAGGTGATTTTCGAGCAAATAGATTTGATAAAACTGGCTACAGAGGCCATCCAGAAAGTAAAAGCAAAATTGGGACAAATGCCAGAAGAGGCTGCCAGAATTATCCAATTCCTTAACACCAAGAATAAGTATGAGCTGCAGGAATTGGAAATAGAGGACATAACAGAGACAATTTTGGAGGTCAAAAGGGTCCTCTCCAAGAGGAACTTGATGCAAAACTTAGAGGATAAGTGTCAGAATGTGTAGCTAGCCGTTGACAGATTTATGGTTAAGTTCCATATTTTGATAGAAAAGGGATTACCCAATCCCTTAGTAATAAATGATAAGCTGATGACACATGAGGATTACAACAAGAAAATCAGAGAGGTAGCAAGAGATCAGGTAAATACATCATCAATGAAGGCATTGCCAATAGGCAGAGTACTCTACCAAACGTTTGAAAACTTGTTTTACCTCCAGCGTGAGGTAAAACACTTGTTTATCAATAAGCCTACTTTTTCCAAATACACAGAAGCAGATGAAACATATAGAAATATGTTGAAAATCAAGCTACCTGATGCTGAAACATGGGAGAAATTAAATGATTTACTATAGAAATATGCAGTAAAAAGGTTAATGTACAGTAAAAATAAAACAGCATGGTAAAAGGATGTTGATAGATCAGCAGAGTCAAAGTGTATCAGATGAAAGGATAAAGTAAATGAAGCATCCAGCGTGAAAGATCAAACAACAAAGCAGATTAAAGGGAAAAAGATCAAAGCCAACAGAACCAAAATAAAAGGGACAACATGAAACAGTTCAATAGCTGTCTCTATCTTCTTGCATGAAGATATTTCTTTTTTCCTAGATTAGTTCTGAATACAGTTTCAGATATTTTGTAACTCCATTTGTATAAATACTTCAAAATTCGAAGTATGTAGGGTGGATTCTATTAGACATTTCTATATACTTTTTTATCAGAAAACCCAGAGGGTTATTGTATCATTTGTTGAGCCAGCAAGCTAGATTGATAAATAAAGATTAGACATTTCCAAGGATTCATGTGTTGAGCGAATTTCAAACAAGTATTTTCATGTGTTATTGTTATTTTTCTCAAAGTTATTCATAATCTTTAATGTATTTCTCAATCTAAATGTTATAACTGGAATAATACTTCAGAACTTGTTTCATTACACTCTCTCTTAACAGTTATGCATTTAAATGTTTTTTGTTGATGTCTAAATTAAAGAATTCTTAATTGCTCTTTGATTTAGATTGATCTCTTGAATATCCAGGTTAAAGGATTCTTAATTGCCCTTTGATCTTGATTATCCCTTCATTCCTCATTCATTATCTGAGTTTGAGAACCCTTAACTTCTCTCTCACCCCAAGTGAAACCCTTTCACCCCTCTGTCTCAAAGATCTGAAAAACACTCTGCTATCTTGCCCTTGGAACATTCCCTTTAGTGAGTTAATCCAGTTTTTCTCCCTTATTGTTTGACTCCATAGCCCAATGGTCTAAAGACATCATTTTATCCATCTGTCTAAGCAAATCCCACCACCAATCTCAAAAACAAATCAAAAACCCCTTTGAACAATCATAACTAGCCTAAAAATTTCTTAACTAAAACAAAGTTAAATTTTAAAGAGAGAGCCCTCTCTGAGCATTAGGAAGGCTAGGTCCTAATCTCCAAAAGTGGTTTGTGGTTACCTCTGGTTTTTCTTTCTTTTTACTTCAAAATAATTATCAGAGTGATAACACAATCCCAGTGGTGAAACAGTGGTAAAGTGCTTGGTAGTAGTCAGGAAGGGTGCTCCAATTGATATCAACCAAACTATTTTCTCTTCTCTTAATGACAGAAAACTTCAAATAGGCCTCCTATTGACCAATGGATTGTTATAGGCTCTTAATTTCAAGCATACTTCTCATGCAATCCATTGGTCAATTCTCCCTCCTCGTGATTATCACCCCACTCTTCGAGGACACCACTTTGTTTTGAGTTGACATATCCACATTGCATGTGTGACTTAACTCACACTTGAGTTTACTAGTCAAGGGTGGCCAAGTTCATTGGCCACCTCTAGCTTATTAAAACACCTTTTCTCGCTCAAAACACATTTTTGTCATTTTTATGTAGAGGGAGGAGGTTAGGGTTCCCATACCTTAGCTTAGTTGTGGATCGAACTATTGTAGAGGTTTGCATGCTAGAATTGGACCATATATCATTATGATCAAGGGAGTTGACTTCTTTGACTTATTTCCTGTGAATGTCTTCATTCTTGATGATACCTTGATTATTGCTTTTGTTGTGTGTTTGTAGGTCACATGGAGCAAGATATACAACACATTCATGTAGAAACAATTTCTTGAGGACTTGGATGACTTGCTAATGTACATCAATATCAAGGGTTTTGGGATGCATAGGATCAAATGCAGATTCCTAGTCATCCCTTGTACAGAAGTAATCGAGTGGATTATTACACACATGGATGACTCTTATCTTGTGCTTCATAGTGAGAGTGGTGGTCAGCTCGCCACCTATTATTGAGAAGATAAGATATGAAGACATATTACATGATGCTCAAGCCCACAGAATAAGAAAACACTGACTTCTACCACAAATGAGCCAATCTCAACATGAGTGACATTATTAGATCCTGGTGTTGACAGCCTACCAAGTTTCAGCATCACCCATATGCAGTCTATCTGACAAAGATTCTCAGAGATGTATATCAGTATTTGATAGCCATGTGTTGTCATTTGCATGGACGCAAGAATGTTGAGGTGTTTGAAGAAAATTGGATATATATGCTCCATATTGTGGTAACTCGTGGTAAATCTTTCAATTGGGAAGATATATTTTCATTTGAGTTGCAGTGTCATGTGGGGCAGGAAAAATCATCTTTGAGGGAAAATCAAGCCTTAGAATTTTACATGTTTCCATTTCTTTTAGATGGAATTTGCACATAATATGTGTTCATGGGACTATACTAGAATTGGACCCCTGAGGAAAAGTTCCTGGTTTAATTTCACTACAGAGTGTTATTAGAATCAAGCTTTAGAGGTGCATATGACAGATTTTCCGAGAAATTCTTCACAATTATTTTTCATATGATATTTGGGATTGATCCTCCATGCATGACTAATCAGGTGAATGAGTTACTACAAGATATCGCAGATTGGTTTGTAATGCCTGAGTGGACATACATCATATGTTTTAGTTGTCATATATCCCCTCAGCTTATGCCACAATATGTGACCAGTAAGGTGGACATGTAGGAAGTGGAAAATTAGTTCGACAAGGGATTATCAGGAGTTTTTCACAAGAGGAAAAAAACCCCTTGGCCCACCTTCCTATTGAGGATTGTATTATATGATTTTAAGAGCCACAAGGCAGAAGCAGCTAAATACAGGAGCTGGATCACCTGCACTTCACCACTAAGGATTTTCATGGGTATGATCCCAGGAGAATATGCAAGAAACATTGTGAAAGGATCGGTCACAATAGAGGGTATTCTTCGATACCTACAATAGAAGATGAGAATATAAATAACCAGTAAAATGAAAACATAAAGGCACATCCAAGGATGGAAACCATTTCACCCCAAGATCCACCAACTCAAGACTTGTAGGTACATGAGGAAGAATAGATAACTCCTCGAGAAAGGAAAGTGTCTTCCAAGAAGAGGATCAGATATGATTCGACGGGCGAGAGTAGCAGAAAGTGGAAATTTAATCCTCTAAACATAGGAGCTATTCAAGCAAAAGAAGAAGAGGAGAAGAGGTAGCTAGATGGGTTCCTTTAGAAGCAACAAGAAGAAGAGGAGGAGATGAAAAGGATAGAATAAAAGCAGCAAAGGAAATCCCAGGAGGAAGAAGCAACACAAAGATTGGAAGAAGAACAATTGACTCAAGAGATAGAAGAGGAAGAGTTGGAGGAATAAGATACCATTCAACCCATGGATGATGAGCTAGGTACTCTAAAGGAACCTCCCCTCGTAGGTCGTCATCTTCCATTTGGAGAGATGGGGATCACACCTTCACCGAAATACAAAGTCATGGATGTGTGTAGTGTAACGTTCGACCAACCTAAAAAGAGGATCATATAGCAGAGGCATATATACTTTCCCAATGATCCTAAAAATCTTATCTCAGCTGCTGCAAAGAAGGTGATAACTTCCAACACTAGAAGGAATCCTAGGGAAGTCATGGAGGCAAATGTTGCATTTTCTACAGCGGCACAGGACAATTCTAAGTACTTTTTGAATGAGAATACCGAGATGAGAATAGAACTTGCTACAGTGAAGCAACAAGAGAAACATCTTGTGGTAGAGAATCAACGGTTGTCATCACAAAGCCTCAACACCGCAGAATGGTAGTCAGCCATGCAAGAAGAATTGGGGCCAATGGAGGACACCATGGCATGATTATACAACGAGATGATTCTTCTACAACAAGTGTTGGATCCTCTTCTTGGCATATAGAAGAAGGAACATGAAGTGGTGAAACTCCTTAAGGTAGCAAATAGAGCAGTCGATCATCACTAGGAGTGGGTTTCCAAGTATCAAGATGCTCCACAACATTTGGAGAAGAAAGATAGGATCATCACAGAGATGGATAGAGTTCAGTTGAGAATCCACCACTAAAACTACATGTGCCTTGGAGAATAGTCGATTAGTACTAAATCTGCATATAATTGACTGCATAATGGTTTTGAGTCTTCAACACAAAATCATGGGATTCCTTCAATAGGTACACTTGAAACAATCATAGGCAGGGAGATCATCTTCCTAAAGATCAGGAAATACATTGGGTAGATCAAGTAGGCAATGGAGCAGGAAGGCTTGGAGGTAACCAAGGACATTATTCTACAATACACCAATGCATCAGTCAAAGCACATATGAAACTTTTATGGTTGTGGAATAATGTACAGTCAAACTCCAAGAACATATTGACTGAGGCACTAGATGTAAAGATGTGCTACATTGGGAATTTCCATATCGGGTTAAAGTCTTCTCCAGATATTGTTATATGGAATTTGTATCTACAGATAAACACATTTTCCCTAAGTGGGTAGCTACACTTAGAACAATAGAAAGAAAGTGGTTTAACCTTTTCCTATAATAGATAGATGATATGAAGGAACTTACTTGTGATCTTTTGCTTCATCGATATCCTTTGAATTGTTCCCATCGCTCCCACTTGAACTAAATCTGCTCAATTGGTACATGTGTCAACAGAAAATGACAACGATGAAAGCATACATGATTTATCTACTATAAACCAATGGAATCAACAACATTGAAATGCATAATCATCATAGATATGAACAAGAATAGGGGAAAAGGACAAACAACCTTATTGATGTAGAAGGAAGATTTACACCCAAAGCTATTCGATCCCGTCACTCATCCAGCTTCAGTCCAACCCTCGTCACACCAAAATCACACCAATCCAGCAGCATAACATTAGTTGACATGAACTCAAATCTCAAACCAACAGTATTTCTCTACAATATTCAAATTTCAGCCCCCTGATCACTATGATGAGTGGTCAATTTATAGGGAAATGGAGGTGGTTATGTCATAAATTGGGCATTGAATGGCTTTCCAAAATTACAGTTAGTTTCCATGGAGAAAGGGATGAGAGGATAGAGGGCTAATTAATCCATAGCCTATCCAAAGTTGACCTCATAGGATGAGATAAGAGTTGGGCATCCTTCTAGAATGCTCTAGAATCATAGAATATTCCCAGAATCCAATGTGAATTTCGCTCATTCTCGCCTAGTGCAGGTCAAAGAGGGCCTAAGTGCACTATAATGAAGGCTTGAATAGGCATACCTACTCTGCAATGAAGTTACCCCTGACCAAGGTTGCGGTGGTGTCCCAAGGAGGCATTTCAACAGGGTTTCAGGCTAGGAAACTTTCATGGATGGAAGCATTCAATCTGATGACTTATCTAGGGCATGTAACAACTGAATTAGGGTTTCATGAGCCCTAATTGTATTGATCTGAATTTTGGTAGTGATGTTCTCAAATAGACCTGTAACAGTTTCCCCCTAAAGCATGAAGTCGACAATGATAATGTCGAGTGACATGATTTATGATGTGTTGAGGAGGATCTGAAGCATACGATGATCTGCATCGATTTCAATACATAATATCATGATTTCTTTGATTTTTTTCATGAATTGTTGAGGGAAGGCATACCCATACTCAACATATAAACTTTTCATTACATGTACATAAATCAGATAGTCATCTATAGATATAGACCCATGATAGGATGACCATCTGTGTAAAGCCATCGTAAATATGATTTAGTACTCTCCTAAAATCATGGCCCGAATGGATGAAACTAGATCCGAGGTCTTCCATCTCGTCCAATCATTCGCTCAAGTATGAGTCTAAACATGTAAAAATGTGATCTGAAGTCTAACATGGGAAGACACCATCTGATTACCAGCCAATGATGTAAGCTTTTAACAAACGCGAGAGAGATCACCGATAATGATAATGATTCTCAAGGTACTATAGTACATTCTGCATGGTGTGAATAAATGTTTTGATGTCGAAAAACATACAAAGTCTTTCGATCAAAGGCCAGTGATGTCAACTTGCCATTGACGTATGCAAGCCTCAAGGTATTAGAAGGGTGTTTCTAAGTCAACTTCTTGGATAATGTGCTGATGTCGACAAGAAGTGACTCATCACAGGAGGGCCTTAATGTATCCCCCATCAACGACGTGAAATGAGTGTAATTATTTTGAAGACAAAATGTGACTGACGACACAATGTTCAAGAATGGCGGTCATGAAAATGAAGGTTTATGAGTATTGCAAAGGATGAAGTTTACTGAGTGACTGCTCTTGAACATGTCAGCAACATTGAATGAATTGGCAGCATTGACCTGAAACCAAAGTGATGGATGGTGTGATAGACCATAGGTATGATAACCATAAAGCAGATAGCCCAACCCAAATAGTCATATAGATGAAGTGAAAGTGTCATGTTCAAAAGAGACTTGCTACCATAAAGTGATTTATCCCTTTTCCCATTTTCCCCAGTCATTACTGACCAGTACCTATTTATTTTTTAACAAGCTTGAGGAAGATAAAATATGCTTGTAGTATAATTCCACCCTTTAGGTGAATCCATCGCTATGTGATGTTTTAACGAGCCTAGTGAAGGTGAAACTCGGTCTTGTCATGATGGATACGTTTGTCGCTATTTGATGTTTTAACGAGTTTAACAACAATGAGAACTCAGTCCTTTTCATGTTTAGAGAGTTTGAAAAGGGACAAAAAGAAGACTCCACGAGTTCTTTTTCGTAAATTTGTCTCTCAAGTTCGAAAAAGCGTAAAATAATACAATAGAGAACCTATTGACCATGTTCGATCATCATATTCCTTTTTCGTAAGTAATCTATCTTAGTCCGGAAAAGGGTTAAACTTATACTGAGTAGATGTCATTTCCAATCCGTTTACGAGCTGAAAAGGACAAGTGCTTGGAAATCTTTTCATATTTCAAGAGTTTGAAAAGAGCTTAAAGAGGACTCTGAGGGGGTTCCTTTTTTGATGTTTAACAGAGCTCGAAAAAGATATAAAAGTGTGCTCTGTGGTCAAAATTATAATTTACGATCATGCACGTCAAATTCCCTATATCAGTTGTAAACCTTCTCAAAGATCCACCAAATGGATTAAACATACCTGTTTCATTGGTAAAAATAGGTAAAAACTATAGTTTATTCATTTAATGAACATGAAATAACCATAAAACAATAATTTACCAAGTTATTTTCACCATTTGAAATTTACCATTCAATTTTGTGCTTTGAACTAGTTTTGACCCCAAACTTCAGCAGATGATTGCAGGAGATTTTGTGGATCATTATTCACGCCGTCAAGACCAGGTAGAAGATCTACCTTTTCTCTTTCATTTAAGGTCACGCTTTTTCAATTTCAGGAAAACAATTTGGGGTTTTTGGGTCCCTAGGGAAAATATACCTCGTCCTGGGATCAACGCAGCCCAACACATCAAAAACTGTATTGCAGTGCAGTCAAGTAGAAGGGTACCTTGTCTGCAGCACACTGTCTCAAGACCAGGGCTGCGCTGGGCGCAGTTTAGAAATTTGTTTCTTTTGTTTTACCCAAAAACTCTTCAATTTTTTGCATGAAATGGATTCTAACTAAGCCTATGGTTTGATTTCAGACTTTGATCAAATTACAATGGATATTGCTTGGCATGAAAGAGAACATGAAGAACGGGATATGGTTTCCCTAAATAATCCTGGTACAGTTGAGGCCCTCAGAGACTGTGGGTTACTCAAATATTTCAGGTTGTCCGAGATGAGGCAACAGTTAGAACTATTTCAGTTCTTAGTTCATTCATGGGATCTAGTAGAGCAGGCTTTTCACATAGGGGGCAAAGTGCTCCCTATATTGGTCGATGATATTTACTTCCTTACAAGATTGTCAAGATGTGGTGCCCCCATATCTCTTTCAGGTTCTACCCGTGGAGATGAATCAATGAGGGACTACATTCGACAGTTTTGTCAACCAGGTACACAACCTAGCAAAGATGGGAAGATAAACATCAGGGATGTTCGTTATTTTCCCCTAAAAACAATCCTTTTCACCATCGCAATGTTGGTGGGTAGTGCGAAACTTCATCTGGCGAACATATCATACATTCAGTATGCACTAGAGTGTCTTAAGCCAACTATATTCAACTGGTGTGAGGTATTTCTCTCTTCGATGAAAGAGCAGCTAACCAAATTAAAGAGCAGTAAGATGAAGAATTTTAGCTATGGTTCGATCTTGATTTCTTTTAACTTAGAGAGAAGTCCATTGATGCAACCTCAACATGTGTCACTAAGTTTGACTAGTCATAGAGATCCACAGATGTAGAGATGGGTTGAATTGATGGCTTGACATGTCGGTCAATCATCAATCTCATTTCCTCCTACATTTTGTAGTTAGCTCAGTAGACAACACATTGTCATCGAGGATCATCCATATGTAGGGATGGACTTTCGTGGAGATCGAAGGCCAGTGATGTCAACCTGTCTCCAGAAGCGAGAAACTTGCCATTGACGTATGCAAGCCTCAAGGTATTAGAAGGGTGTTTCTAAGTCAACTTCTTGGATAATGTGCTGATGTCGACAAGAAGTGACTCATCACAGGAGGGCCTTAATGTATCCCCCATCAACGACGTGAAATGAGTGTAATTATTTTGAAGACAGAATGTGACTGACGACACAATGTTCAAGAATGGCGGTCATGAAAATGAAGGTTTATGAGTATTGCAAAGGATGAAGTTTACTGAGTGACTTCTCTTGAACATGTCAGCAACATTGAATGAATTGGCAGCATTGACCTGAAACGAAAGTGATGGATGGTGTGATAGACCATAGGTATGATAACCATAAAGCAGATAGCCCAACCCAAATAGTCATATAGATGAAGTGAAAGTGTCATTACTGACCAGTACCTATTTATTTTTTAACAAGCTTGAGGAAGATAAAATATGCTTGTAGTATAATTCCACCCTTTAGGTGAATCCATCGCTATGTGATGTTTTAACGAGCCTAGTGAAGGTGAAACTCGGTCTTGTCATGATGGATACATTTGTCGCTATTTGATGTTTTAACGAGTTTAACGACAATGAGAACTCAGTCCTTTTCATGTTTAGAGAGTTTGAAAAGGGACAAAAAGAAGACTCCACGAGTTCTTTTTCGTAAATTTGTCTCTCAAGTTCGAAAAAGCGTAAAATAATACAATAGAGAACCTATTGACCATGTTCGATCAACATATTCCTTTTTCGTAAGTAATCTATCTTAGTCCGGAAAAGGGTTAAACTTATACTGAGTAGATGTCATTTCCAATCCGTTTACGAGCTGAAAAGGACAAGTGCTTGGAAATCTTTTCATATTTCAAGAGTTTGAAAAGAGCTTAAAGAGGACTCTAAGGGGGTTCCTTTTTTGATGTTTAACAGAGCTCGAAAAAGATATAAAAGTGTGCTCTGTGGTCAAAATTATAATTTACGATCATGCACGTCAAATTCCCTATATCAGTTGTAAACCTTCTCAAAGATCCACCAAATGGATTAAACATACCTGTTTCATTGGTAAAAATAGGTAAAAACTATAGTTTATTCATTTAATGAACATGAAATAACCATAAAACAATAATTTACCAAGTTATTTTCACCATTTGAAATTTACCATTCAATTTTGTGCTTTGAACTAGTTTTGACCCCAAACTTCAGCAGATGATTGCAGGAGATTTTGTGGATCATTATTCACGCCGTCAAGACCAGGTAGAAGATCTACCTTTTCTCTTTCATTTAAGGTCACGCTTTTTCAATTTCAAGAAAAAAATTTGGGGTTTTTGGGTCCCTAGGGAAAATATACCTCGTCCTGGGATCAACGCAGCCCAACACATCAAAAACTGCATTGCAGTGCAGTCAAGTAGAAGGGTACCTTGTTTGCAGCACACTGTCTCAAGACCAGGGCTACGCTGGGCGCAGTTTAGAAATTTGTTTCTTTTGTTTTACCCAAAAACTCTTCAATTTTTTGCATGAAATGGATTCTAACTAAGCCTATGGTTTGATTTCAGACTTTGATCAAATTACAATGGATATTGCTTGGCATGAAAGAGAACATGAAGAACGGGATATGGTTTCCCTAAATAATCCTGGTACAGTTGAGGCCCTCAGAGACTGTGGGTTACTCAAATATTTCAGGTTGTCCGAGATGAGGCAACAGTTAGAACTATTTCAGTTCTTAGTTCATTCATGGGATCTAGTAGAACAGGCTTTTCACATAGGGGGCAAAGTGCTCCCTATATTGGTCGATGATATTTACTTCCTTACAAGATTGTCAAGATGTGGTGCCCCCATATCTCTTTCAGGTTCTACCCGTGGAGATGAATCAATGAGGGACTACATTCGACAGTTTTGTCAACCAGGTACACAACCTAGCAAAGATGGGAAGATAAACATCAGGGATGTTCGTTATTTTCCCCTAAAAACAATCCTTTTCACCATCGCAATGTTGGTGGGTAGTGCGAAACTTCATCTGGCGAACATATCATACATTCAGTATGCACTAGAGTGTCTTAAGCCAACTATATTCAACTGGTGTGAGGTATTTCTCTCTTCGATGAAAGAGCAGCTAACCAAATTAAAGAGCGGTAAGATGAAGAATTTTAGCTATGGTTCGATCTTGATTTCTTTTAACTTAGAGAGAAGTCCATTGATGCAACCTCAACATGTGTCACTGAGTTTGACTAGTCATAGAGATCCACAGATGTAGAGATGGGTTGAATTGATGGCTTGACATGTCGGTCAATCATCAATCTCATTTCCTCCTACATTTTGTAGTTAGCTCAGTAGACAACACATTGTCATCGAGGATCATCCATATGTAGGGATGGACTTTCGTGGAGATCGAAGGCCAGTGATGTCAACCTGTCTCCAGAAGCGAGAAACTTGCCATTGACGTATGCAAGCCTCAAGGTATTAGAAGGGTGTTTCTAAGTCAACTTCTTGGATAATGTGCTGATGTCGACAAGAAGTGACTCATCACAGGAGGGCCTTAATGTATCCCCCATCAACGACGTGAAATGAGTGTAATTATTTTGAAGACAGAATGTGACTGACGACACAATGTTCAAGAATGGCGGTCATGAAAATGAAGGTTTATGAGTATTGCAAAGGATGAAGTTTACTGAGTGACTTCTCTTGAACATGTCAGCAACATTGAATGAATTGGCAGCATTGACCTGAAACCAAAGTGATGGATGGTGTGATAGACCATAGGTATGATAACCATAAAGCAGATAGCCCAACCCAAATAGTCATATAGATGAAGTGAAAGTGTCATTACTGACCAGTACCTATTTATTTTTTAACAAGCTTGAGGAAGATAAAATATGCTTGTAGTATAATTCCACCCTTTAGGTGAATCCATCGCTATGTGATGTTTTAACGAGCCTAGTGAAGGTGAAACTCGGTCTTGTCATGATGGATACGTTTGTCGCTATTTGATGTTTTAACGAGTTTAACGACAATGAGAACTCAGTCCTTTTCATGTTTAGAGAGTTTGAAAAGGGACAAAAAGAAGACTCCACGAGTTCTTTTTCGTAAATTTGTCTCTCAAGTTCGAAAAAGCGTAAAATAATACAATAGAGAACCTATTGACCATGTTCGATCAACATATTCCTTTTTCGTAAGTAATCTATCTTAGTCCGGAAAAGGGTTAAACTTATACTGAGTAGATGTCATTTCCAATCCGTTTACGAGCTGAAAAGGACAAGTGCTTGGAAATCTTTTCATATTTCAAGAGTTTGAAAAGAGCTTAAAGAGGACTCTAAGGGGGTTCCTTTTTTGATGTTTAACAGAGCTCGAAAAAGATATAAAAGTGTGCTCTGTGGTCAAAATTATAATTTACGATCATGCACGTCAAATTCCCTATATCAGTTGTAAACCTTCTCAAAGATCCACCAAATGGATTAAACATACCTGTTTCATTGGTAAAAATAGGTAAAAACTATAGTTTATTCATTTAATGAACATGAAATAACCATAAAACAATAATTTACCAAGTTATTTTCACCATTTGAAATTTACCATTCAATTTTGTGCTTTGAACTAGTTTTGACCCCAAACTTCAGCAGATGATTGCAGGAGATTTTGTGGATCATTATTCACGCCGTCAAGACCAGGTAGAAGATCTACCTTTTCTCTTTCATTTAAGGTCACGCTTTTTCAATTTCAGGAAAAAAATTTGGGGTTTTTGGGTCCCTAGGGAAAATATACCTCGTCCTGGGATCAATGCAGCCCAACACATCAAAAACTGCATTGCAGTGCAGTCAAGTAGAAGGGTACCTTGTCTGCAGCACACTGTCTCAAGACCAGGGCTGCGCTAGGCGCAGTTTAGAAATTTGTTTCTTTTGTTTTACCCAAAAACTCTTCAATTTTTTGCATGAAATGGATTCTAACTAAGCCTATGGTTTGATTTCAGACTTTGATCAAATTACAATGGATATTGCTTGGCATGAAAGAGAACATGAAGAACGGGATATGGTTTCCCTAAATAATCCTGGTACAGTTGAGGCCCTCAGAGACTGTGGGTTACTCAAATATTTCAGGTTGTCCGAGATGAGGCAACAGTTAGAACTATTTCAGTTCTTAGTTCATTCATGGGATCTAGTAGAGCTTTTCACATAGGGGGCAAAGTGCTCCCTATATTGATCGATGATATTTACTTCCTTACAAGATTGTCAAGATGTGGAGCCCCCATATCTCTTTCAGGTTCTACCCGTGGAGATGAATCAATGAGGGACTACATTCGACAGTTTTGTCAACCAGGTACACAACCTAGCAAAGATGGGAAGATAAACATCAGGGATGTTCGTTATTTTCCCCTACAAACAATCCTTTTCACCATCGCAATGTTGGTGGGTAGTGCGAAACTTCATCTGGCGAACATATCATACATTCAGTATGCACTAGAGTGTCTTAAGCCAACTATATTCAACTGGTGTGAGGTATTTCTCTCTTCGATGAAAGAGCAGCTAACCAAATTAAAGAGCGGTAAGATGAAGAATTTTAGCTATGGTTCGATCTTGATTTCTTTTAACTTAGAGAGAAGTCCATTGATGCAACCTCAACATGTGTCACTGAGTTTGACTAGTCATAGAGATCCACAGATGTAGAGATGGGCTGAATTGATGGCTTGACATGTCGGTCAATCATCAATCTCATTTCCTCCTACATTTTGTAGTTAGCTCAGTAGACAACACATTGTCATCGAGGATAATCCATATGTAGGGATGGACTTTCGTGGAGATCGAAGGCCAGTGATGTCAACCTGTCTCCAGAAGCGAGAAACTTGCCATTGACGTATGCAAGCCTCAAGGTATTAGAAGGGTGTTTCTAAGTCAACTTCTTGGATAATGTGCTGATGTCGACAAGAAGTGACTCATCACAGGAGGGCCTTAATGTATCCCCCATCAACGACGTGAAATGAGTGTAATTGTTTTGAAGACAGAATGTGACTGACGACACAATGTTCAAGAATGGCGGTCATGAAAATGAAGGTTTATGAGTATTGCAAAGGATGAAGTTTACTGAGTGACTTCTCTTGAACATGTCAGCAACATTGAATGAATTGGCAGCATTGACCTGAAACCAAAGTGATGGATGGTGTGATAGACCATAGGTATGATAACCATAAAGCAGATAGCCCAACCCAAATAGTCATATAGATGAAGTGAAAGTGTCATTACTGACCAGTACCTATTTATTTTTTAACAAGCTTGAGGAAGATAAAATATGCTTGTAGTATAATTCCACCCTTTAGGTGAATCCATCGCTATGTGATGTTTTAACGAGCCTAGTGAAGGTGAAACTCGGTCTTGTCATGATGGATACGTTTGTCGCTATTTGATGTTTTAACGAGTTTAACGACAATGAGAACTCAGTCCTTTTCATGTTTAGAGAGTTTGAAAAGGGACAAAAAGAAGACTCCACGAGTTCTTTTTCATAAATTTGTCTCTCAAGTTCGAAAAAGCGTAAAATAATACAATAGAGAACCTATTGACCATGTTCGATCAACATATTCCTTTTTCGTAAGTAATCTATCTTAGTCCGGAAAAGGGTTAAACTTATACTGAGTAGATGTCATTTCCAATCCGTTTACGAGCTAAAAAGGACAAGTGCTTGGAAATCTTTTCATATTTCAAGAGTTTGAAAAGAGCTTAAAGAGGACTCTAAGGGGGTTCCTTTTTTGATGTTTAACAGAGCTCGAAAAAGATATAAAAGTGTGCTCTGTGGTCAAAATTATAATTTACGATCATGCACGTCAAATTCCCTATATCAGTTGTAAACCTTCTCAAAGATCCACCAAATGGATTAAACATACCTGTTTCATTGGTAAAAATAGGTAAAAACTATAGTTTATTCATTTAATGAACATGAAATAACCATAAAACAATAATTCACCAAGTTATTTTCACCATTTGAAATTTACCATTCAATTTTGTGCTTTGAACTAGTTTTGACCCCAAACTTCAGCAGATGATTGCAGGAGATTTTGTGGATCATTATTCACGCCGTCAAGACCAGGTAGAAGATCTACCTTTTCTCTTTCATTTAAGGTCACGCTTTTTCAATTTCAGGAAAAAATTTTGGGGTTTTTGGGTCCCTAGGGAAAATATACCTCGTCTTGGGATCAACGCAGCCCAACACATCAAAAACTGCATTGCAGTGCAGTCAAGTAGAAGGGTACCTTGTCTGCAGCACACTGTCTCAAGACCAGGGCTGCGATGGGTGCAGTTTAGAAATTTGTTTCTTTTGTTTTACCTAAAAACTCTTCAATTTTTTGCATGAAATGGATTCTAACTAAGCCTATGGTTTGATTTCAGACTTTGATCAAATTACAATGGATATTGCTTGGCATGAAAGAGAACATGAAGAACAGGATATGGTTTCCCTAAATAATCCTGGTACAGTTGAGGCCCTCAGAGACTGTGGGTTACTCAAATATTTCAGGTTGTCCGAGATGAGGCAACAGTTAGAACTATTTCAGTTCTTAGTTCATTCATGGGATCTAGTAGAGCAGGCTTTTCACATAGGGGGCAAAGTGCTCCCTATATTGGTCGATGATATTTACTTCCTTACAAGATTGTCAAGATGTGGTGCCCCCATATCTCTTTCAGGTTCTACCCGTGGAGATGAATCAATGAGGGACTACATTCGACAGTTTTGTCAACCAGGTACACAGCCTAGCAAAGATGGGAAGATAAACATCAGGGATGTTCGTTATTTTCCCTTACGAACAATCCTTTTCACTATCGCAAAGTTGGTGGGTAGTGCGAAACTTCATCTGGTGAACAGATCATACATTCAGTATGCACTAGAGTGTCTTGAGCCAACTATATTCAACTAGTGTGAGGTAGTTCTCTCTTCGATGAAAGAGCAGCTAACCAAATTAAAGAGCGGTAAGACGAAGAATTTTAGCTATGGTTCGATCTTGATTTCTTTTAACTTAGAGAGAAGTCCATTGATGCAACCTCAACATGTGTCACTGAGTTTGACTAGTCATAGAGATCCACAGATGTAGAGATGGGTTGAATTGATGGCTTGACATGTCGGTCAATCATCAATCTCATTTCCTCCTACATTTTGTAGTTAGCTCAGTAGACAACACATTGTCATCGAGGATCATCCATATGTAGGGATGGACTTTCGTGGAGATCCAGATTTGAGATTACCAGTGGGTGCTCAATGGGGTGCTATAGGTAAATTGTTTTGACCATGTGTTTTTATTTTTTTAAGTTTTTACATGTTTTTGTATGTTTTGATGTTTCCAAGACTAAAATAAAAATGTTCTCATGCATACAGATGTTGGCACCATTCGTCTAATGGGTCATCAACAAGAGGTGGGTGAGCCAATGCTGAGAAATGTCGAAAGAGCAGTTCTCTAGGATTTGGATTTGATCGAGACACTGGCAGAGTTGCAAGATCATATAGATGGGTTAACCCTCTATATATCGGATATTCGGATCGAGGAGTTACCGATGAGGCTACAACGCCATACTAGAGGTGTACCTAGCCATTAGATGAGGCTATTGTGCATGATAGCTCAAGCAATGACCTGTTATCATGAGCATCATTAGATCTACTTAGGATAATTTATTGTATGCATTTTGAGTTTTGTGGTCAGATGACCAACATATCTTGGACACAATTTTTTGTAAAAAATTTAGACATCTACCTATTTTACTTTTAGAGTTTTTATATGGTTATGTGTGATCCTATTCAACTATTGATGTGAATTGAAAATTTACTTTTTACATGTGTCGTAAATATATGTTTAACATATAGTTTGTTAAAGAATCAATCAATGTGTTAAAGTTCTTGGAAATATGTTGATATTGAATGTATCAAAATGTCTTTCCAAGAGACAAACTCTAAGGAACATATGATAAATAGTTGGATTTTGTACAGTGTAAACATTTGTAAGTTGTAGTACGACAAGTTGTGAGTCCACCCTAATGATGATTCGGCAAATTCCAAGAGAAATGGCATCATAGATTAGTTCAATCAATGCACTATACTCAACAATATTGTTCATAGAACAACCAATACAAATCCCTTGAAAACTCACTAACTCACCACTTGGAGCGAATATGGCTCATGCTGTAGAAGATAGGTTCTGTGTACTATGACTAGCACCATCGGCATAACCAACAAATGGTTCCAAAGATTCTAACATTTTCAACAAATGCAAATCGGATTACTTAACCACATAAAAACTATAAAAGTCACATTGTGACACACACGCACGCAATCAAATCATATATACAGTGTTTTTTACTATGCAAAATCAATCATAGTAACGATTAAGATACAACTGTTTCGGGGTTGCGACAATGGAATTCCATCATAATCAACTAGCTCGTAAGCACCTTTTGCCAAAACACACTTGACAATATAGGGGCCCATCCATAAAGGTTCAAATTTCCCTCCTCCTAATTTATCGGCTCCCTGATCATAAAGCAAGACCAGGTCTCCTTCTGAGAAAACGTGAGGCTTGACATTGCGGTCGTATTGCACCTTAATTCATTTTCTTATGTGCTTCGTTGGCCAATGCGGCTTCACGACGTGTTTCATCTAGATTGATGAGTTCTAAGAAACATGCTTCCTCATCAGAAGTGTCAGGTAACAGGTCAATTGCGAGTTTTAATGATGAAATTTCACATTGTACGGGCAAGATTGCCTCCAGACCATACACCAACTGAAAAGGTGTGAATCCAGTTGCGTTCCTTATAGAGATTCGGTAAGCCCACAAAGTTGAGTACAGGATCAAATGCCAATTTCGTTTGTGAACTCCTATCATTAATTGAAGCATTCTCTTAAGGATTTTGTTGATGGCTTCAACTTGTCCATTAGCTTGTGGATAATAAGGAGTAGAACTATCATGTGAAAGTCCTAACTTGGCAGTTAATTCAGTCATCATATGGTTGCGAAAATGTGAACCATGATTTGTAACTATAGCTTGTGGTACACAAAATTGTGCAACCACATGGTTGAAGAAAAAAAGAGTAGTAATCTCACCACTGTTGTTTAATGTAGGCATTGCCTCAACCCATTTCGTAAAATAGTCCACGGCGATAATAATATACCCATGCCCCTCAGCCAAGGTAGGGTTACATGTCATAAAATCAATGCCCCATTTTTCAAATGGTCCAATAGAGATGACAGGATGCAGTGGTGCAAGTGGTATTCAAGTTTTACGGTCAAAAATTTGGCATGCATGACAACTTATGACAACAATAATGCAATCGTTAAATATGGTTGGTCAAAAGTAACCAGCACAAAGAATCTTCTGTGCAGTAGCATAACCAGATAAATGTCCACCACAAGCACCAGAATGGCAATCATTTAGGACTTTCTTGGCTTCCTCATGTGTGAGGCACCTCAATAAAATCGTATCGATACTACGAAGATATAGGGTGTCGCCAATGATCAGATAATATTTTACTTGATATCGAATATGTCGTTGTTGCGAGCGGGAGGTATTAGGCTGGAAAGTTTGGGTTTGGAGATAGATTAGTATATCTCCATACCAAGGGTCAGATGATGAAATCAAAAATAGAGACTCATCTGGAATTGATGGTTCTGTTGTTAAGTCTATGATAGTAGAGGGAAGGTTGCAAAGAAGTTCAGTAAAAACTAGAGATTTCTTTGACTTGGACTTGATGAATTCCAAATCAAATTCTTGCAAAATGAAGATCCATTTCGAATATTTACTCCCCAGCAAATTGAAATGAAAAGATGTATGTCATAGGGTTGTAATCTGAAATGACAGTGGTCTTTCGAAGCATGATACAATGGAAAAATCTCTGTACAGCTTGAACGGTAGCCAAAGCTAGCTTTTTGATGAAGGGTACTTAACTTTCGTATCATTGAGATTGTGACTCAAATAATAGATCAGATGTTTAGTCCCATCTTCTTCTTGGACTAAAACCATACCAATGGTTGTATCTGCAGTGGCGAGATACAGGAAATAGTCGTTTTGATAATTAGGGGCATACATTAATGATGCTCGAATCAGGGTATCTTTGAGAGCATCAAAGGAAGCTTGCACAACCTGGTCCCAATGGAAGGAAATTCCCTTTTTCAAAAGATGAGTAAATCCTTTAGCCATTTTAGCATAGTTGGGAATGAATCTCCTTAGAAAGTTATCCTTCCCTTAGAGTCTCTGTAACTAGAGTAAATTGGAAGGTGGAGGCAGATCAAGAATTTCCTTAACCTTCAAAGGGTTGAGTCGAAATCCTTCTTTAGACACTACAAAACCAAGCAAACGACTAGAACCAACACAAAACACACATTTATGTGGATTGAGTTGAATTTTGTAGTGTCGGCACCGTAAAAAGATGGCTCTCAGATGTTGTGGGTGATCAACCTGTTTCCATGAATGAGCAGGTAAATCATCTAGATAGGGTTGAACAATGTGTTTGATGTCATGGAAGGCATAATTCATTGCCCTTTGAAAAGTTGCCCCAACATTCTTCAAACCAAAAGGGAGTTTCCTATATGTGAATGTGCCCCAGGGACAAATAAAGGCAATTTTATATTGGTCTTTTGGGTGGATATTGATCTGATTATAGCCGGAAAAGCCATCCATAAATGAAAATATTTCACATCTAGCATAGTCATCAATTATCTGGTCAATAAAGGGAGTGGGATAATTGTCTTTTGGACAAGCATTATTAACATCCCTATAATCAACACACACTCGTATTTTTCCTTGTTTCTTCATGACAGGAATAATATTAGAAACCCAATCGGTAAGAGGAATGGGGTATATGAAACTAGCATGCAAAAGTTTTTCAATTTCTGCTTTTATGGCAGCAACCTTCTTTGGATGAATAGGACGGAGGCGTTGTCGTACCGGTTTGACATCAGAATACATTTTAATCTCATGTTCAACTATACTAGAATCAATACCTGGAATTTCCCCATGTGACCAAGCAAAGATATTGCAGAATTCACAAAAAAGAGCACGGTAAGTTTCAAGTTCCAATGGAGAACAAGATTTGCCAACATGGATGTTTTCTACAATTTCAGGTTTGGTCGAAATGTCGATAGAAATGGTTTCTTCAATATTTGATAAGTTTCGTTCAGAATCGACTGTATGTATAAATACAAAATCCAAAAGGAAATCAATGATTGAAGGGTGATTTAGTTCATTTGGAATATCTTCTATGTGGTCTGGAAGATGGGATTGATGATGATAATCTACCCATGTTTCTTCTTTTGTCATCATTGATTGGATGATTCCTTCATCAGTAGAAAATGTACGTGAAAAAGGATCAAAGGAAGTACCATATTCTAACGAACAATCAACCCATACAATTGGTGATGATGGATTTGGATTTTGCAAGCCAAAAAGATTGATTGCTATATAATTTCAATGGGTCTTAGAGACATGGTTTCATTATGAATATCAACTTCAGAATTATTGGAAATCTTCCATGAATCAAATGAAGTGGAAGATATCATGTTACAAGTCTCAATTTTTGCAACTTCCGCCATTTGTGATGGTGATGGTAGCGAAAAGGTACCCATTAGGGAAGAATCTTTTAAGAGACCTACTCCAATGTTCTGAAGATATAGCGTGGGTCCATGAACTAATGGAATGCTTCCATATGCCTGTGAACTAGAGGCGAAGAAGGCGAGTTGATTAATTACTGTGATTCTGCCTTTATAAGGGAAAGTGATCATACGAAAGTATGTCGAAACCATAGCAACCATAGCATAAACCCACAGTCTTCCTAGTAAAATATTGTAGTCAAGGGGTTCGTCAACAACCTCAACTTCAACAGTTACAGTTTTTCCCCCTAGTTCTATCAGCAGGTTACTTAAAATTCCACAAGGTGTATAAGTGCGATTGTCAAGAAATTTTAACGTTGTAGGTGATCGTGACAAAGGCGGTTAGCCATGTGTTTTCCAACAATTCATTGACATGATAAAAGTAGATGCACCCTCGTCAACGATGGTTCAGTGAACAAGTTTATTCAAATATTTTACTTGGATCAAGAATGCTAACTGTTCTGGTAATTGTGGTGTATAAAATGCATGGTTAAAAACCACAAGGTTAGCATCCGTTGGATCAATTCCACCAATCTTTGACAATAAAGCCTGCTTTTGGGAGGGACAATTTTGAAGCACCTCAGGTGTCGACATAGAAAAAGGTGACTGAGCCAAATATTCTACTATGTTATAATTTTGTGTTGCTCGAGCTCGAGGGTTGAATGTAGATTTATGCATAACTCCCTTGGGCAGTTTTATTGTTAACTATGGTGCAATAGGTGGTGGAATGGAATCAGACGAAGTCGAATTCAAAGCATTGGGTTGATCTATAGCTTGGTTATTCGATGACGAAGAGGGATTACCGTAATATTTACTTCGTGTAGTCACCAAAACATTAGTCTTAGGCTTAGTGGCAGATAGCATAAGCACTTGTGAAGTGGAAGTATGATCTGTAGCAACCAAATGAGTCTCTAGATTTGGAAAAGGGTCTGTCAACACAGCGGATGCACTAGAAGTATTAAGAAGTTTTGAGACTTCAAAGTGGCGAGGAAAATCTCATATAAAATGCTCCTCATTACAAATTAAACATGGGTAACGAGGTTTCCTAGCAGGAGAAGAGGAATCATATGATTTCTCTTGAGGGGGAGGATTTCGTTTCTTTTTGGCTTTCCCCTTCTTCTTGCTTCCAGGTTGCTTTTCATTTTTACCTTTGTCAGATGACACGGAATTTATTTCGGAAGCAAGTGTATTATCAGATGCACTAGAAGTTTTATTTGAAATACCAAGTGTTTGACCAGATGGTCTACCTGCTGTTTGGGTTCTTGAAAAACCTATCACACCATCACCGGCATGAGAGTCCTTACTGGATGGAGGTGGTGGAACAGTAAAAGCTAGTCTAGGTGCATTTGGAATCTTATCATAGAGTGTTTCAAATTGGGTGTAAATCAATTCTAAGTATTAGGCACGAAAAATTAATTTCTCTTCAGTAACAACTCCTCCTTTAGACACATCCTCAGTGATAGATGGCAACAAGGATTTGATAAACCACTTAGCTAAAAGCTGATCAGGAACAAAGTTTTGACCATTTGACGATGACGATGCCACTCATGAATATGATTCGAATTGTGAGTAGCAGTGGTCTGTTTAAAGTTGGTCAACACTTCTGTTCAAATTTCATATTTGATGGATAGTTGCAAGTAGGTCAAAAATGTAGTGGCTAAGGATGTGAAGTTATCAAATGAAGCTCATGGTAATTCAATATACCACTTTGCAGTCGGACCAATAAGTGTTCGCTGTAAAATATGTAATCTAACTAAATCAACATTTAAGGAGTTGGATGAACACCATAAATGAAAAGTCATAACATGGTTGGATGGATCTTCTCCAGGGTTTCCATTGAACGTAGGAATATCAAAAGGAAATTTGTGAGGAATCATAGGCCACCAAGGTGCATAAAGAATTTGATCATTGGTAAGTCGATTTAAATCTGGTAATTCAAGTGTTGCGACAAAAGGCAACTATTGGTTTAGGTCAGGTTGAGTGTAACCAGGGTAAGATGGAATTGCCTGGGAAATAGGGCTTTGCATACTAGCATAAGGAATCTGTTGCTGGTAACCTTGATAGGGATAGGTTTGTTGAGCATATCCAGTATAAGGTGGTTGTTGGGCATCGGGATAAATGTGTTGTTGTCCAAACCCAGCATAGGCTTGTTGACCAGGACCTAGGTAAACTTGTTGTTGACCAAATTCAGGCTTGTTGATCAGGACCTAGGTAAACTTGTTACTGTTGGAATTGTTGTTGTGCATATTGTGGCTTCCATGGTTGTTGATGTAACTGTTGTTGCCCACCAATGTAAGTTTGACCAGGTTGTGAATAAATTAGACCAGTATAAGTCTAAGTCATTCCAGTAAATGGTACACTAGCCTGAGGTTGTTGGATTTTAGGCACAAACGATTGTTGTAAAATGGCTTGAGAAGACTGAGTTTGTAGACCTGAAACTTGAGGGTCAGAGGTTGAAGGACCAGCTTGCAAAGGTTGAGATACAGTTAACTGAGCTTGTGACTATGGTAAATTCATAACGCCAGGCATAGTAGGTATGGATGAAACAGATTGCATTGGTTGTGATGGATACACAAGCCTTGGTTGAATGGGCATTGTAGGCTGCCACTGACAAATAGTCATTCCAAAATAATTTGGACCTAAAGACGACGAGATACCGCCATATGATTGCCCCCGAGAAAATGGAGGATAAGAATATTTGCATATTGTTCTCCATATGGAGGTAATCCAGTGTAAAGTGGATACATTGGATGGTAACTAGATGGACCAGCTTGATATTGACGTGATGGATCAAACCGTTTAGTATCCGTAGGTGAAGAACCAGGTAAAATTCCTGTGGATGACATGGGTGAAGACCATGGACTAGAAGCAACACTAGAGTGAGTCCCAGATAATGATTGGTAACCTGATGGGATGGATGGAACACCATATAGATGTGACTCAAGTGTTTTGGTAAACATCGAAGAAGTAGCGACAGTAGATGTTGTCGCATCTGTAACAGATGATACAGTCTAGGATGTTGTTTCAACCATAGTCAAATGACCCAATAAATGTCCTAATGAATCTACGAGAGTTTGAAATTAAACAGGATCAAAAGGAGAAATAAACAGAAGAGAATAAGGATAAAGATAAATCCTGGGTCCAAAATGAGTTGGCGTTTTGAGTGTTTCTTCTTCAGATTCCTCTTCAATAGCAAACAAACCAGGTGGAAGGATTTCATCGTCAAGTCCATAATAGATTTCAAGTGTTTGACTCTACAATAAAGGGGAAATCTCAACAGTTACAGATGTCTGAGGATAAACCAATCGATTGTCTTATAGTACGAGAAAAACTTCTGATTGTTCAACTTCGATATCCAAGTGTTCTGGTAAAAGAAAAACGAGTTCAGGATGAGTTTCTTGAACAACTTTTGGTTCAGAAGTAACTTCTGGTTAGACAACTTCAGTTATCATTTCACTAAGTTCACTTTTAGTCTCCTCAAGTAATTGTAAAGGTTCCACTTCAGTAGCAGATGAACCAGTAATTGTAGGAGTAATTGGGGTCATAGTACTTACGGTATAGGTGAGTCTCGTAATTCAGATGAAGAACCAAAAGTTTGTGATGTACTAGACTCAGTTAAATGAGACCGCTTTTGTCGACTAGGTGTAGCTTCACGGGGTAAAGGCAATTTACTTACTGTCCTCCACAAATGATGGGGTAAAGTTTGAGGTTCCTCCATGATTGTTGATTGATTTTATTAAAAAAATAAATAAACAAAAAGAGGGTAATCTAGGCAAAAGGATTACCAAGCAACTGTGAACTACAATATACTACCTCAATAAACCAAGGACTTAACATACGTGCAGGAAATCTCCCTGAATGTTGTGTTCGATGTATCACAGTGTACAAGGTGGCCGACTCAGTTACCTAAGGATGGATAGCAACCTAATGTATTCCTCCCATATATACCCAAATGTATGTGGAGGCCCAATCCATGTTAGCACTTTCTAATGCGAAACCGCACAGTGAGAGCATTCCTTTATACTTTGCGTACTATAAAACTGCCCTATATACCCGAAGGTACGTGGATGAGCTACGATATACTTACATACATGGAATGAAGTGTTATCACTCTAAAATTTCCCTAGGGTTGTCATGAAAGAAATAATAGAGGTAACCACAAACCTACTTTTGAGATCAGGATCTAGACTTCCTAATGCTTAGAGAGGGCTCTCTCTTAATGATTTAACTTTGTTTGGTTAATTGATTTTAGGCTAGTTATTTAAGCTTGGTTGGTTTTTTATTTGATTTGGTGGTGGAATCACTGATTTAGATGGATAGAAAAGTGTCTTTTTACCATTGGTCTATGGAGTTCAAATGTCAAGAAAACAGGACTGAATCAAGTTCTAAAGATAGTGTTCATAGGGCAAGGTAGCTAAGTAAATTCAGATCTTTTAGGCTGGATGGTGAGGTGAAGTAAAATTATAAGTGCAGACATGAATGAATTCCTCTATCCTGATAATGGGTCTAGCCACAACAAATACATACTATGGAAGATTTCCTTAGGTTAGAATCAATCAAGAGGGCCTACCTCTTGGTCGCTTATCCTGCTTGATGATGTCCTTGCTTGCTCGCTCCAACAATCTCTCACTTCTTTCTTCAAGCTCCTGAAAAAAGTAAACAACAACAAAACACAAACATAATAATAGACAAATTGCAATTCAACCTACTTAATGAGTCAAGAAGCATTAATACGCAAATATGTAATATTACAAAACATGTAGGAAATTAATCAATAGTCGCATATATTAATATCCAAAGAGAGATTACAACCATTCGTCTTGATGCCGCAGTATTCCTCTGACAAGACTAGGTTCCCACACACTTCTGCTAGCACTTCATGATGGCTTCAAACAACAATAGTTGAAAGACAACCATTCGTCTTGACGTTTCAGTCTTCCTTTGACAAGACTAGGTTTCCACACACTTCTGCTAGCAATTCATGATGGCTTCAAACAACAATAGTTTAAAGAATCTTCCCTTTAGGCTTCACTCCAAACCGAACACACTTCTTCCTCACACAACTATATGGCTACAACTAGTCATAGCTTGCTTGTCTAGTATATTTACACTTAGCCAAAACTCTAACTCTGATTTTCACACTAGTCACTAGTTTTTGTTTGGGAAGAAGGGAGGTTTATATAGGAAATATGGATGGGAGATGGATCCTCTTC
This sequence comes from Pinus tabuliformis, assembly GCA_031772625.1. Lineage (NCBI taxonomy): Eukaryota > Viridiplantae > Streptophyta > Pinopsida > Pinales > Pinaceae > Pinus > Pinus tabuliformis. Next base: position 767,997,075 of record CM062813.1, on the reverse strand, counting down.
TCATGGGAGAAGGACTTATCCCTTGAGGTAGTTCCAGCATTATAAGGGAAAGGAGCCCAAACTGTCATCCTCAACCCCATCCAACCAAACCATTTACTAGACTTCCGTTACGGAGCTTCTAGAGATGGAAGCTTCATCTCTAATTTAAAAAACTTTCCATAACAAGACCGACGCGACTGGAACACAGCTCAATCACACCGATCAGCGTGGGGAATAGTGCTAATATCTACACATCGGTGTAGGGAGGACAAAGGTCATTAGCGCCGGTCTTGTAAATTGGGGAGGAAAACCGAAGTTTAAGGGGAAATGGTACAAAAGGGAAATGATTTGCTCATGAAGAGGGACATAATGGGAGTTTCTCCATGAAGGCAAAGCATGCAGGGTTCACTGTAGAGGTCCTCTGGGATCAAGTAATGGGGAGGACAGGGACAGTGACAAAATGTTGTGTAACAAATGCCCCCTAAAGTGTGAAGGCTGAACCAGAGGGAGGGATGAAATGATTTATAGATCAGTGTTGGGAACCAGTCTGTTGTCGGAAAACATGCAAGCAAGTACATATACATATACATAAATTGAGATCTTTTTCAAATGATACATGAATCTTGGCATGGACGCAGCCATCCAGAGAATGATCATGTAAATGGATCCAGGTATGAGTGCAGCCATCTATCAAAGAAGATCATAATGAAACCAAGGTATGGTCGTAGCCATCCAATAATGAGAAGGATCACATATGATAACTCATGGTCTAGTCACAACCAGCCATCTGAAAGAGACATGCATATCATCATAAACCATGTCACGCCACTTCATAACCTACACTTTCATGATCTGAGTCCAGGGTCTTGCGCTCCAACACGACCCGATCAAAGTACAGATTCTAACATGTGAATAGATGTGTTGATGTTGAACATGCTAGAAAGTCACTTGATTACCAATCAATGATGTAAATTGTTAACAAGCACGAGAGAAACCACCAATAATGACAATGGCCCTCAAGGTACTATTAGCACAATTCATGGAATGTGAATACAGGAACTAAAGTCGAACAACCATGAAATCACTTGATCGAAAGCCAATGATGTGAACTTGTCATCGAGTACGAAGAACTTGCCATTAGGGCATGCAAGCTCTAAGGTACTGGAAGGGAGTCTCTCGATCATCTTTATGGATAATGAGTTGATGTCGACGGAAAGTGACCATGTCGAAGGAGAGCCATAATGAATCCCACATCATCGACACGAGACGAGAGGATGCAAAAATGATTTTGGATGATACAGAGAAATAGACATAAGTCTAACTGCAGAAGGACAACTCATGAACATATCGGCGACACAACTGGAAGTTTGGCAGCTTTTGGATCCATGGGATCGGTGGTCATAATGACGTGGCAAAGATCAAATGGAAGGAAAAAATGAACGGCCCAAACCCAGGAAGGTCAACGATGAAAAGGAGGATGTCCCAACTCGACACGAAGCAAAGAGTGTCATGTTCAAGAGTGAGCTTCCGACATGACTGATAGATTTCCAAATTTCCCCCCACCATTTCTGGCAAGTACCCCAATTATTTTTTAATCACAACCTTGAAGGGGATAACATATGCTTGCACTGTAAGTTCATCCTTCGGACGAATCTGACCTAGTAAGTTTAACGAGCCCTAGGAAGGAGAAGCTCGTGTTCGTCATGGTGACGAATTTGATGTCGTTTAATAGTTTAACGAGTTCGACAAAGGTGTAACTCGGTACATTTTTCATGTTTAGAGAGTTTGAAAAAGACACATAAAAGAAAACTCCACATGGTCCCTTTTCGTACATTTGTGTCTCTCGAGCCCGAAAAGGTAGAAAACAATACTTGAGAGAACCGCTTGACCATTTCAGTCAAGGAGTACCTTTTTCGTAAATAGTGCCTCCCAGTCTGAAAAAGGGGTAAACTTATATTGGGCACACGACGTTTCGCATCCGTTAATGAGTTTGAAATGACAAGGGCTCGACCATATTTTCATTTTTAAAGGGTCGGAAAAGCGCTGAAAGTGGACCCCCCATTTTTATTTTCTTTAACGAGTCAAAAAGGAAAAAATACTCGGCAATATTTTCATATGAGTTTAACGAGTCGAGAAAAGAGCTGAAATGCGACTCATCACCATCGTCAAACATCCATCACTTGTCATTGCACAAGTAAGGCAAAGTGTATTATCAAGTCCTTGAGGCAAAATAGGTCAAAAATATTTACAAAACCTGATATTTCCATGAAAAATGAATAAAAAGGGGAAAAGTAAATATATTTTTACATTTACCATTTTACCTTTGCAGTGAAGACTTTTTACCCACTTTTCCCTAGTTTTTCCGGAGCGGATTGCAGGAGATCCGGGAGGTCAATCGACGAGTCGTTAGTTCCAGGTAACAGTCGAAGCCTGGAGCTCCATTTTCATGCTATTAATTTATGTTTTTAACCATTTTTTTGGATTTTTTAGGGAGGTTTTTAAGAAAAAAATTAGCCCTCGGTTAGCGCAATTTCCGGGCATGGGATCGAGCCGAATGAGGGTTATTTGCATGACCATCCACGCTGACTGGTGCTATTGTTTCTAAAATAGGTGCATCGGCACCGTGGATAGGGAAAAAACAAATTTTATCAAGAACTGACCATCAAAAATTGAATTTTATGTGTCAAAATTGATGATTGACTCAAATAAATGGCTTTTGCAAGAGAGAAATCGCCGAAAATGGTGGATTGAAAGGAAAGAGAACACAAATATGTGGAAACCAAGGCAGTGAATGATCCATATTGCGTGGAGGCTTTGAGGCTCCTCAAATTTTTCCTTACACCAAGGATGCGGGCCCAGCCCGAATTGCTTCGTTAATTGATAAGCCTTTGGGACATCAATCATGAGATTTTTGTCATTGGGGACTAGGAGTTGGAATTGACAACTTCAGACATCTACTTCATCACTGGGATGTCTCGCAGAGGTGAGCCAGTGAATTTGTATGGGTCACGTCCAGTTGTGGAAAGCATATCTTCCCTGCTTGCCGCGCATTGTCCTGAGGCCCTGAAATCCAAAAGTGGGAAGATCGAGATTTCTATTGTTTGGGATTTGACACTAAGGGTGCTTCTGTTGACCATAAATAGAGTGGCAGGGTCCCAGGTGGAACATGAGACTAAAAAGTCAAAGTTCCTTTACGCTATTGACTGCATAGCTCCTACGATGTTCAACTAGGCAGAGGCCATGAAAATAAACATCAAGCGCTAGTTGTCCAAGGCCAAGGCGGGAAATCTGAAGCAATTTGGATTCGGATTAGTACTTGTGACCTTTTTCCTAGAACGAGTGCAATTATTCCAGTATCAGTTGACTGAGGTTGATCTTCTTGTGCCACGCGATCCGCGGATGGCCCGCTGGAGTCATTTGATGCCGAGGATCACTCGGGGCCAGCAAATGTCCTACCGACCATCATTCCTTTCATGGCTACAATGACAGAAAATCATTGTGGAGGATTGGCCGTACAGCAACACTGATTTCCATGGAGACCTGGATATGCCTTTGCCAGATGGGGAGTACGTTGATTACGAAGGTAAAAACCAAACTAAATTTTTGACTTTGATGGTTTTTTTAAAATTTTTTTTTAGTATATGCATGCTTATAACATTTCTCTTATGTATGCAGATGTTGGACCAGAGCGGCCAGCCGGGATGTCCCCAATAGCCAAGCATTATCCCCGTCCTAATGATGTTGTCGCCCCTTATCAAGAAGGGAGCGATAACGAGAAGGAGATTGCGAGGAACCTCGAGGGTTTGACTCATGGTATCCCTGAGTATGCTCAGATAGGAGACATGCCTCGGTGGTACCAGAGGCACATAGTGGGAGTCTCAGATCAGATCCACCAATTGCTGAGTCGCATAGTACACACTGTCTCGTGCTATCATGACTACCATGCTGATTAGTTCCTAGTTCCAGTACTCACATATTTTTTTGAGGCCTGCGTGCCACGGATGTACAAGACCTGCGAGCCGCTAATGTTATTATGGACATGCATATTATTTTTTGGGGTATTTATGTATCAAACATTCTCACATATATATATATATATATATATATATGATATATTTTCCTATCTATTATGGTACAAATGGTTTGTCTTATCTTTTACATGTTTTGCAAATCTCTATCCAACACGTAATTAGCTAATGCATATGTTAATGTATTCATGCGTCTAGGAATATGATGATATGTAATATAATCAAAATTCCTTTCCAACATACGGATACGAAGATACATTCGTAATTTTTGAGGGTTCCTGACAGAATATTTCCCATTGAGTTGAAGGACGACAAGCTGTGAATCCAGGTTGACAAACAATTCTTTGATGCCCATAGCGATGGCTTCTGATAACAGTTCGTTGACCGCATTGTATTCATAAATGTTATTGGTTGTATGCCCCAAGAAGATACCTTGAAGGTCAATCAACTCATCGTTAGGGTTATAGATAGCCCATGTTGTGGATGATAGGTTTCGGGTACTTCGGCAAGCACCATCGGCGAAACCAACATGAGGAGCTACAGACATATGAAAAGCAAGAAAAGCATAGTAAACAGGAGGGTTGTTTGAAAAATTTCACACAAAACCATGTTGTACAGAAATGAACCACACAATAATGTACATAAGTAACCATGAAAGATGACCTAAGCATAGTACTTTTTGAGGTAGGAGTCCATGTTGGGATTCAGGTAATCAATCAACATAAATGAACATCGGAGTTTTATTGTTGCCATGACGAGTAAGCATCGACTCAGCCAAATAATAGAGTAGAACTCATATAAGGCTTTGCCCCCATGCCCCCTAAGCGAGGGAGGGTTATGAGTCAGAGGACAATTGGTGAAACTTGGGGAGGGTGAGAAATCATGAATCCATGAAGGGGTAAAGGTGCCCTTAGTTGAAAGATTTTGATAATGTCAGGATGAATTGACACATCAATTAAAAAGGGGGAAGAGGACTCTTCGAAAGAGGTAGACATGACCGCCAGGCGACGTAGGAATGAGGATCGATGATGGGTATCGATCCATGGTGGTTCTTCGAGAGACATGATTTCCATGATACCTTCATCGGTGAGGAAGGTCTCGGCTAAGGGATCAGATGATTCCAAAGCGCCAAGCCATGGGGATTGAGAATACATATTGAGAGAGGTCTTCGAGATATGATAATCAAAGGATGCAGAGTTCGCAACCAAAACAATTTCCATGTAATTGACTTCAGTGGGACTAAGCGGTATGACGTTGTCCTAAGAATCAACCAGATCTGGCATAGGTATGACCCAGGGATCAGATTTTACCGAGATCATGTTGACGGAGGCAACATGAGGAGGTGGGAGTGGAAAAATCCCCATTAAGGCAGAATATTTGAAGAGACCTGCCCCCACACTCTCAAAGGGAGCACCAGAGTGCTTTACATACGGAACATTGCCATCAAACGAGGAAGAGGCAAATAAAGATAGTTGATCAACAGTGAAAATCCTCCCTTGATAAGGAAAATGGATCACTCGAAACAAAGAGGAGGCCACGGAATGCATGGCATGAGTCCAACTTCAGTCGAGTAGAATATTATAATTGAGATTGGTGTCAACAATCTCTACTTCGACTTGCACTATGTTTCCTTCCATGGTGATGGCAAGGTTGGGTAAGACACCGAAGGGTCACGAATCACACCCATCGAAAGCTTCCAATATGTTTAGAGATTGGTTTAGTGTAGGGGAACCAATAGTGTTCTAGCACGCGGTTGACATGATGCAGGTAGAAGCACCTTCATCGATGACAGTGCGGTGGATGGTCTTTTCATTAATGATTACCTCAATGAGAAAGGCAATCTGATGAGGGAGTCTTGGAACATGGTTCTCTAGATCAAAACAGATCAAATTAGAATCAGTGGGATCGATTCCCCCGATAGCTGACAGCAAAGATTTCCGTTGCGATGGACAGCTTTGGAGTACCTTGAGAGCCGACATAGCTGACAGTGCCTGAGCCAAATCTTCAACAATATTGTAATGTTGAGTGGCTAGGGCATTGGGATTATACAAGGATTTTCATAGCACACCTCAAGAGGGTGGCCGTGTAGCGGAATTAGGGTTAGGGCACTCGATTTTCAAAGGGCCAAAACTCGGGCTAGAAGAAGAAGGTGTAGCTTCTTTTAATTTCCCTGCTGTGGGAGCTAGAGTTTGATAATATTTCAATTGGGTAGCCACATTAATGGGCATGCTCATCATGAACATTTGAAATCCAGAGGAAGTAGATCAGGATTGTTCTACCATCTAAGTCTACTGAGACGGAAAAGGCTCTTTGAGGATATCAGGGGTCCCCTTGAGCAATCGATTAACTTTAGATCGCTGTGGACAATACTTAGCATAGTGATCCTCCTCGCAAATGAGGCAGGGATACTTAGGTTTCCGTTGTGAAGATTCGCCAGCAGACAATTTGGGAGGACCCTGTTTCGGGGCATCAGCTTTGCCTTTGCCTTTGCCTTTCTTTTTTCCTTTCAAGGATTTTTCCACTGTCGTAGACTGAACAACATGGACATCTAAGGTTTTACCAGGGTCTGGAGGGTTTTGAGATGAACTATTGGGAGCCGTATTTGAGACTAACTTCTGTTTGGAAGAAGTTTTGGTAGGGGCATGGGATACTGAACCAATAACTCCATCAACGAGAGGGACAGCGGGTGACTTCGATGTCGCGGGATTGAATGATGGCCACGAAGCATTGGGTAACAATTCGTATAAGGTGCCAAACTGAGAGTAGACCAGGTCCAAGTACTGGGCACAAGCGATGGCTTTCTCTTCAATGACACATCTACCCATGGCTATATTGTGAGCAATTGGGGCTATGAATGATTTAGTAAACCATTCAGTGAGCAACTGATCAGCTATCTCAAACTTGATGAGTCAACGTCTATGTCTCCATTCATGGATATGATTAGAGATGTGTGTCGCAGTGTCTTGCTTAAGCGATGTGAGAAGATAGGTGCCCATTTCATAATGAACTAGGAGCTAAAAATGCATGAGAAAGGCCATGGCTAACGAATTGAAGTCATGAAAAGTATTTCGAGGTAGCTTGATGTACCATTTTGTTGCGGAACTCGTGAGGGTTCATTGGAAAATACAAAGATGAATGGAGTTGTCCACGTATGAGTTCGACGAGCACCAGAGGTGATATGTCATCACATGGGCCTAAGGATCTTCTTTAGCTTTTCCATCGAACTTTGGGCAATCACTTGGTATTTTGGATGGTGTCGAAGGCCAGTACGGCGAAAGAAGAATCGGATCATTTGTGAGACGCGATACATCCGACAACTCAAGTGTAGCCAAGAAAGGTAATTGATTTTTAAAAGGCATGGGACATCGATAGGTGGGCCCATAAGGAGGATCCCATCCCTGTTGGTAAGGATTTTGATCCCACAGTGCGAGATTTTAGCCGTATGGCATCTGAGGCTACCCTCATTGTGGATTACCTTGACCAAAGGGAGGATTTGGACCTTGAATACCTCGAAAATGTCCATGTACAGGTTGTTGATAGGCAACGTATGGGTTAAAAGGTTAATGAGCCTGATGACCTTAGACATATGGGTATGGGAATTGTTGTCCTATAACATAGGACTGTTGGGCCTGTTGTCCCTAAACAAGAGGGTTTTGGACTTGCAATCCTTGGGCATAAGGTTGATACGCTTGTTGCCCTTAGACGTAGGGATTTTGTACCTGATGCCCTTGGCCGACATGATTATGAACCTATTGGCCCTGGACAAAAGGATTCTACACCTGCTGCTACAGGATTTGACCTTGAACCTGTCCCTGCAAGGGTTGGCCTTGTTTATATGTATACAAGGGTTGTTGTTGCCCTGGTTGGTTTTGTTGTTGCAAGGGTTAACCTTGCGGTTACAAAATTTGTCCTTGGGGCTACAGAGGTTGGCCCTACAAGGGTATGGGTTGAGAGGTATGCAGAGCATATTGCATCTGCTGCTGCATGGCTTGCTGCAACTATTGAAAGGACTGACCTTGCGGTTTTTGCTGGTGACCTTGCTACGGGATAATATGCCCTTACTATTGTGTGGAAAATCATTGCTACAACAAAGGTTGCCCTTGCAGTAACAAAGGCTACCCTGGTTGTTGCAAAAGTTTTCCTTGTTGTTGCAAGGGTACTTGAACAGTGCCTGGGAAATTACCAAACTGAATCTGATTGTAGCCAAGCTGGATGTACTACCTAGGTTGGAGGGTGTAAGGTTTATTAACCAATCCTTGAGAACCATATGGAACATAAGGAGTTTGGTATTGGACCTGAGCCCCATAAGGCTGCTGATACTGAACATTGCTCAAACCAAACGGACCACCAGAATTTTAGACCTATTGGTACTGGACATTGCTTGATCCAGTAGGGTTAGCAAGGCTATAAATCATACCAGAAGAGGGCTGGTTTATACTAGGCATGTGAGCTTATGAGCCGCTCACATTAATGGCACCTGAAACCGTAGAGACATTCAGGTTCTGCACTCCATTAGGTGGCACAACCTGGCCACTGACTAACGGGGCAGAAGAACTAGCAGAGACAATCTTTGAAACTGCTAGTTGAGACTGACGTGTAACTAGGATCAATGATACAACAATGTTCAAGATGGTGGGCTGCACTGGGACTGAAGTAACAACTAGTTGGGAAGTCATGTTCGTGATGAACAGACCTTACATAAGCCTAATGCTTGATGCCCAAACAGAGTTATGGTAGAGTGATGAGGCACTAGATGTGCCTGAAACTAAGTGCCCTAAAGACGCATAGCCAGGTGGCAAACTGGCAGGAATACCTTCTGAATAAGGGAAACCCTCGGGAGGGAACTGCAACTATAATTCTTCCCCCTTAACAATGTATGGAGTTGAGACTTCGGACTCATCCGGAGAAGTCACCGGAGCATCACCTTCGAGTTCCATGTCTAGAAATAAACGACGACGAATAGTCGAACGTGTACTGGGGGATAGTTCCAAAGGAACATCTGGTTGATCGTACAGACTGTAAGGGCACTGTGATGATATCTCAACAACATCAAACAGAGGGTTCGGAGGATAGATAACCAGTCCAATATGATTGTCAATGATCGGCTAGTTCTCTGGAGTTCGAACGGGATTATCTGGAGATTCCAGGTCAAGGCCAGCAGATGACCCTGAATCAAAAGGTGGCAAAGGACGAGATGATAATGGTTAAACACTCAAAACAATTGTGAGTTCAACATTTTGGTCCTCAAATGGCTCTGATGACTCAGGAAGTGGATCCTCGGATAATATTTCAAACAGAGGAGAGGAAGAGGAAATGGGTGAACCAGATGGTTCAGCCATGATGACCTTGTCTTAGTCAATAGAACAAATAACTTCAAGGCTTTAAAATGTCCTTTTAAGGGAACTCACGATTTGGTTAAAAATCTAATAGGATGTTTTGGATCATGGGAAATCAATTATTTAAGATGTGTAACAGACTGATGTTCTTTCATTTTTTAAGAGACGAGAAAGAAACAAATATGACTCTATTGCTTTAGATTGGAAATGAGCTCGAAAGGACAAGTGCTCGGATGACATTTTAAATTTAATGAGTCAAAAATATCAAATGAATACTTTGGTTGATCTAGGTAAACAAGATTACCAAGCAACCATGAACTGTAGAATACCTCCTGGTGAACCAAGAAGTACGAGTGGGAATTCTCCCCAAATGTTGTGTTCGGTGTATCACGTTCGCAAGGCAGTCGACTTGGCTTCCTAAGGATAAAAGGATTGCAGCTTAGTGGGGTCTCCCGTTATATACGCAATGGTATGGGGAGCACAAATCTGTGCTAGTGTTGTCTAATGTTGAAGCTAACGACATCTGCTAGGTTTATAGACGTTGTTATCACTTAGGTTGTCCCCCAGGTCGGAGTAAAGGGATACGGCTGAGGTAACCACAAACCAACTTTGGACTGCAGGTTCTAGCCCACTTGCAGTCAGAGAGGGCTCTCTCTTTATGATTTAGCTTTGTTGATGATGATTCTAGGCTAGCTATTGAGTTCAAGGATTTTTGTTTGTGTTTTGGTGGGAAAATTGATGTTTTCAAGTAAAGAGGCAAGTGTAGTGTGAAAGTTTCAAACCATTGGGCATGGAGTCAAGGAAATAAGATTGTTGGTGCGTTTTCTTGGTCACAAGAGGAATAAGGAGCAAGGTAGCTACACATGGAACAATTTTCCAAGTTTAAAGGATGGAAAGAATGCTAAGGAAGGAGAGGCAATTAAGAATCTCTCAGTCAGCTTAGCAGAGAAAAGTGGATGAGCTCTATCTAAGGGCAGCAAAGAATCCCTAGATAATTGTCAAAAAGATGTGAAAAGGAGTAAATATGAGCCACAAGGAATTCATATTCATGTCCAATTCATTACAAATGAAAAGCATAGAGAAATAGCAGAAATTGAGCCTAGAGTGCAGTTAAACAAGTTCTAAGCTAATCTTTCTTTTTGCTATTTAGATGGTGAAAAATGAAAACAGAGGTAAGAGGCACTTATTGATTCATGTTGCAGCACAAGAATTCCATCATTCAGTCTCTAGAGACCAGTAACAACACATTAGGCAGTCATTCTTCCAATCTCTTCAGCAATCTTTGATTAAAGAAAAATATCATACATACAGTGCGAGTCTCTAATGAAAAGTTATCAATCAACCAACCCTTGAAACAATACAGTGGGTGGTATATATAGGGAAGATTCTCCAAAATTGTTTATTACAGCTGTGACCTAAACAGGCCTGAAAGTAAATGATTACTCTAACCTAAACTTAAATGAAAAAAATATCTATGAGCTGCACTAAGGGCCGTCGTATCAGAACTGAATCAATGCATTGTCCTCGGTGGCTTGGTGCAGTGCTTCTGCAATAACTGCGCATGGACTTCTGCTCCATTGTAGTTCGGTGGCTTTAAGTGCTTTAGCTGTGATTTGAGAGCTGGGATGGGCTTACACCTCCTGACATGACTCTGTTGGAGGCCAATTAATGCTGACCTGCCTTGGGAACTGAAGATTTCCATTAAAAAATTAACTGATACTCTTTGCCACTTCATCTCTCCTCTGATACTCTTTGACAAATGAATTGGGTTGGTTTCTCTCTCGCTGTGGGTCAAATCAAAACTTAATGGCCGCTGTTCGGCCCTCTGTCCTCTTTAGAATTGTCTTTTGTTCATCTCTGCATGCCTCGCGAAGAAAACTGGGTGATTCGGCGCCTTTTGGGCTTGCTGGGGGCTGCGCAATGAGGGATTTTCCACTTCGGCCCTTTTCCCGTAGCCATGCGCGATTAGCGCTAGGCGCTAATCGCACATGAAAAACTACCTCGGAATTTGAATCCGGGCCTCCTAAGTGCGATTTTCGCCTTTCGCCTCAAAATTGATGATGACGTCAGCGGGTGGGACCATGGTATGGCGGATGACGTGGCAGGGTGACGTCAGTAGGGTGACGTCAGCGTGTACGGTCGATGACGTGGCAAGGGTGACTCAGGAGGGGGCCGACATGTGCAGATGACGTGGCGGGGTCCTGGCGCAGTCGTCAAGGGGGGGGAACAGGCGGTTTATGGTTTTCGTCGGACCGCCTTTGGTACGGGGGTGGTTTCTGTCAGGGCGGCTCCGACGCAATAGAAAGCGGACGCGTGTCCTCCTGTACGGGGAGAAAACCACTGCAATATCGGAGGCTAACGTCCGGACGTAGGGGGCGCTCCGAAATCGGCGAGAGCCGTCGGATGGGGAGGGGGTAGATCGGAGGGCTGACGGGACGGTTATCTAGCGGGTGGTTAAAGGACGGGGCCCGCCCAAATATTTAATGAAGAATGCGATGCGGCGGGGGGTTTTGAACTTAGGAAAGTGGGTTTTGGGGTTTTTATATAAGGCTCAGGCGGGGTAAATGCCTTTTAAATAATGTTTAATAAAACTTTTAAACATTAATTTTTGAGAAATGATTGTGGAGGGGAAATATAGGAGGTTTTGAGGGGTAAAAGGGTGAATGAGGAAGGTTATTAGCCTAACCAAATTTTAGGCTAATCCTAGGACACAGAAGGCTAATGCTGGGTTCCGGATGAACTCAGCATTTCCAAGACTTTGATAAATATGGCTATAATGCCAAGGGATGGGGATACATACATAGGGGAGTTATATAGTGTTCTTAGTAAGGGAAGGGGAAATGATGTAGGGAGTTAAATAATATAGTCAGTAATTAATATGGAGGTGACCAGAAAGCGCTAAGGTAGGGGACCTTAGGCCATTTTGGGGAATAGAACTTTGTAAAAGAAGAATGAAAACGCTTGAGTGAAGCAGATCTTCACCAAGGGCAATGTTACGGAACATGATGAAACTAAGAGGAATCAAGCAGATCTTGACCTCTTTAGGGGAGTTAGTAAGTGATTTGGGGAAAGAAGAAGGGGAGTTAGTAATGTCCGGCTTGAGTTCCTCCAGGTGAAAAATTGCATCATGACTGTGATCTGAAAAGGTATACCACTTTAAAACACATAATTGATCATGAATCATCATTCTGCAACCTCAAAAACTACCTACCCAGTCTACTTTTCCTAACATTTTTTCTTCTTTTTGGTTTGGGTGCACTTAGACTTGCAGACCCAGCTTTACAATTTTTTCTTTTTTCTATTCTCCTATCTAAGTCTACACTTATTTCTGCCAAGGATCCAGATTAAGCAGTTGGGCTCCTTTGATTCTCTACCTATCTACAAATCTACCAAGATTAAACTGTTTGGACATATATCATTCTCTATATTCTACAACAGGAAATTGAAACCTAGGGAGGCCAAGTTTAAGCTGTTTGGCCCTCCCTTTTATAGAACAAAATGGTTGAGTCATCAAAATTGGAATTCAGCAGTGGCATTTGGATTGGCACACTTTCATGGCATCTTGTGGAAATATGGAACACTGCAGCCTGCAAAGTATGACATATTTGGCATGTAAAAATGTCAATCATGAAAAATGAACACCTGTTGCAACAGGAGGCTAACAGTGGCTCCACTTGGGGATGGCTTTTCCTTGTGAAAAGTCAAGAACAGCAGGTCAGAATGCCTTGAACTTCTATAGTTGCTGCAGATTGAAGGAACTTCTTTATGCTGGCTGTTAGATAATTAAAACTCTGTAATATAAACAACCTCCTCCTCAATTGAAATATTGTGCAATGCATAGCACTGCCTGCTTTCTTCTGCGTGCTTGCTATTATTTAGAATGTTGCTTGAGCATTTCCTTTGAAACATTTTCAAAACATGGATCAAAACTGATATGTTTGCTTCACTTTGCTTTGACCAGGGTGCTGATATGTACTGAAATACTAGTCTGTTTTGCTACCTTTGACTGAAGATTACCAACAACTTCCCTTTACCATGAGTTGTTGTGATGTGACTGTGCCATTTTTGTTGTTTTGTTTGATGTTAATGCAGAGACAGAGCTTTTAAACTTGAACACTTGTATTGGCTGTTTCTTCTCAAAATTCTCAAAATTTACTGTTGCTCCTTTGACAATGGGTTTGCTTAAAAAAAAAAAAAAAATGAAGACAAAGTGCTGATATACACAAATATCGCTGTACAAAAGATATATACAAAGCTGCCCTGTGTCCCTTAAAAGGGATCATGGTAATGTTTCAGCATACGGCCATTGACAGGGCCTTCTTCAATAGAACTATCCCCTACAGACTTGAGAAAATAAGTGTTATTTCCCTGAACAGCAGAAATAACGAATAGTCCCTTCCATAAAAAATCAAACTTGGCATGTTTGCCTTTGTCTTCTCTTCGTGAGTCCCACCTTAGAACTTTGTCACCAATGTAAAAATCCTCAGCTTTAACTCTCTTATCAAACATCTTTTTGAGTTTTTCTTGCAAAATTTGAGCTCTGTCATAAACATTTTCTCTGGTTTGCTGAAGATGAATGGTCTAATTTATCCTTCTTTGAATTTCATTTGGTTCAGCCTGAATTTCCTGTAACAGTCTGATAGTAGGAATGCCCAGGGATGATGGAAATCTGACCTCCATGCCATATACTAGTTCATAAGGGCTCATTCCAATGGATCTCTTGCTTGAAAGTCTGTCTACCCATAGGGCATTTACCAGCTTTTTGTGCCAGTTCTTCTTGTTCTCTTCCAACACTTTCTTTATGATGTTGATGAGGCTCTTGTTGGATGATTCGGCCAAGCCATTTCCTTGAGGGTAATAGGCTGTAGAGTGGCCCAAGGTAATATGAAATTTGTGGCAAAAACTAACCATCTTTTTGGATTTAAAGGCAGCAGCGTTGTCAGTGATGATTTTCTCAGGGCAGCCAAATCTAGAAAGGATATTGCACTCAAGGAATTGGATGATGACGGTGTCATTGGCTTGCCTGCAGGGAATGGCTTCGACCCACTTGGTGAAATAGTCGGTGGCTGTTAGGATCCACTTGTGCTGGCCTGAGGAAGAGGGATGGATTTCTCCAATGAAGTCAAGACCCCATTGTTGAAAGGCTTCTCGATAGAGATGGGTTTCAGGGGCAAAGGTAATAGCTTTCTCTTGCCCTCAAAGACTTCGCATTTGTGGCATGACATGGTGAACTTCTTTACATCTGCAAAAAGAGAGGGCCAATAAAAACCAGCCCTTAAAATTTTATCAGCGGTGGACTTCCAGTATAGATGTCCTCCACAATCACCTGCATGGAATTCTTTCATGACATCGTTAGTTTCATTCATGATTAAACAGATAAGCAATATACCTTCATGATTTCTCCAGAATAATGCACCATCTATTACACAAAACTTTGAAGCCTTCATTTTCAAGAATATTTTCTTGGTCCTGGAAAATCCTGGGGGAGCACACAGGTTTAACAGTACAAAACATATATCAGCATACCATAGGGATTGCAGAAAGGTCTCATTGATCTGTGGAGTCGCCAGCTCCTGTTCATTGTCCAGTTGGTTAATGTCTAAGGCTTGAAAGTTTGTTTCGGACATCAGTTTGGCTAAACCTTGTCCCTTTATCAGCTTGGTTGGTTTTATTTCTATGTCATACTCAAGGATGTTTGCTATCCACTTGCCTCTTTTGCCTTCTAATCCCTCTTGGGTCAATATGTCTTTTATAGCAGCATGTTGGACATAGGAAATCACATGGGAATATAAAATGTACACTCTGAAATCCTTGATGGCCTGAACAAGTGCATAGGCCTGCTTTTCCATGATTGGGTACTTCAAAGGGGCATCTCTTAAAGCTCAGTTGAAAAATGCAATCGGCTTTTCAGCTCCCTGCTCATCCTTTTCCAAAAGGACAACAGCTATAGTATGATCGGATGCAAAAGAAAAGATAATAAAATATTTGTCAAATTGTGGGCTGGTGAGGACAGGGGTTTGTGTTAAGGCAGAGTTGATACTCTCAAATGCCTGTTTGGTTTCAAGAGACCATTTTACCTTGGCATCCTTTTTTAACATATTGCTTAACAGTCGTATCAGTTCAGCTAGATTTGGAATAAATCTTCTTAAGAAGTTGATCTTTCCAAGGAATGCCTGTAGCTCTTTTATGTTTCTTGGATATGGGATTAGGAGGATGGCTTGGATTATTTCATGATCAATTCTAATCCCATCTTTTGATATGATGTGGCCAAGTAATTTTCCTTCTTCAAGGCCAAATAGAGACTTCTTGGGATTCAAGTAAATGCCATATTTCGTGCATGTGATGAATATTTTCCTAAGATGTTTGAGGTGTTCTTCGTCAGATTTGGAAAAAGGGGTCAGGTCATCAAGATAGACAACTAGGAAGTCATGTATTTCTTTGGCAAAAGCAATATCCATTGCTCTTTGAAAGGTTGCACCAGTTTTTTTAAGTCCGAATGGCATCTTAACATACTTAAATGTTCCCCACGGTGTGGTGAAGGCTGTCTTGTCTTGGTCATCCGGGTGAACAAGTATTTGATTGAAACCTGAAAAGCCATCTAGCAAAGAGATTCTAGACGACCCCACTACTCTTTATAGGATGTGGTCCATTTTGGGCAAAGGATAGTGGTCTTTTAGGGAGACTTGGTTTACATTTCTCAGATCTACACAAAGTCTAATCTCACCTGTCTTTTTTCTTGTAGGAACAAGGTTGGATACCCATTCAAAAAATATGATGGGTGCTATTATGCCTGCTTCAAATATCCTCTTTACTTCTTTCTCAATCATGGGAAGAAGCACAGGATTAATTCTCCTAATTTTCTGTTTGAAAGGTTTCTGGTTTGGTTTTAAGGGAATTGTGTGTTGGATCACCGAGGTGTCATAGGATTTCAAATCCTCATAACTCCAAGCAAATACGTCCTGGAATTCTTTGAACAAATCAATGTACTTGGGCTTTTGATCAGGTGGTAAATTTCTGGACAATTTGATCATTTTGGGATTCTCTGTTGTTCCAATGTTGTGTTCTTCTATAGCAGTGTTCAATGGTTGTAATTTTGGCTTCCTGGGAACATCATTGGCGTCAAACATGTCTTCTAATGGGGTTAGGCCACCAGGCATAAAATTATCCTTCAGGTCAATGATCTCTGCCTCTATTTTGGCAATTTCCTCCAAACGTATTTGTTTCAGCTGCTCTATGTTTGTTTTGTCAAAAACAGTGGGGTTTAGGATTTTCTTGTCTATTGTAGTTGTTATAAGCTGCTGGTTTTCATTTCTTTGTTGTTGGACATCATTCATAGCATCCATGTCAATGTTGATTTTAGAGAACTCATGCTCAAGGGTGAGGAAATTGTTGATCTGGGCGTCATTTTCAAACACTTGCCAATATTTCACGTTGTTTGGTATAGTGGGCCTATGTTTTATTTCGGCTGTGAAGTGATGGTTTGGGTCAAAAGGAAGCTTGCATGTACTAGCAAAGGTGGCTAGGTTGTGTGCATGAATGTTATGCTCTCTTGAAATTTTGGCCAGTTTGAATTCAGTAAATGCATTGAGTATATTAGTGGCAGCATTCCTATATGCCCTCATTCTATTGTCATTAGTTACAAAGTTACCTTTCATCTGCTGTATGACTAGGTCATAATCTCCTAAAATAGACACCTTTGAGGCTCCTAGAGCTTTGAGCAGTTTAAGGCCTAAAAGCAGAGCCTCATATTTTGCCATGTTGTTTGTGCATTTAAAGTTCAGTCTGTAGGCATGACCTTTCGCATGGTTATCATGTGTATTGTGAATCCACACACCTGCCCCTGCTCCTAACTTGTTGACAGAGCCATCAAACTCTAAATACCATGTGATTTCTTGCTTGTGATTTGTGCCAAGAGTTTCAGCTATGTTAGGATTGGGCAGAGTTGAAATTTCTGTTTGGGGAGTTTCCTCTATCATGCTGGTTACATTAATTGTTGTGACAGTTTCATGGGTATATGCAACCGATTCTTCATTGATTTGTGCCCGTTGTTCTAGAGTCAACGACTTATCATCAGTTAGAGAATTTGTATTATCATTAAACAAAATAAAAGAATCCATATCAGAATGGATTGAGTAAATGGGAAAATTTTCAGGCTTACTCTCACTACTCACCACATATTTCATGAGGGTTTCTTTGTACAGTCTCTTTGGTTGCCCAAAGACTGAAATAGTAGCGTAGGAGAGGTCTAGTTGAAGGGATCCTTGGAGCTTTGCTCCCCATGATCTTGATAGGAGCATGCCATATTTTGGTGGGATGTCAGCCACTACCACGTCCATGAGGATGGTCTTATTGGGATATTGGACTAAGGAGACACACAGGTCTTTGATGAGGCCTAAACACTTGACCTGACTTGAGTCAAATGAGTACAAATCTTTGTAGGGTCTTGTAATATCAAGGTTCAGCTTTTCCATAACTGCTTTGGGCATCAGATTGTGTGACGCTCCTGAGTCAAACATAGTGTTGTGCAGAACTTTGTCATGTATATGCAAACTGACATAAAAGGGTGGAATAGGTCCATATGTTGATTTTCCATTAACTTCTGGGCCAAACAACAGTTCAGGGGTATCATCCAGGACATTCACATCGTCCTTATTCTCTGGGATTTGAAGTGATCTTTGAATTTTTTGCCTATATACATCATGTTTGGCAAGTTCTGAGAGGGGGATGGATATCTTCAACTTGGCTATTTCTGCCTCTAAATTAAATGGTTTTTCCAATGGAGTTTTGGTGTTGATAATGGCAGTTTTTCCTGTTTCATTTGAATTATCAGCATTTTGCTCTTGTTTATCAGCGTTATGGGAATTGATTGTTTGCGATTTTTCAACTTCAGGAAGGCCCTTTGGAACGTTGTTCGAGTTTTGCTCAGAGGAAGAAGGTGGCAAAAGCTGATCTACAGAAGGTTGTGTTTCTGTAATGTCTTCTACAGTTACTTGATGCGGATTTGGGATAGTTGTATCAGCTGGTTCTGTTATGACAGCCTTGCTCTTAATCTTGTTGGGTTGTTTACCATCCTTTATTTTGTTAGGTTCAGAAATGTCAATGGTTCTAGTTCTTAGCTTGTATTGTTTGTGTACTTCATACACAACAATATCATATCCTTGTTTAAAATCAAAAGACTCGCCAGACTTGGTTTGAAATTGACTAAAGTTATGCTCATCTTGGTCTTCTTGGCTCAGGAAAGTCTGATGCTCACCCTTTAGATCCATCATATTCATGTGAGTGTCTTCTATTTGCTCGTTGGATGTAGATCCTTCAACATAATTATCTTGAAACGGGGGTCTTAGGTCATGGTCTGGGCTTGACCTACAAATATTTGTGTTCTGCGTTTTCCTAAAATTTGGGTTCCTTATGGTATTGGATTGTTGCCCTTCCCATGATGATCTTCTCTCAACATTTTCTACTCTTTCTCCCAACCTTTGTAGGCCATTGATAATCGCATCAAGCTTCTGATCAAAGGCTGAGGGTTCTTCCTTAAAGGTGGTTCTTCTTTCCATTCTGGCTCTGTTTCTTTTGGCAATTAGGTTGGCCTCTACGCTGACAGCAACATTTTGCATGTCTGCAAGGGTCTGAGGAGCTCTTTCTTTTAACTGGTAGGCCATATCTGGGTCGAATCCATCAGGGAATTTATACAAGGCAAGGTCAGGTGGGGGTCTCAAGTTCTGTGGTATTGCGTTATAGACATTGTTAAACCTTGCACAGTACTCCAAGACAGTCTCCTGAGGACCTTTTTTAATTGTATCATATTCAGCTAGTATGTGCAAGGGATCTTTCTTTTGCTCCCATCTGTTGGTAAAGGATTGGTAAAGCTCATCTGGAGTAGTTATGGAATTTGCAGCAAGTGATCTAAACCAATTTCTTACATCACCGGTTAAACTTTGAACAAAAATTCTCATTCTCACGCTGTCATCATCTATCTCGTAGTTTTCAAAATAGTCTTACATCTTTTTGGTATGCTGAAGGGCTATGAAAGGACCGGTGTTGTCAAAATAGGTAACTTTAGATTGGTACTCCTGAGTTAAATCCCCGGGATTAGCAGGCAATTGCAGGGGTGCATATCTATTAGCCATATTGGCAGGGATAACTAGGACGACGGGGATAACAGGTACAACAGGGATAACAGGGATAACATGAGTGACTGGAACAGCGGTAGTGGTTTTTGTAGTATCGGCAGTGAATGGAGGTGTGGATGGAGTACTTTGAGATGTGGACGATGAATAAGGGAAAGTAGGGGTTGAACGAAATAAAGTTTTAACAGGGGTTGGAACACAACTCGGAGGAGCTGTTTCAGGACTCAAATCAGCAAAATTTTGTCTTTGCTCTTGTTTCCTAAGGGTCTTTGGGATCAGGTTGGGATTTTCAAAAACAGTTGGAGGGTATAGATCTGGATTTGACCTTGTATATCTTGGATTCTTCTTGGGAGCCAGTTTCCGAATGTTGTTTTTTGGTATTTTTATGGGAATTTTTTTTTGAAATTGGAAAGGAGCTGTCAGATTTTGAACTGGTTGTGTATAGCTTAAAACTAGCATGAAGATTGACTGAAGCAGCTTTTATCTACTCCTATTAATGTAAAACAGAAACAGTTTCAAAGGCTTCCTGGCTGACATTCAGACTTCATCTGTAGTTTAAAGGGATATACGGCAATTAGAAAATCGATTTGCTCAATGGATTTTTCCAACCTTCTTAGTGAAATTAATTGAGGATGTTCCCCAGCGGAGTCGCCATTATGTTATCACTCAGGTTGTCCCCCAGGTCAAAGTAAAGGGATATGACCGAGGTAACCACAAACCAACTTTGGACTGCAGGTTCTAGCCCACTTGCAGTCAGAGAGGGCTCTCTCTTTATGATTTAGCTTTGTTGATGATGATTCTAGGCTAGCTATTGAGTTCAAGGATTTTTGTTTGTGTTTTGGTGGGAAAATTGATGTTTTCAAGTAAAGAGGCAAGTGTAGTGTGAAAGTTTCAAACCATTGGGCATGGAGTCAAGGAATTAAGATTGTTGGTGCGTTTTCTTGGTCACAAGAGGAATAAGGAGCAAGGTAGCTACACATGGAACAATTTTCCAAGTTTAAAGGATGGAAAGAATGCTAAGGAAGGAGAGGCAATTAAGAACCTCTCAGTCAGCTTAACAGAGAAAAGTGGATGAGCTCTATCTAAGGGCAGCAAAGAATCCCTAGATAACTATCAAACAGATGTGAATAGGAGTAAATATGAGCCACAAGGAATTCATATTCATGTCCAGTTCATTACAGATGAAAAACATAGAGAAATAGCAGAAATTGAGCCTAGAGTGCAGTTAAACAAGTTCTAAGCTAATCTTTCTTTTTGCTATTTAGATGGTGAAAAATGAAAATAGAGGTAAGAGGCACTTATTGATTCATGTTGCAGCACAAGAATTCCATCATTCAGTCTCTAGAGACCAGTAACAACACATCAGGCAGTCATTCTTCCAATCTCTTCAGCAATCTTTGATTAAAGAAAAATATCAGACATACAGTGCGAGTCTCTAATGAAAAGTTATCAATCAACCAACCCTTGAAACAATACAGTGGGTGGTATATATAGGGAAGATTTTCCAAAATTGTTTATTACAGCTGTGACCTAAACAGGCCTGAAAGTAAATGATTACTCTAACCTAAACTTATAAATGCAAAAAATATCTATGAGCTGCACTGAGGGCCGCCGTATCAGAACTGAATCAATGCGTTGTCCTCGGTGGCTTGGTGCAGTGCTTCTGCAATAACTGCGCATGGACTTCTGCTCCATTGTAGTTCGGTGGCTTTAAGTGCTTTAACTGTGATTTGAGAGCTGGGATGGGCTTACACCTCCTGACTTGACTCTGCTGGAGGCCAATTAATCCTGACCTGCCTTGGGAACTGAAGATTTCCATTAAAAAATTAACTGATACTCTTTGTTGCTTCATCTCTCCTCTGATACTCTTTGACAAATGAATTGGGCTGGTTTCTCTCTCGCTGTGGGTCAAATCAAAACTTAATGGCCGCTGTTCGGCCCTCTGTCCTCTTTAGAATTGTCTTTTGTTCATCTCTGCATGCCTCGCGAAGAAAACTGGGTGATTCGGTGCCTTTTGGGCTTGCTGGGGGCTGCGTAATGAGGGATTTTCCACTTCGGCCCTTTTCCCGTAGCCATAAACTGCCTCGGAATTTGAATCTGGGCCTCCTAAGTGCGATTTTCGCCTTTCGCCTCAAAATTGATGATGACGTCAGCATGATGTCAGTGGGTGGGACCATGGTATGGCGGATGACGTGGCAGGGTGACGTTAGTAGGGTGACGTCAGCGTGTATGGTCGATGACGTGGAAAGGGTGACTCGGCAGAGGGCCAACGTGTGCAGATGACATGGCAGGGTCCTGGCGCAGTCGTCAAGGGGGGGGGAACAAGCGGTTTATGGTTTTCGTCGGACCGCCTTTGGTACGGGGGCAGTTTCTGTCAGGGTGGCTCCGACGCAATAGAAAGAGGACGTGTGTCCTCCTGTACGGGGAGAAAACCACTGCAATGTCAGAGGCTAACGTCCAGACGCAGGGGGTGCTCCGAAATTGGCGAGAGCCATCGGATGGGGAGGGGGCAGATCGGAGGGCTGACGGGACGGTTATCTGGTGGGTGGTTAAAGGATGGGGCCCGCCCAAATATTTAATGAAGAATGCGATGCGGCGGGGGGTTTTGAACTTAGGAAAGTGGGTTTTGGGGTTTTTATATAAGGCTCGGGCGGGGTAAATGCCTTTTAAATAATGTTTAATAAAACTTTTAAACATTAATTTTTGAGAAATGATTGCGGAGGGGAAAGATAGGAGGTTTTGAGGGGTAAAGGGGTGAATGAGGAAGGTTATTAGCCTAACCAAATGTTAGGCTAATCCCAGGACACGGAAGGCTAATGCTGGGTTTCGAATGAACTCAGCATTTCCAAGACTTTGATAAATATGGCTATAATGCCAAGGGATGGGAATACATACATAGGGGAGTTATATAGTGTTCTTAGTAAGGGAATGGGAAATGATGTAGGGAGTTAAATAATATAGTCAGTAATTAATATGGAGGTGACCAGAAAGCGCTAAGGTAGGGGACCTTAGGCCATTTTGGGGAATAGAACTTTGTAAAAGAAGAATGAAAATGCTTGAGTGAAGCAGATCTTCACCAAGGGCAATGTTACGGAACATGATGAAACTAAGAGGAATGAAGCAGATCTTGAACTCTTTAGGGGAGTTAGTAAGTGATTTGGGGAAGAAGAAGGGGAGTTAGTAACGTTCGGCTTGAGTTCCTCTAGGTGAAAAACTGCATCATGACTGTGATCTGAAAAGGTATACCACATTAAAACACAAAATTGATCATGAATCATCATTCTGCAACCTCAAAAACTACCTACCCAGTCTACTTTTCCTAAAAAAAATTATTCCTTTTGGTTTGGGTGCACTTAGACTTGCAAACCCATTTTTACAATTTTTTCCTTTTTCTGTTCTCCTATCTAAGTCTACACTTATTTCTGCCAAGGATCCAGATTAAGCAGTTGGGCTCCTTTGATTCTCTACCTATCTACAAATCTGCCAATATTAAACTGTTTGGACAGATATCATTCTCTATATTCTACCACAGGAAATTGAAACCTAGGGAGGCCAAGTTTAAGCTGTTTGGCCCTCCCTTTTATAGAACAAAATGGTTGAGTCATCAAAATTGGAATTCAGCAGTGGCATTTCGATTGGCACAATTTCATGGTATCTTGTGGAAACATGGAACACTGCAGCCTGCAAAGTATGACATATTTGGCATGTAAAAATGTCAATCATGAAAAATGAACACATGTTGCAATAGGAGGCTAACAGACGCCAGAACAGGTCTCTAGCCTAGACCTTCTAGATGTGATTGTTAATGTCAAATGCGCCTTAGGTAAATTGAATTCATTTTGGAGTTGATCTTGAGTTAAGTTTCAGTTTTCAGGTCTTATTGATGCTACTCGAAAAACCTAAAATGCAACTAAATGGGACAAGACCCTTTCAATTCGATGAAATTCCTACACTAGAGAGTGTAGAAACTACTCAATCAAATGCAAAAAATCAAGCAATTGAAAACTAAATGACTTTTCACTACTTCACTTTTTCAAAAAATAAACTAATGAAAAATGCATTCCAATTCCTAATTTCCTCACAAGCACTTATCTATCAATCCTTTTGAAATGAAAAAATTTCTCCTCATTTTCAAATGTTGATGCAATTCTAGTTTTTAAGAGATGTGAATCATAATGATGCAACAAGCAAGAATTTCACACTTTCTTATGAAACAACCAAACAAACTCTCACATACAATCTTACAATGAAAAAAATTTCAAGACTATGAGCTCTTCAAACAGATGAAAACATGAAAAGAGAAGTTCATTCAGATCAACGAAACACCAACTTTGCCTAACACAAGACCGACAATGTAATCTATGCCGGAAAAAGACGTTCAAACTAGTAAACAAAAAAATTTCAAACTTGTGAAAAAATAGGCCAAAGTCGTAAGAGGTGTTATAGACATTTTTGTGCCTCGCAGCATGGAGCATGAAATGTCGATAATTACAGGGATCCTCAGTCCCTAAACATGTTGTTCTTACCCCTAGAAGAACAAGGTCAGCAAACCACAGCACTTCCTATCAGTTCTCCACCTGAAAACACTCAGAAACAGGCTATTTTTGGATCATGTCAGCTGCTCCACTGAGCATCTGCGCTGTAATGCAACTGCTCCTCCTTGTACCTGCGCTGGAAGTCAAATCTAATGAAGGCTACCTGCGCTGGGCGAGATTGGCCAAGTGGCACAGTCATTCTGCAAGGTGTCAATTGCCCAGGAAGCTTCCAAACTGACACTTGGTTCAAGGGATTCGCCCTGTGATGAGTAAGAGGTACTTGATCTCCATGTGTAAGCAAGGATCTCCAAGTGGACTCAAGAACTGAAGATTAACTGAAGAGGGAGAGGACACAAGGCAGCTTTATGTCCGTCTCAAGCTGACTCATCCTCTCTTCTTCTATCCTATATATAGAGCTCTTCTATGAGGTCTAAGGAGGCGGGAATTTTGTGCAAAGCAAGGAAGTGCTGTTGGTTTACAGTTAGAGCTATTGGGTGATTGCTTTTATAGAGGCGAAGAGGAGATTTCTTGCTGCTGGGGAGGTGTTGCTGGATTGGAGCCATTGATGGTTGTAACCTTCTCAGAACCCTTTTACTTCTATCAATAAAGCTTTGAATGTTCTCCTATATACTTGTATTGCATTGATGTATTGTATTTACTTGTATATCTGATTCACTCTAATCCATGCATCAGTTATGAGTACATGTTTCTTGTAGTTTCTCTCTCGTGTTTGTGCAGGATCTGTGTGTAGCTGGACCGGCAAAGGAAGCAGGGAGCTGGGAACAAGAGACCAAGAGAGAGGATAGGATCGACAAAAGCGAAAGACACCGGTTGGTCAATCTTTTCTTCCTTCTCTGTACTTTCATAAAGGAAAATAATCAAAGCTTTACTTTCAGTTGTTGCTAAGGACTGTCACCCTTAGAGTAGGGATAGGGTCATCCGACTCGGATACTTTTCCCCACAACAAACTGGCGACTCCGTTGGGGAGCCTAGTATCTTGTTGGTGTTTGTAGTATCTTTGCTATTCATTTCTTGAACCAAAGAGTACCAAATCGAAAAGCTTTTGACTATATCAAAAGCGAAGTAGAGGGCCTGCTACTCTTGCTCATTTATTGAGCAGATTCATGATTTGAAGAGCTGATCTACAAAAGACTCTTGTACTCTTTGTGATAGCTTTTCATCCTCTTGATCATCCCTTAGCCTGTACTTGACCTATAGCTTTTTATTTCAGCAAAAACAATGCATTTTTGAGCTTTTTATGACCCGGAAATCCTTGTAAACGCAACTCTCGTGTCTCAGTGCAGGCTGTCCACAGGCAGTCTGCATTCCAGCGCAGGTACTCCCTTCGGGAACTGCGCTGAGAGTCAATTTGACAGACCAGAGCCTGCGCTGATCCAGTTAGGCTATGTCTTCCTGAGGTTTCCCACTGTGTCTTAGCCCAGTTTTCACTGTTGTTTTGCTGCTGATTGCTTGTCATTGTACTTGATGTAAACCAATTTTCCTTGACATTATTCCGCCTCAGTTGTGTGATGAAACTGTGATTGTTCTTTCCGTATTTCTTGTTTCAGTTACAGTTTCCCATTGTGAAAATTAAACCAGTATAGCTGTGGCCTCTTAGATCCTGAACTGTAAAAGTGTCTTTGTGATCATAAGAGCTAGTTTTGTTACTGTTCATGGCTGTTTGAGTTTGTTTGTTTTTCATCTTATGGTTTGAATTCATATATTTTTAGTGTCAAAACAAGTACCGGTAAGGCGTCTTTTCATTTTAGACAATACTTGTTTGTTTACGCTTCAAATTGAATTCGAAAATTACACGACAATTTCCTTTTTGTCTACATCAACATTAAAGGAAAAGAAAAGAAATACATGCATCTTGCATTTGCATTTTGATAAGTTTGCGTGATTGATCTAGGAGAAAGTGCATTAGTTTGTGCTTTGTGCTCTGTGTGGAAAGATAATGTTTTTCTCTCCCCTCAGTAGTTAGGATTTTCAAAGCTAAAAAGATTGTAAAGCTTGTTTATCATTTTAGCTGCATTTAGGAATTTGTACCAATACATCTCGTGGTGATCCTGAAAGACAAACTGCTAAACAAGATCAACTTAAAATATATTGAATGAATCTAAAAATGCTTTGTAACATAACGCTCACAATAGAGGTCTAGGTAGAGACGTGTTCCGGCGTCGTTAAACGTAGTGACTGTCGATCTCTACGAAGGTGGGTGATTCCTCCTAAGGGACGATAGCACTAATACGGACTTGTGCTCCCGCGTACCGTCGCGTATATTGGGAGACCCCTATAGGCATTTATCCTTTATCCTTAGGAAGCCGTGTCGGCCGCCCTACTGATCGCGATGCAGTGAACACAGCATTCACGAAGATCGACCACCCGTACCGTAAAACGTATTCTGTGGTTTCGCGAAAGGTTTGGCACACCCTCTGCCTAGATCTCCAGAGCAGTTTCTTTTGGCCTTTTTCAAACTCTATAACTGAAAAAGTCCAACCGAGCATTTGTCACTTCGGGCTCGTTAATACATCGAAGGCGACTAGAGTCATCTTTAGCTTTTTCTCGACTCTTAAAACATGAAAAAGCAAAGTTGTGTCTAAAGCGTCTAATAAAATTCATTCAATACGGAAACATAATTCCCCTTTTTGTATTTTAGTTGATCAAGTAATCCGCAACCGTGGAGGAAAGTCAATTAAAACTCCGTCGTTCGAGGAGACTCGCGAGTCAACCGTCTTTGTCTCCGGAATCGAGAGTAGTACGGACAAAGCGAACTCACTTGACCGGGTCAAAATCTCCCATTAAAGTTAGAACAATAGTTCCGACAACATCTGAGATTCTGGTCACTCCTGATATTTCTGGAATCCCTGCCTCTATTGAAGAAGTTCAACAGCAACAGAGGGACAGTGATACTGATCCTAGTCTGAAGACAAGTACTTGCATAATTGAACCAGTTCCATCTGAAACCGGTCCACAGAGTCTTGTTGTTCAAACAACTGTCGCTGTCGAAGCAACCCCTTCTTCGGCACCAGAAATCTTTTACGGACCTGACGGTCTTCCTCTTCCTCCTGGTCTGATTGCAATAGAGGAAAACGTAGAGGACCAGCAAGCAAATACTCCAACTCATTTTGGAGTAGGCACCACTCTTTTTCCTTCTGCATCAGAAGTTTGTCCATCGCCACTGGAAGTTCCTGTAGAATCGTTAGGCAGTTTATTGGATAGACTTAAAATGTCTGAGCAACCGTCGACATCTAGGACTGTGCCAAATGACACAGCGATAGCGGAAGCTCCTGCTGTCAATCCAACGATGTTTGCCGGCATACCAGCTGTCCCGACTAGCTCTCATCAGCTAGAAGGAGTCCACCCAGGGACTATTACGACAACTTGGTCTGTTCCAGTTTGTTCTTCCGGTATAATACCCGGTAATTCTTATGTTGAAACCAGACAAATTGATCCCTTTGGGAATCAGTTTGGACCATCCAGTCCTCAAAGGCCATCTATACCCTTGAGCTCCGGATTGTTACCGTATGGGGGGCAATATGCCCTTTCACTTCCCCTTCCGGGGGGATACCCATACGGCAGTTTTCAACAACATTCAGGTTTGACTGAAGTAACGACGAGTGGTTGGGTACCTATGTTACCCCAACAACCAAGAGTTGTATATTCCATGCAACAGTGTGTACCTATGTCTAGTATCCCGACGACGCCAGCAATTGTAACCGTGTCGCAAGTTCAATCGATGCCTGTTGTATGTCAACCCCAAGTTGTAATGCAACAGCCCATTGACCCTGCAACACAACCACAATCGCCAACTGCCGGGACGACACAGATACAAACGGGAACCATAACCCCGCATCTTGGTCCGTCGGTTAGTGTCGCACAACAAAACATGGCTTCACAACCATGGATGGTGCAATACCAACTACCTCAGTTTCAATAGGTGTACCAAGGATCTGAGCAACAGATCTTTGCGAATAGTGGGCAACCCTATATTCAGAACGGGTTAAATCAACCACTTTACAGTGGCCAAGCCCACCAGCCGTATCAGTCATATCAACATCAGTTGCATTATGCTGGTATGCAAAGGCCTACTGCTCAGGCGATTCCATCGTATCCTAGGTACGCCTCGCCAAACCTGAATCAGCAGTTGCCATTCGTGGCGACCCTAGAATTACCAGATTTACATCGATTAACGAACGATCCAATCGCCTATGCCCATTGGTGGCCAGCGATTCCTCACAAACTTCCTTCGGACATTCCTAAATTCAATGGAAATCCTGGCGAAGACCCGTCGAATCATGTGATGACATTCCATCTGTGGTGTTCATCGAATACCTTGAATGATGATTCGATAAGGCTTCGCCTTTTCCAGAGGACATTGACTGGTCCGGCGGCTAAATGGTATATTGAATTACCTAGAGCCTCTTTCGACAATTTTAGTTCCCTAGCCACGACTTTCTTAACACACTTTCAGTTACCTATAAGGTACGAAACTGGAACAGAGATCTTGACCAATTTCAAGCAGACAACGGCCACACATATATCAGATCATATACATGAGTGGCGTCGTCGTCGCAGGATGGTAAAGACCTATGTTCCAGATCAGCTATTGGCTAAGTGGTTTATAAAGTCGCTTCTTCCTGCTATAACAGAAGATGTGGCTAAGGGAGGCGTCGTAACAGAGGAGCAGGTTATTGCTCGTGCTCAATATTTGGACTTAGTATATACTCAGTCTGGCACGCTCTATGACAAGATACCCGACGCCCCTAGACCGGAATTTTCAATTCCTCCCCCTCCTGGATCAAATAGTGACTCTCATGCCGGCGATGGTGTGATTGGCACTGCAAACGCAAAGTCAACACGGGATTCGTCTAAGAAAACCCGTAAGACTTTGAATCAAAATGCAAATGAAGAACTTCTTGACTCGGAAGTAAGTGCCGTGTCGGACGACAAGGGCAAACAACTGAAGCAACCAGGAGACAAGAAGAAAAAGAAAGGGAGAAAAGGGAAACCCCCTTCGGGGTGTCATATATGCGATGAGGATCATTGGACAGCAGATTGTCCATGCAAAGCTGAGCTTAAAAGATTCTTTAAGAGTCCAAAAACCTCAGCTGTGTTGACTGATCCGTTTCCTAATCCTGGTCAAAATCTGGTTGCTAATCAAAATGCTTCCCGATCCCAAGTGCTTATGTTGTCTACCTCAAAGCAGCAAAATAATGCTTTGACAAGGAATAAAGATTACAGGAATCCATGGCTGTCGAATAACAAGGCTAATGAACAACCTAGTAGTTCGACGACAGCTTTGACCAAAGTTGTGCCACCCATCATTCCTGAACCAATGATAAAGTTGCCAAAGGGAGTAGTACACAAATCGACATTTAATCCTCGTGCAAAAATAGCACAGAATTATAATATAATAGAGGACCTAGTCCAATCGCCGTCCGCTATGTCGACACTTGAGGTACCGCAAAATTGCCCCTCCCAAGAACAAACTTTATTATCAGCAATAGGTGGGATTGGCCCAATGGATTCCAATCTTGTGGCCTTTGATCATAAAGGATATGACCCTAAGTTACCAGCTCAACTAGCTTTCCTTATTCAAGTGAAAGCCCTCAACAAAACTGTTCATCGAACAATTATTGATGAGGGGGCATCTACATGTCTTATGTCGATGAGTTGCTGGAAAAATTTAGGCTCACCACCCTTGTCGAAATCGTCAACGACCTTAAAAGCATTTGATGGACGATCATACACTCCCTACGGGATTTTAAGTAACTTGCAAGTTGAACTAGGGGGCAAAACAGTAGGAATTGATGTTGAAGTAATTGATGGAAACCTCGATTACAACATCCTACTAGGAAGGCCCTGGATATATGCCATGGCCGCAGTTGTGTCGACCTACTTCAGGAAGATTTCATTTCCCTTTCAAGGAGGAATTACAGTCATCGACCAACAAACTTTCCTCCCCGACAGTTCACAAGTTACGGGAAGCATTCCAATGATCCATGGAAGCAATCATTCGCTTCAAAATATTGGAGTAGGTCTCCTAAAAGACCCTGCCTTAATGGGTACTTTTTCCCTACCGCCTGCAAGTGATCTGGCGGAAGTGGCCACAATGGAAACCTACAATATGAAATCTTCTATATCTAATGGATTCAGAAGATTCCTAAAAATTTTGTCAGCATGGATCATCGCCCTAATGGAAATACTGTAAATACAGTGGGCTCCGAGGACGGTTCTAATCTCGTGTCAACCTCGTTAAAAAATGAAACAAGGAGTCATGAGGATAGTTCTTTTTCTAGGTCAACCTCATTAAAAAATGAAACAAATCCCCTTTTCAAAATTCAAAGGTAAACCTTCATTCCAACCACCAAGTTGAATGCAATGAAGCTTGGGGGGCACCCTCCTTTGACATGCGTTATTATGATGCTGGGGGGCATGCACCTCGATTTGCATTATTATGCTGGGGGCATGCAAACTTATCTTCGAGCAGTTTTACCACGGAATTTATGCTCGTTAAAAAATAGAAAAGTGTGAGCAAAAGTTTCCACCAGAGTTCAAGCTCATTAAAAAATGAACCTATCTCGGTAAATAACCATTGCGATCGTAAATTTATCAGCCTTAAAAACCTGCGCTGGACCCCCATATGTGTGTTTACCCATTTTGAGGAACAGCTGCAAAGAGTGATTTCACCTAGCCATCCTGGTGACACTACCGTGATTGGAAAATTCCAATTTGTACCTGGAATCTGTTGCTATCCCTGTTTATCACTCGTTCCTCAAAAGACGAGTCTTCTTTGAGCTCTTTTCACTGACTCGTAAAATATGAAAAGTTTGCCGAGTTTTGGCCTTCCAGCTCGTTAAACGACCGGAACTTTATCCCTCCTCTAGATTTTAATCTTTTTGGACCTGAGGGATTATTGCACAAAAAGATCGAGCGCTTGTCTTGTTCGGCTCGTTAAAGCAATCGAAAATTCATCCCTTCTGTATTGTTTTATACTTTTTCGGACTTAAGGGATTAGATGACGAAAAAGGAATTATGGAGTTAACTTTCTGTACCTTTTCAGACTCTCTAAAAATGAAAAGGACCGAGTTTTCCTTGTCGTTAGACTCGTTAAAATGATTAAATAGCGACAAACTTGTCTTTAGACGAGAACGAGTTTCCCTATCGCTAAGCTCGTTAAATCATAGCGATGGGCTTGCCCGAAGGGCAGGTTATAGAACAAGCATATGTTATCCTCCTCAAGCTTGACAAAAATAAAGAGGTACTGGTCAGAAATGACTGGGGAAAAATTGGGAGAACATCAAAGTTTAATGGTAGCAAGTCGCTCTTGAACATGACACTTTTCCTCCGTACCACATCGGGTTGGGTTGTTTCATTCACCGGTCTCATCACCATGGTCCTCGCCAAACCATCCACATTTGGGGTAATGCTACCGATCCATCGCATCAGTGTCGCTATATGTTCAAGAGAGATCATTCTGAAAGTGTCAACCGTGTCCCATCCACTACCATACATTATCCTTCATCCATTCATGATCGCCACCCTGAATCATATGTCACAGTTTGTTTTCACCTCCACTAAAATCAT
The DNA here is from genome assembly GCA_031772625.1 of Pinus tabuliformis. Lineage (NCBI taxonomy): Eukaryota > Viridiplantae > Streptophyta > Pinopsida > Pinales > Pinaceae > Pinus > Pinus tabuliformis. The sequence continues at coordinate 767,965,480 of CM062813.1, read as the reverse complement.
TAGCTCCGTTCCGTGTCATTGATGTGGGATTCATTAAGGCCCTCCTTTGACGGATCGCTTCTTGTCGACTTCAGCTCATTATCCAAGAAGTTGATCTAGGAACAACCCCATCAGTACTTTGAAGCTTGCATGCCTCAATGGCAAGTTTCTCACTTCCGGCGACAGGTATACATCAATGACCTTCGACCAGAAGATTTTGCGTGGCGTTCGACGCCAAGTCCTTTATTCACGCCACGTGAATTGTACTGCGGTACCTTGAGGGTCATTATCATTATCGATGATTCCTCTCGCGCTTGTTAACGGTTTTCATTATTGGCCGGTAATCAAGCGATGTCTTTCCATGTTCGACTTCAGCGCAATTCTCACATGGATCGACTTGTACTCAGAGTGAAGATCGAACGAGTTTGAAGACCCCGGATCTAGTTTCATCCATCCGGGCTGTGATATATATTCAGGAAATATAAAAGCATTTGTCATGTACATCATTGCAGCAGATGATCATCCTATTCAAAGGATGATAATTTCAGCAGAAAATTGTCAGTCTACTATCAGACGATCGTCTATTCTATGTACCAAAATGTATTTATAAAGCTAAGCATGGGAATGCCCGCCTCAGCTAGATCATGAAAACAAAATGAAAAATAATGTATTGTATTGTATTGTATTACAGGGCGCCTCCTCAGCACTGGAATGAACTTCGGACCCTCTAGATAAAGCATTTCACCCGATAAACGGCCTCATACTTTAGGGGGCAACTGTTATAGACATTTTTGTGCCTCGCAGCATGGAGCATGAAATGTCGATAATTACAGGGATCCTCAGTCCCTAAACATGTTGTTCTTACCCCTAGAAGAACAAGGTCAGCAAACCACAGCACTTCCTATCAGTTCTCCACCTGAAAACACTCAGAAACAGGCTATTTTTGGATCATGTCAGCTGCTCCACTGAGCATCTGCGCTGTAATGCAACTGCTCCTCCTTGTACCTGCGCTGGAAGTCAAATCTAATGAAGGCTACCTGCGCTGGGCGAGATTGGCCAAGTGGCACAGTCATTCTGCAAGGTGTCAATTGCCCAGGAAGCTTCCAAACTGACACTTGGTTCAAGGGATTCGCCCTGTGATGAGTAAGAGGTACTTGATCTCCATGTGTAAGCAAGGATCTCCAAGTGGACTCAAGAACTGAAGATTAACTGAAGAGGGAGAGGACACAAGGCAGCTTTATGTCAGTCTCAAGCTGACTCATCCTCTCTTCTTCTATCCTATATATAGAGCTCTTCTATGAGGTCTAAGGAGGCGGGAATTTTGTGCAAAGCAAGGAAGTGTTGTTGGTTTACAGTTAGAGCTATTGGGTGATTGCTTTTATAGAGGTGAAGAGGAGATTTCTTGCTGCTGGGGAGGTGCTGCTGGATTGGAGCCATTGATGGTTGTAACCTTCTCAGAACCCTTTTACTTCTATCAATAAAGCTTTGAATGTTCTCCTATATACTTGTATTGCATTGATGTATTGTATTTACTTGTATATCTGATTCACTCTAATCCATGCATCAGTTATGAGTACATGTTTCTTGTAGTTTCTCTCTCGTGTTTGTGCAGGATCTGTGTGTAGCTGGACCGGCAAAGGAAGCAGGGAGCTGGGAACAAGAGACCAAGAGAGAGGATAGGATCGACAAAAGCGAAAGACACCGGTTGGTCAATCTTTTCTTCCTTCTCTGTACTTTCATAAAGGAAAATAATCAAAGCTTTACTTTCAGTTGTTGCTAAGGACTGTCACCCTTAGAGTAGGGATAGGGTCATCCGAGTCGGATACTTTTCCCCACAACAAGAGGGACCAAAAAAAAATGCAAGGAGCAAACACACCCACAATCGGACTTGATGAGCCCACAAGCTGCACATCGAACACGAACGAATTATAAGTGTGGACACGAACAAATTCCTCTAGCCCGATAATGGGTCTAGCCACAACAAATACATTCTATGGAAGATTTCCTTAGGTTAGAATAAATCAAGAGGGCCTACCTCTTGGTTGCTTATCCTGCTTGATGATGTCCTCACTTGCTCGCTCAAGCAATCTCTCACTTCCTTCTTCAAGCTCCTAAAACAAGTAAACAACAAGAAGACACAAACATAATAATAGACAAATTGCAATTCAACCTACTTAATGAGTCAAGAAGCATTAAGACGCAAATATGTAATATTACAGAACATGTAGGAAATCAATCGATTTTTTCATATATTAATATTCAAAAAGAGATTACAACCATTCGTCTTGACATCGCAGTCTTCCTCTGACAAGACCAGGTTCCCACACACTTCTGCTAGCATTTCATGATGGCTTCAAACAACAATAGTTTAAATACTCTTCTCTTTAGGCTTCACTCCAAACCGAACACACTTCTCCCTCACACAACTAGATGGCTACAACTAGTAATATATTGCTTCTCTAGTATATTTACACTTAGCCAAAACTCTAACTCTGATTTTCACACTAGTCACCAGTTTGTACTTGGGAAGAAGGGAGGTTTATATAGGAAAGATGGAAGGGAGATGGATCCTCTTCTCATAGGAGAATGACTTATCCCATAAGGTAGTTCCATCATTATAGGGGAAAGGAGCCCAAATTGTCATCCTCGACCCCATCTGGCCAAACCATTTACCAGACTTCTGTTATGGAGCTTCTAGAGATGGAAGCTTCAGCTCTAATTTAAAAAACTTTCCATAACAGGACTGGCGTGACTGGAACACAACTTAGTTGCACCGATCGCCGTGGGGAATAGTGCTAATATCTTCACATCAGCACGGGGAGGACAAAGGCCATTAGCACTGGTCTTGTAAATTGGGAAAAACAGAAGTTTCAAGGGAAATGGTGCAAAAGGGAAATGATCTGCTCATGAAGAGGGACATAATGGGAGTTTCTCCATGAAGGAAAAGCATGCGGGGTTCATTGTAGAGGTCCTCCGGGATCAAGGAACGGGGAGTACAGGGACAGTGACAAAATGTTGTGTAACAAATAGTGAAGTGGTTTTTTCAATCGGGGTCAAAGATCAGTTAAGGATTCCTCAAACCGGCTAATGAAGGAAGTGAAAGAGGTCAATCGAAACTAGGGATAAATGAAGAATTCCCTAGTTTGGATATCAGAAGAAAACATAAAAATGAATAATTGTTCAAGACAGAGTGTACTTAAACAAATTCTGAAGTAAAATTCCAATTATTTCATTCAAATTGGAAAACATGTATGTATGTGAAATATTTAAGAAAATAACAATTTAACAAATGAAAGATACTTCATTGAAGTGGCCCAACACATGAATCCTGTAATGCAATGCCTTTATTACTCAGTCCAGTCTGCTGACTTGAAAATGTTACAATAAACCCTCAGGTTTTCAGATCAATAATAGCTATAGAAATGTTCAGCAATCCACACTCTATACTTTGAATTATGAAGTATTTATACAAAAAACTTATTACAAAATACCCTAAGCTGTTTTAGGAATTATTCAAGGAAAAAGAAATATCTTCATGCAAGAAGATAGAGACAGATATGTAACTAATGCAAGTTGTCCCTCTTTTATTGTTTGTTGTTTTGATCTTTTGTTGCTTTCTCTCTTTGGTTGTTGCTCTTCTTAGTTTTGTTTCTGGCTATTCTTTTACTCTGCCTTTTGACTGATACCCTTTGACTTAGATGATTTACTGTCTTACCTTCATTGCTTTGTTTTACCTTTCATCTTCATAGTAAGTCATTCAGTTTTTCCCAAGTTTCTGCATCTGGTAATTTAATATTTACCATTCTTCTGTAGATTTCATCAACCTCAGTGTATTTTGCAAAAGTAGGCTTGTTTATGAAGAGATGTTTACCTCATGCTTGAGGTAAAAGAGGTTCTCAAAAGCCTGGTAAAGGACTTTTCCTGTAGGCATCCCTTTCATGGAGGAACTGTTGGCTTGTCCTTTGCCACTTCTCTAATTCTCTTATCATAATCTCCATGTGTCTCATTAATCACCAATGGATTAGGTAGACCTTTCTGCCTCAAAGTATGAAATTTGGCCATAAATCTAGCTATTGCTAGCTCCATTGTTTGGAACTTATCCTCAAGTTGTGTCATCAGGTTCCTCTTAGTAATTACCTTCTTCACCTATAGTATGGTGCCAGTTTTTTCAGCTATTCCAAGCTCCTACAACTCATACTTGTTCTTTGAGTTAAGGAACTATATTATTCTTGAGGCTTCTTCTAGCATATTTCCAAGTTCGACTCTGACCCTTTGAATTGCTTCACCAGCCTCTTTGACCAAATCATTCTGCTCAAATATCACCTATATAGATGGCCAAATATCATTGACTGAGTCAATGATATTGGCCCATAAAAGTTGTTTTGCTTGGGCTAGTGTCTCTTTAAGTGTTAATTCTTTCTCCAACTTCTATATCCTTTCATTCAACCTGTTTGTCTTCTGAACTTCATTCTTATGCATGATTTGAGCCAATTTCTTCTCATCCTCTAGACTTTTCATTTGTTCCTTAAGTCTATTTATTTCAGTGGTTTGGATGGACATATCCTCCATGGCTTTGACCAGTTTAGTTGCTTCATCACTAGGATGAGTTGTTGTTGTTGAACCTGTTGCTGATGCAGTTGGAAGTGTTGTAGCTAGTGGAGCTGCTGGGGCCAATGAAGCTACCAAAGTAGAAGGAACTACTATAGTAACTATAGGAATAGTAGTAGCAGTAGCTACTTCAATGGTGGCTTGTTTCTCCTGTACTAAATTATCCATTTCATTCTCCATTTCTTTCAATTGAGCATTTAGCTGGAGAATGAGGTCCATCATCTCATCTTTCTAGCTTTGGCTCTCTAGAACTTCCTTGGTCTGTGGATGTTTAGGAGGCAATTTTAGTTGTTTCTTCAAAGCAGCAATGTCTTCATTTTTCTTCTTTATGAGCTTTTCTGCAGCCTTGATGTCATTTGGATTATATCCAATCTTAATAACCAAGTCTTCCAGTGACTTGATTATGTTATCCTTTGCTTGTGAGGATTGTTTCTCTAGCTTAAACTGTATTGTGATATTGTCTAGAGAATTCTGAATTTTTTGTACACTCATGGCCTTGTTGGTCATCGTTGAGTATATCATTTCTCCTGCCTGCTTATGAAATTCAATTTGATCAATAGGGTGAACATCCCTAGCCAAAACTTCAAATTCTGTCTTCCTGTAATCTGTTGATGACTTAGGCTACTGGACTGTAGGCTGAAAAAAGGTCATTTGCATTTTACCAGTTTTAATGTCAAAAGCTGACATTAACCTATTCTGATTGCTAGGAGTCTATTTGAAATACTGGGCATATGTTTTAGCTTTCAATGCCTCATTTCTTAATTTCATCTCTTTATACTTCTCCTTTATGTCTTTTTCCTTATCCACTAGTTTTCTTGATGATGAGACCTCAATGCTAAGTTGTTTCTGAATACTCTGAGTATTAGAGGTGGAAGGTTGATGAGTTTCCTCTAAAACTGCTAGAGTTGTGCTCTCTCTGACCCCTGTACCTGTATCAATGATTTGAAGTGTCTCAACTGTCTCAATTATCTCTCCATGTTCATTTATAGGATTTAACTTGGGCTTCTTCCTGTACATGATTTCAAATCAATCATCTGTTGTATCCTTATTGGGGCAAGAACCTTCTTCCCTAGTCCTTTTTGTATTTCTATCCTGTAGGGCTGGAGTATGCAGAATGGAACTAGTATCCATCTATTTCTCCATATCTATCAAGGTATTTTCCAACCACTCTGACTGGTTGGCATATTTTTCAATGTCTGGTCTAGACTCATGCATAAAAGGACTCAATTTAAATTTGAGTCTTAGTTTGTTTATGACTCCTAAAGGGTCATACTACCACATGAAACTGCTACTGAACTTCATTTCTTGTAAACACTTCTCTGCTTCTTCCCCAGCCTCCCTATTATTACAGATAAAAGGACCAAGCTGGTTTTTTATCTTGAACTATGTTTTCTTCCTAGCTAATAGAAAATTTACATCATCTGAATTTATAATCTGCCTGATATACTCTAATGCAAATATCCTCATGGGGAGATATTTGGGCAGCTTATAGGGAGTGAGCTAGCATCCATATATTCTAATTTCAGTGTGGTCCTGGTATAGATACCAGTCTCCTATTCTATTGTTCTTAGACAATTGCAAAACTCTCTTTATCTCATCATTGATCCTAGGTTGATTACTACTGCTTAGAATATTGACAATTGGATGAACAAAGGAATCAATGAACTCCTTGTAGCTGAAAAAAATGGAATAATTTTGGATTACAGGTGTCCAAAATATGATTGATCTAGGATGGCACTTAGTGTCCAGCTTTTGGATGTTGATTGGAAACTTGTCTGATTGGAAATATAAGAACATGTGGAACAATACTGAAGAGTATTTGAATACTCTTACATTTGGCAATATGATCAATTGATCATGGGATCCGTCTGCCAAGAACTAGGAAGAATTGAAGACTTTAGCTAGAGGCTTGCCTGGGCAAAAACTAGAGAGGAAATCAAGTATAGGCTCATCTACATGCCCATCAGTGGTATATCCTAGAATGCAAGAGAGCATGGTCACAATTTGTCTGGCCCTCTCAGAGAAAATGGTGGCAAAGTATGGAGGACTGTCTGTAGGAATATGAGCCTCTTCTAGGATGAAAGTGTGAAAGATTTGAGACCTTTTGGGAAGGTCCAACTTCAAGTAGATTTCAAGTAGGTTTTCAATGGAAAATTGGGTTTCATTTGGCTTTGGCTGGACCTGCAACATATGATTGATTGACTCTGCAGTGATTGTAAATAAAATCTATTGGTTAGGAGAGACAATGGCTCTTTGGCTTGGGATATAGCAGAGTTTGCATAGGTGGATGATTTCAGGGAACTGGTATACCTGTGGGAACAAGTATTTGGGAAAATTTGATTCCCATAACTAAATATCATCACTGTGGTTGAGGAATTTGTCTTTACTCCAGTAGTGGAGTTTCAATAGATGGCTAGGGAAACTGTGTCTTTGATTTGAAAATCTCTGTTAGCCAATGGGAGGTGGTCAATATCTAGGTGAGGGGTTTGCAGGGGTTTCTCATTCAAAATTCTTTGGGAAGCCATAATTTTGTTTATTTTATTGAATTACTTTTTCTCTTGCTTTATGAGTAGGGTTAGGAGCTCTGGAATAGTGGGAAGGGTGAATATAGTCTGCAGAAAAGGGTTTCTTCAGATGCACAGTGAGTTTCTTTAGTTTGGCAAAGTTTTTAATTAATTTAATTAATTAACCTTTTAAAAACACTGTGCAAAGCTTAAGTGGAGGGCCTTTCTGGTTCTTTCAAGAATACCTAGAAAACAGAGATTTGGTGTGCAGTCAGGGTTCTATAGGAGCATCAGAGGCTTTCTAAGTCTTCAATTCTCTTTGTGTTGCTTCAAATTGAATTCTAGAGGGTCTTCTGGTCATGAAGTTGCTTAAAATAGTTGTGCAGGGTTTTTGGGCTTCAGAATTGGTTAGCAAAGGTGTTTGCAACAAAATAACCGTGAAAGGGCTGAAAGGGCGGCTATTTGGTTTTTAACCAACAGTGGTTAATGTTGGGCGCGGGATTAATGAATGAACAGTGGGCGGTTTTATGGAATATTGCACCACTTTTGAGCGGAGGGTGGTATTTTTTGAGAGCACGCGATATAACATGGGGTTGCCACATAGCAAAATGGTGCTTGGGGAAAACGTGAATCTTGCATGCTTTTGGGATTTTAACATTTGGACGATGGGAGTGCTCGATATGGTTATGGGCCGTTGGATCTAGAGGTGGACGATCGAAGGGCTATCATGCGGTGGAGTTGCGAGGGGTGAGTCGGGGTGTGGGGTCGGGCTTTTCAATTAAAATGTAAAGGGAAGTAATGTATGCGATGGGTTACTAAGATGCGGGACTATAGGTTAAAATAACATAAAGGTTGAGTTAAAAGGGTATCGGGGAGGGTTTTTAATGGGGCCCAATACATTTAACCTTTTAAACTTAGGATAAGGGGGTTTTAGTGGGTTTACAAGGGAAAATGGAAATTAATAAGGGGGGAATGATTTTTAAAGGGAAATGTCTAGGGAAAGGGGTGAAATAAAGGGTAAAAAGGTTTAAAATGAAGGGAAAGGGTTTTTACAATGGAAATGTGTTAGAATAAGGGAAAATGAAAAGGGGAGGGTCCTTTGGAATCAAGAAGGGGGAAAACATTGGGGAATGAAAAGTAATGAAGGGGTAATGAAGGGAAATTAATAATTTATACATGCAAGGGGTTTAGTGAAAATGAGAGGAAATTAGTGAATGAGCTTGAATGTCCTCTTTCTTTGATAATTCCCCCTACACATAAAACATAGTATTAAGCATAATGAAGGTGCATTTGAGCTTGCAACCTTGTGCATTCCAAAATCTCTTCTACCTACCCTTTATTTACCCTAACATTTTCTCTTCGTTTATTAGGTGCATTTGAGCTCGTTGACCCTTCCTTTCTTTTCTTTGATAAGAAAACTATCTAATTCTAACCTTATAACTTCCAATGACTTAGATTAAACTGTTGAGCTCATTATTTATTCTCTACCTAACTACTGATCTACCAAGATTAAATAGTTTGGCTAGATCTTTATTCTCTATCTATCAACATGAAATTTAAAGAATGAATGAATCAAGATTAAACTTTTTGACCATCATGGATAGTGGCATTTTTTACAAGCTGCACACAATCTTATTTTGCCAAGTAAAAATTAGTGGCATTTGAATTTGCATCACTTTTAGAATCTATTTTTATATTTTTTTCGGTGGGGATTCAAATATTATTTTCTTTTTTAATCCTTTTCTTTTAGTCCTTTGATTTTTCTTTTAAGACTTACCCTCTTTACATTTTTAATTTTTAATATGGGAAAACATTTTGCAGAGAGAAAAAGTATGTACAATATTACAAGACTAATCATAGCCAATTCAAAATTATGAATCCTATTATTATAGGACCCTAACAGTGGCTCCACATGGGGATGGAATTTCCAGGTGAAATGTCAAGAACTTTAAGATCAGTAGCCTTTTGAAACTTTGACTGTGGTTGCCTTGTAACCGCTTCTCTGTGATATGCTTTATGCATACATATGATGGTATACCTTTCCAAGCTTAGGGCCTTCTCTTTGGGCTTCAACCTCAAAATATTATCATCCAATCCAATCTAAACTTTGCAATGTTATATACAATGAGCAAAGTAAAGAATTGCACTAATTTTAATCTGGGGATAAGTAATGCTTCAGCATTCTACCATTGAATCGTCCACCTGATAGATTCGTTCCATCTAAGTGCTTCAATAAAAATGCATTGTTACCTCTATAACCATAGATGATATAAGGGCCTTGCCATAGGAAATCAAATTTACCATGTTTACCCCTTTCTTCTCTTCTAGAATCCCATTTGAGTACTTTTTCACCTATGTAAAAATCATTAGCTTTGGTTTTCTTGTCAAAAAAAATTTGATTTTATCTTGGATCACTTGGGATTTGACATAGACTTCTTCCCTAGTTTGTTGCAAATGTATTGTCTAATTTATCCTCCTTTGGATATCATTGGATTCTACTTGTAGCTCTTGAATCATTTTCATCACTGGTACTCCTAAAGAAGATGGAAAAACAACATCCATTCCATATACTAGTTGATAAGGAGATGTACCAATGGACTTTTTTGTAGTGAGTATATCTGCCCATAAGGCATTAACCAACTTTTTGTTCCAGGTCTTCTTATTGTCTTCTAACAATTTCTTGATGATATTAACAAGGCTTTTGTTTGAGGATTCTGCAAGTCCATTACCTTGAGGGTAATAGGTTGTGGAATGGCCAAGGGTAATGTGGTATCGGTTACAAAATTTTACCATTTTCTTGGATTTGAAGGCAACTGCATTATCACTAATGATCTTTTGTGGGCATCCAAATCTTGAAAGGATTGTTGGGTTGTGCTATATTCTTTCCAGGACTAGCCCACGTAGTGAACCAGGGGGTTAGAAGGGGGGCGGAGCCCCCCCTTCGTGGCGCTGATTGCGTAGCGAGGGGGTCACAGGGGGTTTGAGGGGTGCAAGTAACCCCACTCTATGGGGTTCGAGGCAACGCTCCAGAAAATTTTGTTTTTTGGACCCTGTATTAGGTTGGGCGGACCTACCTATGGTTTTGTGCATGATTTTCGCACATGGTTTTGGACGCGATGGTTTTCGGTCCATGGTATTGGATGCTTCGGAATGTATCAATATGTATTGTATCATTGAAAGGAATATAATGAAAAATGAAACTGGTAGTCCCCGTTTTGGGATCCAAGGGAAAATCTCTGTGTATATGTGTTTTATGTGTTATGCTCTCGCATTGTTTATTATATGTGTTTTAGAATTCGTATGCAAGTAATTTCTGTACAGGGTTAAAACCTACATTTGGTATTGGAGTTGTTTTGGCTTCAAGGGGACGCCTTTGTTGCTGAGGGGTTTCGCTCGGGCCTATGGTAGACCTTGTTTAGTGGGAGATCTGCGGGATCGATTCTGGTGGTGAAAGAGGATGGCGAGCAGTGGAAAGATAGAGATCGAGAAATTTAATGGTTAGAGTTTTGAGTTGTGGAAACTCAAAATGGAGGATTTGTTGGTGGATAAAGATTAGTGGATCGTGGTAGATCCGGGTACTAAACCAACAGGAGTGTCTGATGAAGAATGGAAGAAGTTGGATCAGAAGGCAAAGAGCACAATACAATTGTGTGTCTCAGATTCAGTATTGTTGAATGTATCATGGGAAGCTACGGCGAAGGCTTTGTGGGACAAGTTAGATACTTTGTACCAATCTAAGTCTTTGGTGAATAAAAGGTTCCTACGGAAAAAGCTATATAACCTGAGGATGAAAGATGGAGACTCGGTGACAAAGCATATGAATGCATTTAATACTATGGTAAGTCAGTTATTGTTTGTTGATATTAAAATTTCAGATGAAGATAAGTGCATTATTTTGTTGATTTCTCTACCAGATTCGTGGGATAGTCTGGTTATTGCAATAGGTAGCAATGCAACTACCTTGCAATTTGATGAAATAGTATCATCCTTGCTAACAAAGGAGATGAGACGAAAAAATATGGAGAGCCAGAATGGTGATGCCTTTTCTGTACGAGGAAGGTCCCAGAACAGAAACAAAAGTAAGTCATCGAGTGGGAGACTAAATCTCTAGGAAAACCTGTAAAGGTGGTGTGCTAGAAATGCGGAAAGGAAGGGCACTACAAAAGGGACTGTAAATCTAAAGCTCCTGATAAAGGAAAGGGATCTAATGATGCTCCGTCTACAGAGGTGAAAACCACCTTAGATGAAGGTGGGGATGTGTATTTGGCTTCTTCAAGTACACATGTAGATCATGAGGCATGCTTGATTGACTCAAGTGCATCCTTTCACTTCACTCCCCATAGAGAGTGGTTCTACGAGTATGAGAAATACGATGGTGGTGATGTCTTCTTAAGGGATGATAGGAAGGCTAGAATCGTTGGTCATGGAAAAGTAAAGTTGAAGTTGCAAGGTGGAAGGGTTAGAACACTTTCGGGTGTTCTGCATATTCCTGCATTAACCAGAAATTTGATTTCTGTAAGCAATCTAGATGATGCAGGTGTAAAAACAATATTTGAGAAGGATACCTGCAAAATGGTTCCGGGAGCACTGGTATTGATGTAGGGAGTCTGGATTGGAACTCTGTACAAGCTATAAGGTAGCATTGTTATTGATGGGTGCAACAGTTCTGTGGTTCCTGAAAGTGGAGCAGAAAATCTAGTGGTCTCTGGAGAGAAGACCATGTTGTGGCATCAAATGCTTGGACATATTGGAGAGAAGGGCCTTTGAATACTTCATGGTAAAGGTATGGTAGAAGGTATGAGTAATAGCTCTCTGGATTTTGATTTCTGTGAAAATTATGTATATGGGAAGTAGAATTAGGTTCTGGTGGTAAGAGGGAAAAACAAATATTAGAGCTTGTGCACAATGATGTGTTTGAACCTATGAAGGTTCCATCACTAGGTAATTCTGTGTACTATGTATCATTTATAGATGACTACTCAAGGAATAAATGGATATATTTCCTTAAGAAGAAACCTGAAGCCTTTGACAGATTTAAAGAATTTAAGGCTCTCGTGGAAAACCAGACAAAGAAGAAGATAAAGGTATTGAGGACAGATAACAGTGGAGATTTTTGCAATAAGGAATTTGAAGAATTCTGTAAGAAGTGTGGTATAGCACAGGAGAAGACTACTCCATATACACATCAGCAAAATGGAGTTGCAGAAAGAATGAACAAGATGCTGGTGGAAAGGGCAAGAAGCATGCTTAGTGGTGTCGGGTTAGGACAAGAATTATGGGCAGAGGCAGTGGAGACTGCATGTTACCTGGTCAACTGATCACCTTCATCAGCGTTGGAGGATAAGACTCCACAAGAGGTATGGACTGGTAAGAAACCCTCTCTTTCACATCTAAGGGTATTTGGATGTGATGCATATGTACATGTTCCAAAGGAGAAAATAACAAAGTTGGATAGTAAATCTGAAAAGTGCATCTTTATTGGGTATAAGGATGGTTTAAAGGGTTATAAGCTTTGGAACCCAGTAACAAGGAAGGTTGTGTACAGCCAAGATGTGGTGTTCAGAGAGGTGAAAGATGTTATTAAACATGAATTCCAACCAAAGGAACCTGAGAATATAGAGTTTGAGCTTAAGGAGGAAGAATCAGACTCTACAGCAGAGGAGGAATCAGAAGATGAAGAGCCACAAACTCCGGGTGTGAGAATATCAGTTCGAGAAAGAAGGTAGTCGGAAACGTATAGTCCATCTACTTTCTGTTCAAATTTTGCTTTATCTGTTACTGATGATGATCCCAAAACTGTGAAGGAAGCAGTAGATTCAGAGGATGGCAAACTCTGGAAAGAGTCCATGGTTGATGAAATGGCATCTTTGCACAAAAATGAGGCTTGGGATCTGGTGGAGTTGCTAGCTGGAAGGAAACCCATTGGCAGAAAATTGGTGTTCAATAAAAAGACAAATGCAGAAGGAAAGGTAGAGAAATACAAAGCTTGGATAGTAGCAAAACGTTATTCCCAAATGGATGTGAAGACAACATTTTTTCACGGGGATCTGGAAGAGGAGATCTACATGAAGCAGCCTGAAGGTTTTGTGGTGAAGGGTAAGAAAGAAATGGTATGCAATTTAAAGAAGTCTCTTTACAGGTTAAAATAGTCACCAAGGATGTGGTATCAGAAATTTGATACATTTATACGGGGGCTTGGCTTCACCAGAAGCAAAGCAGATCACTGTGTGTATTTTAAAATAATTGGTGACCGTGTTATTTATCTAGTATTGTATGTGGATGATATGTTGCTGGTCAGAAATGACAAAGAAATTATCCAAGATTTGAAGACCAATTTGTCCTCCAAATTCGACATGAAACATCTTGGTGCTGCAAACTATATTTTGGGCATGGAAATTAAGAGAGATCAGACAAAGAGGAAGCTTTGGTTAAACCAGAGGAAGTATGTCGAGACAATATTGCAGAGGTTTAATATGCAGGATAGTAAACTGGTGAAGGTTCCTATTCCTATAGGTGTAAAGTTATATGCTGAACAATGTCCCAAGACACAAGAAGAGGAAGAGGATGTGTCCCGTGTTCCATATGCAAGTGCATTCGGTAGCCTGATGTATGAGATGGTCTGTACTAGATCAGACATTGCACATGCACTGGGAGTATTGAGCAGGTTTATATAAAAACCAGGGAAGGAGCACTGGACAGCAGTGAAGTGGGTTTTCAAGTATTTGCGTGGCATTAGTGATTATGGTTTGTGCTACCACAGAAGACCAGGATTGGACAGAGTGTTGGATATTCATGGCTTTGTTGATGCAGACTGGGCTGGAGATCTAGATCAAAGAAGATCTACAAGTGGGTATGTGTTTAACCTATTTGGAGGTGCAATCAGTTGGATGAGTAAGAAACAATATGTAGTGGCACTATCAACTATAGAATACATGGCAGCCACTCATGCAAGCAAGGAAGCAATTTGGTTGCAGAGATTGTGTTCAAGTATGGGGTTAGTACAGGGAGCTATAAGGATAGACTGTGACAGCCAAAGTGCAATTTTCTTGGCAAAGAACCCTACATATCATTCAAAGACAAAGCACATTGATGTTTAGTATCACTTTGTGAAAATATTATAGAAGACAAAAAGGTGTTTCTGGTAAAGGTGGACACTTTGAAGAATACTGCAAATGCATTGACAAAATTTGTGAGCTCTGAGAAGTTCTCTTGGTGTAGAGAAACAATGGGCGTTGCAGGGCTAGTTAAATGACTAAGCTCTCTTGTGGCCCCCTGTGGAAAGAAAACAACAAGTGGGAAAATGTTGGGTCGTTTTATATTCTTTCCACGACTAGCCCACATAGTTAATCGGGGGGTTAGAAGGGGGGGGGGGGGGTCACAGGGGGTTTGAGGGGTGCAAGTGACCCCACTCTATGGGGTCCGGGGTAGTGCCCCAAAAACTTTTGTTTTTTAGACCCTGTATTAGGTTGGGCGGACCTACCTATGGTTTTGTGCATGATTTTCACACATGTTTTTGGACGCAATGGTTTTCGGTCCATGGTATTGAATGCTTTAGCATGTATAAATATGTATTCTAACATTGAAAGGAATATAATGAAAAATCAAGCCGGTAGTCCCGGTTTTGGGATCCAGGGGAAAATCTCTGTATATATGTGTTTTATGTATTATGCTCTCGCATTGTTTAGTTTCTGTGTTTTAGAATTCGTATGCAGGTAATTTTTGTACAGGGTTAAAACCTACAAGGATATTGTTTTCAAGGAATGAGATGATGACAGAATCAGTGGCTTGTCTAGAAGGGATGGCTTCTATCCATTTAGTAAAGTAATCAGTGGCTGTCAAAATCCATTTATGTTGGGATAAGGAGGATGGGTGAATTTCACCAATGAAGTCTAGACCCCATTGCTGAAATGGGATTTCTGTGGAGATGGGTTTGAGGGGTAATGGTAAGAGCTTCTTTTTGCCTTCAAATATTTGGCATTTGTGACAAAAGGTCACATATTTTCTGACATCTGCAAAAAGGGTGGGCCAGTAAAAACCTGCCCTTAAAATCTTATCAGCAGTTGTTTTCCAGTATAGGTGTCCTCCACAATCTCCTGCATGAAATTCTTGCATGACTTTGTCAGCTTCATCTTTTAATAAACAATTTAACAAAATGCCACCATTATCTTTCCAAAATAAATCATTATCTATGATACAATATTTCATTGATTTCATTTTCAAGAATCTACCTTTAGTTCTAGATAAACTAGGAGGAGCTTGTAAATTTAGTAAAACAAATATGATATCTGTATACCAAGGTGAATCTAAAAAAGCTTCACTAATTTGTGGAGTCGCCATCTCTTCCTGATCATCTAGAGCACCAATGAAATTTATATCTAAGGCCTGATAGTTCGATTCAGCCATGAGTTTGGCTAAACCTTGGCCTTTGATTAGTTTTGTGGGCTTTATTTCAATATCATATTCCAAAATAGTGGCAATCCATTTGCGTCTCTTTCCCTCAGGATCATTCTACGTTAGAATGTCCTTTACTACTGAATTTGGAACATATGCAATAACGTGTGAGTATAAAATGCACACTCTGAAATCCTTTATGGCTTTTACTAAAGCAAGAGATTTTTTTTCCATTATATTATACTTTAGTGTAGCATCTCCCAAAAAATTGTGAAAAATGCAATAGGTTACTCATAACCTTGACCATTCTTTTGCAAGAAGACTGCTGCAATGGTATGTTCTGAAGCAAAATAAAAAACTATAAAATCCTTTTTGAAATCAGGACTTAAGAGGACAGGTGTTTTAGTGAGGGCTTCTTTGATTGCCTCAAAATACTGCTTAGCCTTGTTATGGAACCAGCTCAAGAAAAGATAGAAAAGATAGATCAACGCCTTAGAATTCAGCCTCTTCGAGGGGGCAACCTCCTTTACATTACATAAATGAACAATTCTTGGATGATACAAATGACAAAACCTCCTTTCTATATATAGGAGTCTAAGGAGTCACAATATAATCCAGCCGACCTAACAATAATAATATAAAGCCACAAAATAAACAATAGAGGGATTCTATGGGGCACAGAAATAACAATATGGGGGTAATAGGGGCACAACAATATAAATAAGGGGTATAACTACAATAGTAATGGGGTAATCACTAGTATTATAGGGACCCAACATGCCCCTCTCCTTCAAAAAAGTGTTGTCCTCAACGCTTGAGTAGTTCTGGATACTTCTGCATAAAATTCTCATCCTCCCATGTGGAATCTTCAGCGGATAAGTTCTTCCACTTGATAAGATACTCTGAAATTGATCGATTTCGTAGCTGTCGAGTTCTTGTTTCTGTGACTGCTTCCGGTTCCAATATAATTTTTCCTTCCTCGTCAAGTTCTGGCAATATTGTTTGAATTGGGAGCTTGTCACCTATAACCTTCTTTAAACATGAAACATGGAAAACTGGGTGCAATCGAGAAGCTGCAGGAAGCTCCAATTTGTATGCCATAGTACCAATCTTTTGCAACACCTTGTACGGACCATAATACTTTGGTGATAATTTATTATCCTTCTTAGCTTGCTTTAGGGACATTTGCTTATATGGTTGTAGCCGTAGGAATACCCAATCACCTACATCAAAACTTCTTTCACTGCGATGTTGATCTGCCTGTTGTTTCATTCTATTTTGTGCCAACACGAGGTTATCCTTTAAGAGTTGGAGGACTTGTTGTTGATGTTCGATGTGATGTTCCACTGCCTGAACCTTAGAATTTTCTCTTAAATATGATGTGATGGATGGTGGTTGATACCCATAAAGTGCCATAAATGGGGTCATTTTTGTTGCTGTATGGAAGGAAGTGTTATACCACCATTCAGCCAGAGGCAACCATTTGACCCATTGTGTCTGTTTATCAGATACAAAGCAACGAAGATATCCTTCCAAACATTTGTTTACTATCTCAGTTTGCCCATCAGATTGAGGATGATAAGATGAGCTATGAGCTAACTGAGTACCAAGACAAGAAAATAATTCTGTCCAAAAATTTCCAGTGAAAATGGGATCTCTGTCACTTACAATAATCTTTGGGTTTCCATGTAGCTTTTGAACTGTTTCCATAAATGCAGTAGAAACTGTACTGGCTTTAAATGGATGTGATAATGCACAAAAGTGTGCATACTTGGTAAGTCTGTCAACTACCACCATGATGACACTCTTTCCCTCAGACTTGGGTAAACCTGTGATAAAATCCATTGAAACCTCCTCCCAACGTTGGCTTGGAATGGATAAAGGTTGTAATAGACCCGGTGTCTTAATTGTTTCAACTTTATTTTGTTGGCAAACCAAACATTCCGCCACAAACTTTTGAATATCTGATTTAAGGCCATCCAAAAAAAATTCCTTCTTAACCCTGTGGTAAGTTTTTAAAAATCCTGAGTGCCCTCCTAAGGGAGAAGTGTGCAATTCCATAAGAATCTTTTGTTTTAGCTGGGAATTCTTACAGAGGTATAAGCGATCTTTGTACCATAACGAATCATTTTTCCAGCTAAATGTATCAGAAGTACTGGAATCTTGTTGTAGCTTTCGAATAAGTGCCCACACTTCTTCGTCATTCTTCCATTCCTCCCTTGCTTCGTTTATCCAATCTGGTTGGATAATAGAAATGGCACACAACAATGCTTCCACATCCTCATCCTTTCTTGAGAGTGCATCTGCCACCACATTTTGCTTCCCTTTTTTGTAGATGATTTCAAAGTCATAACCCAACATCTTTGTGACCCACTTTTGTTGCTCTTCAGAGGATAATCTTTGTTCTAAAAAGTATTTAAGGCTATCATGATCCGTTTTTACCTTGAAGTGTCTTCCCATTAGGTAGGGTCGCCATTTCTTAAGTGCATGGAGTATTGCCAACATTTCCTTCTCATAAATAGCTTTTTTTAAAAACTTTCCCTTGATTGGACGACTTTCAAAAGCAATGGGTCTTTCATCTTGCATTAGAACAGCACCAATTCCATTTCCTGAAGCATCACATTCCACAATAAAGGTTTTTGTGAAGTCCGGTGTAGCTAAGACCGGTGCTTGGCACATTGCCTCTTTAAGATGTTCAAAGGCCTTTGTTGCTTCCGAAGTCCATGAAAATGAATCTTTCTTCAATAATGTTGTTAGAGGTGCTGCTATTCTCCCATAATTCTTAACAAACTTGCGATAATACCCTGTCAACCCAAGAAATCCTCGCAGATGCTTTATGGATGTGGGGATTTTCCATTCCTTAATGGCTTTAATTTTGCTAGGGTCTACCTTAACTCCTTCATGAGATACAATATGACCCAAATATTCCACCTCCTGGACTCCAAAGAAACATTTGGATCTTTTTGCATATAATTGTTTCTCCTCCAATAGTTGTAGCACCCTGTCAACATGTTCAACATGATCCTTCCAAGACTTGCTGTAGATTAGTATATCATCAAAAAATACTAACACAAATTTTCTAAGGAATGGTTTGAAAATTGAATTCATCAAACCTTGAAATGTTGAAGGTGCATTGGTAAGGCCAAAAGGCATGACCAAAAATTCATAATGACCCTCATGAGTTCTAAATGTCGTTTTCGGAATGTCTTCAATCTTCATTCTGATTTGATGATATCCCGAACGAAGATCCAACTTGGTGAAGTAAATTGATCCATGCAATTCATCCAGTAATTCATCAATGACAGGAATGGGGAACTTATCTTTAATAGTGAGCTTGTTGAGCTCCCTATAATCCGGACACATGCGCCATGATCCATCCTTCTTGTGCACCAATACTACTGGAGCTGAGAAAGAACTTTGACTCGGTTGAATTATACCAGCCTCTAGCATTTCTGCAACCATACGTTCAATTTCACTTTTTTGGACATAGGGATATCTGTACGGCCTGATGTTTGGAGGAACACTTCCTGGAATCAGATGAATAGCATGATCATGATCACGCATAGGTGGGAGACCTTTGGGAGTCTCAAATACCTTGGAATGATTGTCCAGGACTTTTTGGAGATCTGGAGAAATAGATGATTCCAATGTGGAAACATCTAGCGAACATAATTGTGCAATTACACCTCTTTGCTCCTTTTTTAGAAGCTTTGTCATGCCATTAGAGCTGATTATCTTTCCTGGTTTCCCTGCAATACCCCTTAATTCAACTTCCTTTCCTTCCGTAGAAAATTTGATGAAAAGTTCTTGAAAATTAAAAGCTATTGTACCCAAGGATTGTAGCCATTGGACTCCTAGTACAACATCAACACCTCCCATTGGAATGGAAAGCATTGGGCTAGTCAATACATATTCTCCCATGGATAGCTTGATATTATGGCACTTTCCAGAGAAATTTATTGTTCCTCCATTTGCAATCATCACTTGACACTCTGGTGCTGGATATAGGAAGCAATTCAATTCTTTTGCTACCCTACAATGAATAAAATTGTGGGTGCTTCCTGAATCAATCAACACTATTACCTTTTTCTTCTTGATTTGTCCTTCTATCTTGATGGTTTGAGGAGTGGTAATTCCCGCCAATGCATTACAAGATATGGTCGGATTTATTTGTTCTTCATCTAGGCTTTGTTCCTGGAGTATATCCTCTTCTTTTGACCTTTCTTGCTCCTTTTCTTCTTCCTCTTCACAATCTATGTAGAATAATTTCTTCTCAGCACACTTATGACCTTTAGTGTATTTGCTATCACAATTGTAACAAAGCCCTTTTGCTCTTTTTTCTTCCAATTGTTGTGGTGTCAACCTTGTAGGTTGTGGAAGACTAGGGGCAACAACACTTCCATCTTTATAGTTGTGAATGGTATGCTTCCTAGTTGCCATAATTTTGCTTTCCATTTTTCTTGCTAACCTGAATGCCTTCTCTAATGAATCAGGTTCCCAAAGGCGAACATCATGTTGGATATTATCCTTTAAAGACCCTATGAACACATCAATCCTATGCTCCTCTGGAATATCTTTTACCCTTATGTTCAATTTTTGGAACTCCTCAATGTGCTCCATTATTGAACCCTTTTGTTTGAGACTTATCAATTGGCTAAAAAAAGTGTTGCTTTTTGTATCCTCATAATGTGCTATCAATTCTTCCGTAAAAATTTCCCAAGTGATAAATTGTTTACGAGAACATTTGGTATCAGAGCTTTGATTCTAGGGTTTCACTGCTCCAAACAGGTCATCGTGGCATTTTCGCTATAACTTTTTTCTGTGACGTTTCAGAAGTAGAAAAAAAAACCCATTTGAGAAGAAATCACGCTGAACCTTGGGTCCAAATTTCAGATCTTTTCGCGCGATATTTGCGGAGATATGATCTGAGGAAGTTGGTCTTTTGCAGACTCCTGAATTACATTCAAAACAGGTGACCTGGGGAAAATCGTCATAACTTTCTCTCTGGGGATCGGATTGAAATTTTGTAAGAAGGTAAAGAAAGAGGACGGAATTTAGTTTCTTTTATGCATATTTCAGATCCATAGGTCGAAACAGTGACTTGTGGCACGTCGTACAAGCTAGCTCTACTGAACTAGTCTATAATCAAGTCACTCTGGGAGATTTCGCATAACTCTTCCTTAGAGAATCCAATTTGGGTCAGACTTGTGGCATTGGAAAGAGGATCAGACTTGTGGTTTCAATTTCAGAATTGGAGGATCTGGAATTATAGAGATACATCAGATTCAATATCAGGCTTCTACAAAGTGAAAAAAGGTGTGTAGTTTTTTTTTTTAATTTTTGTGTAAGCAGGGTTTGAAGGAATTCAAAGGGCATAGTAAAGAATTATTATCGGTAACTGATGCCCCGAGGAAAGAAAATGCAAACACCTAGTAAGGAACCTGAAAGCTCTAGCATGACTCATGAAGAAGAGGAAGAAATGCTACATGATATATCAAAATTACAAGAACAAGTGCAACAAATGTCACGCTCACAAAAGCTAACAGATGCTAAGATAAATGGCATGGAATCTAAGATAAAGCGCATGGAAGCTAAGATGGATGATTGGAAGACAGATTTGAAGACAGACATGGAAGAATTGAAGATAGATTTGAACACAAACTTGAAGACAGGCATGACAGATATGAAGACAGATTTGACAAATTTTCTACAAGAAATGCTTACTAATGGTGAAAAGGTAATAAAGGAAACTCATGATGCGAACAAAAGAAATGTTAATCATGATATCATAGACGCTAATGTTGGATCGAAGAATCACCATATTCCAAAAATTGATATGAGGAAGTTTGATGGCAAGGATCCCGCCACATGGATATTACAGATGGTGCAATTCTTCGATCTCAATAATGTGCAAAACGCACAAAAGGTATGTATGGCAACTATATATTTGGAACCAAATTAGTTTGTATGGTATCAATGGCTTTGATACCAAATGTTATGAAACCAGTTCAAGAAAAGATAGAAAAGATAGATCAACGCCTTAGAATTCAGCCTCTTCGAGGGGGCAACCTCCTTTACATTACATAAATGAACAATTCTTGGATGATACAAATGACAAAACCTCCTTTCTATATATAGGAGTCTAAGGAGTCACAATATAATCCAGCCGACCTAACAATAATAATATAAAGCCACAAAAATAACAATAGAGGGATTCTATGGGGCACAGAAATAATAGTATGGGGGTAATAGGGGCACAACAATATAAATAAGGGGTATAACTACAATAGTAATGGGGTAATCACTAGTATTATAGGGACCCAACAAGCCTCTACTTTCCACTTAAGTGTTGAATCTTTCTTTAACATGTTATTCAATTCTCTGGTTAGTTCTACTAAGTTAGAAATGAATATTCTAAGAAACTTTATTTTACCTAAGAATGATTGCAATTCTTTAATGTTTCTAGGGTGGCTGATGTTTAGGATTTCCTCTATTCTAGTTGGATCAATTCTAATGCCCTCTCTTGAAATTATGTGTCCTAAGAGTTTACCTTCTTCTAGCTCAAAGAGTGTCTTTTTGGGATTCAAAGAAATGCCAAATTTTCTACATTTAATAAAAACTCTTTTCAAATGATCTAGATGTTCATTGTCTGATTTGGAAAACACGGTGATATCATCTTGGTAAACAACTAAAAATTCATGGATTTCTTTTGCAAAATTTATGTCCATTTCTCTTTGTAATGTTGCTCCAGCATTCATCAATCCAAATGGAATTTTAAAATACATGAAAGTACCCCAGGGAGTGGTAAATGTAGTCTTTTCTTGATCTTCTGGTTGAACTAAGATTTGGTTGTATCTAGAGAATCCATCAAGTAATGAAATTATGGATGACCCTACTACCCTTTGGAGAATGTGGTCCATTTTAGGGAGGGGATATTTATCCTTTAGTGATACTTTGTTCAAGTTTCTGAAATCAACACAGAGTCTGATTTCTCCTGTTTTCTTTCTAGTGGTGACTAAACTAGAGACCCAATCTGAATATCTAATAGGTGCTATGATTTGTGCCTCATACATATTTTTTACTTCTTTTCAATAAATGGCATAAGAACTGGATTAATCCTCCTAAGATTTTGTTTGAAGGGTTTCTGATCTTCTTTGATGGGTATTTTATGTTGAATACTGCTCGTATCATAAGACTTGAGGTCTTCATAACTCCAGGCAAAGACATCTTGAAATTCTTTAAACAGACTTATGTATTTCAGCTTTTCAGCTGGAGGTAATGCTTTGGATAATTTAATAAGCTTAGGTTTTTCTTCTGTTCCCAGGTTGTATTCTTCTATGTCTGATCTTGAAGGCTCCATTTTTGGTTTCCTAGCTACATCATTTGAATCAAACAAATATTTTAATGGACTAATCCCTTAGGTAAAAAGTTATTTTTAGGGTTTAAAATCTCATAATCATCATTAACTAATTCTTCTATTTCTACTTTTTCTAAGTTATCTACTTCTACTTTAGTGAATTTAGTGGTTTATTTACATCTACATCATTTATATATATCTCACTATCTATGATGTCTTCTATTGTAAAATCAGTATCTATGTTACAGTTTTGGAATTCTCCCTCAACATTCATAAAATCATAGATTTGAGAATCTTGTGAAAAAATATTCCAATACTTCAGATTATCAGGTATAACAAGCATGTGTCTTACCTCTGCAGTGTAGTGGTGATTGGGATGAAAAGGTAATCTGCAAGTGCTAGCAAAAGTAGCCAAACTATGGGCTTGCATGTTCTGTTTCCTAGGAATAGCAGCAAAATCAATTTCAAGAAGTTCTTTAATCAGATCTAGAACAGTTTCTCTATATTGGCTTAGTCTAGGATTATTCACATAATACTCTCCTTTAATTTGTTTTATGATCAATTCAGAGTCTCCCATGATAGAAACTCTCTTGGCTCCAAGATTTCTTACAATTTGCAATCCTAATATTAAAGCTTCATACTCTGCCATGTTGTTTGTGCATTTAAAATTTAATCTAAAGGCATGACCTTGAGAATGATTATTTTCCATGTTATGAATCCAAAATCATACACCTACTCCTAATCTGTTCACTGAACCATCAAAGTCTAGGTGCCACCTAGATTCATGAAATATATTTTCAATGTCAGGTTCTTTATGTTCTTGTTTGACAATTGTGTTATTGTCCTTTTCAGTGTATGAATTACATAAAATGAAATTATCCATATCATAATGTACAAAATAAATAGGATAGTTTTGTGGCTTATCTGTACTACTAACCATGTATTTCATTAAAGTTTCTTTATAAAACTTTTTGGGCTGAACAAACACTGAAATTATGGCATAAGACATGTCTAATTGTAGAGATCCTTGCAATTTTTCTTCCCATGAGCGAGATAGTAGCATTTCATACTTTGGAGGGATATCAGCAACTACAATATCCATGACAATACTCTTACCTGGGTATTGAACTAGAGTGACACACAGATCTTTTATTAGGCCTAGGCATTTAACTTTACTATAATCAAAAGAGAAAATATCTTTGTATGGTCTAGTTATATCTAAATTCAGGGTCTCCATGATTGCTTTTGGCATCAAATTGTGAGATGCTCTTGAATCTAACATAGCATTGTGTAAGATTTGATCATGAATAGTCAAGCTAATGTAGAATGGAGGAACACCACTTTGTTCATGCTTTCCATTTACCTCAGGACCAAAGATTAATTCTGGTTGGTCATCATTTAGATTAACAGAGTCTTCTCCTTCATCTATATTCAGTGTTTCAGTGATTTGGGATTTGTAGGAATCATTTTTTATCAATTCTGTTAAAGGAACTGATATTTTTAATTTGGCAATTTCATTTTGGATATTAAATGGAGTCTGTGTTTTGCCTAACTGAATGACTTCCTCCTTGGAAATTGGAGTTTATGTAGTCTTTTCCTTCTTACCTTCAGTTTGTAATTCAGTTTTTGTTTAGGTTTCTATTGTTTTACTATTTTCAATTCTTTAATTTGGAATAGTTTGGGAAGTAGTTGAAATCTGAATAGCTTTTGAAGCTTGAGTATCATTTGATTTTTGGAAATCTTTTGAAGTTTTAACAGCACTTGATTTTTGAATATCACTTGAATTTTTGACAGCAGTATCTGTAATGTCTACAATTTTTGGACTGGCTGCAATCTTTGGAGTGAAAGTTTTTTGGGTTTCTCTTGAGAGAATTTGCAACACTTTGGTTGCAGGAACTCCTACTGTTTTCTTGGTTTGAGTTTGGACAGTTTTATTAGTAGTGGCTTATGTGTTTTTCCTACTCCTAAGGTTATATTTCTTATGAACTTCAATAATGCCAAATTCATAACCTTGTTTATAATCAAAGGACTCTCTAGATTGTAACTGTAATTGTTGTAACATGCATAATTCTTGTTCTTCTTGGGTAAGAAAAATAGTATTACCATCATTTATTCCCATTAACTTAATCTGAGTGTCTTGATATTCTTCATTTTGGTGAGAACTTTCAGCATATTTTTCTTAGAAAGGTGGTCTAATCTGTTGATCAGGTGGCCCTTCTCTAGGTTTACCAATGTTAG
The DNA here is from genome assembly GCA_031772625.1 of Pinus tabuliformis. Classification (NCBI taxonomy): domain Eukaryota; kingdom Viridiplantae; phylum Streptophyta; class Pinopsida; order Pinales; family Pinaceae; genus Pinus; species Pinus tabuliformis. Next base: position 767,940,403 of record CM062813.1, on the reverse strand, counting down.
GATTCTTTCTAAAGTTTGGATTTCTTATTTGAGGGCCTTGTTGTTGATTATCCCATTGTGGTTTTATTTCCATAATTTCTAATCTATCCACTAACTTTTCTAAACTTTTAGCTAAAGTATCTATCTTGACATCTGAAGTGGATGGTTCTTCCTTAGTAGCAACCCTCTTCTCATTTCTCATTCTAGCTCTTTTAGCCAAAAAGTTAGCTACACTAACTGCATCACTTTGCATTTGTTCTAGAGTTGGAGGGCCTCTTTCTCTCAATTGGTAAGACATATCAGTGCCAAAACCATCAGGAAATTTGATTAGTGCCAATTCTGGTGGAGGTTTGATATTTGCAGGGATTGCATTATAAATACTGTTAAACCTAGTACAATAGTCCTAAACAGATTCATTAGGAGCTCTTCTAATGTTTTCATATTCAGATAATATTTGTAAAGGATTTTTCTTTCTTTCCCATCTATTGATAAACAATCTATGGAAAGAAGGTAAATCAGCAATATGTCTAGCAAGCAAACCTTTGATCCATTTCTTGACATCTCTTGCTAGTTTTTGTGCAAATAATCTAATTTGTACATCTTCTTCATCAATTTCATGTAATTCAAAATAATCATTCATTTTATTTACATGTTGTTGTGCAGTATATTGACCAGTACCATCAAACTGAAATATTTTACTCTGATAGTCTTGGGGCATGGCATGTACTTGAGCTGGTATGGTCGAAGGAGCATATCTGGCAGCCATGGCTAAGATTCTAGTTTGGCTCGGAGGTAAAGTGGTATAGATGGGAATAAAACTCTAGGATGAAGAGGAAGCTTGGGGATGAATGATTCTGTGGAATGAGGTGTAGTGGAAATAATCGATGAGGTGGTACTAAATAAAGATGAATCTATAGATTCTGAAGGAATGGTAGAAGGTTTAGGAGTAGTAGCAATTAGGGAAGCTAATTCAACTGACTGTTGAAAATAGGCTGTGTCGATGTGTCTTATCAATTTTGAAGTCAAAGCATCAAGTTTGTCAGAAGTGTCTATAACATGCTGATCCAAATCGGATGTATAGTATTATACTTTGATTCAATAAATTGAATAAAAGCATGGTCTATTACACTATCATGAACTAAAGTTTCAGATTTGGTACGAAACAATGAATGCTCAAATGATAAATCAAATTGAATATCCTCTAACTTTGATAACTCTTTAGGAAGTGAATTTTCTTTGGTTAGCTGACTAATGATTTCTTGACTTTTTACTTTATTGTTTTTTCTTAAGATTTTATCTGGATTATCAACAATTATAGCAGGGTTTGGATCTGGATGTGCCCTGGTATAGTATGTTCTTTTGGAAGCCAGAATTTTAAAAAAATATTAATTTTTTAATGAAACCTTTTAACAATCCTAAAATGGCCTTAAGGTGAAAAGATGAGGTTTAGGATTTCCTTTAAGGTTTATTAAACTAAGGACTTGTTCCCCAGTATGGTCGCCACTATGTTATCACTCTAAAATTTCCCTAGGGTTGTCATGAAAGAAATAATAGAGGTAACCACAAACCTACTTTTGAGATTAGGATCTAGCCTTCCTAATGCTCAGAGAGGGCTCTCTCTTAATGATTTAACTTTGTTTGGTTAATTGATTTTAGGCTAGTTATTTAAGCTTGGTTGGTTTTTTATTTGATTTGTTGGTGGAATCACTAATTTAGATGGATAGACAAGTGTATTTTTACCATTGGGCTATGGAGTTCAAATGTCAAGAAAACAGGACTAAATCAAGTTCTAAAGATAGTGTTCACAGGGCAAGGTAGCTGAGTAAATTCAGATCTTTTAGGCTAGATGGTGAAGTGGTTTTTCAAGCGGGGTCAAAGAGAAGTTAAGGATTCCCCAAACCGGGAAATGAAGGAAGTGAAAGATGTCAATCGAAACTAGGGAGCAATGAAGAATCCCCTAGCCTGGATATCAGAAGAAAACATAAAAATGAATAAGTGTTCAATGCAAAGTGTACTTCAACAAATTCTGAAGTAAAATTCCAGTTATTTCATTCAAATTGGAAAACATGTATGTATGTGAAATACTTAAGAAAATAACAATTTAACAAATGAAAGATACTTCACTGAAGTGGTCCAACACATGAATCCTGTAGTGCAATTCCTTTATTACTCAGTCCAGTCTGCTGACTTGAAAATGTTACAATAAACCCTCATGTTTTACGATCAATAATAGCTATAGAAATTGTTTAGCAATCCACACTCTATACTTTGAATTATGAAGTATTTATTACAAAAAACTTATTACAAAATATCCTAAACAGTTTTAGGAATTATTCAAGGAAAAAGAAATATTTTCATGCAAGAATATAGAGACAGATATGTAACTAATGCAAGTTGTCCCTCTTTTATTGTTTGTTGGATCTTTTGTTGCTTTCTCTCTCTGGCTGATGCTCTACACTAGTTGTTCTTTTGCTCTGCCTTTTGACGGATACCCTTTGACTTAGCTAATTTGTTGTTTTACCTTCACTGCTCTGTTTTACCTTTCATATCCATAGTAAATCATTCAATTTTTCCCACGTTTATGCATTTGGTAATTTAATATTTACCATTCTTCTGTAGATTTCATCAGCCTCATTGTATTTTTCAAAAGTAGGCTTCTTTATGAAGAGATGTTTTACCTCATTCTAGAGGTAAAAGAGGTTCTCAAAAACCTGGTGAAGGACTTTTCCTGTAGGCATCCCTTTCATGGAGGAACTGTTGGCTTGTTCCTTTGCCACTTCTCTAATTCTCTTATCATAATCTTCATGTGGCATCAACCTATCATTAATCACCAATGGATTAGGTAGACCTTTCTGCCTCAAAGTATCAAATTTGGCCATAAATCTAGCTATTACTAGCTCCATTGTTTGGCACTTATCCTCAAGTTGTGTCATCAGGTTCCTCTTAGTGATTACCTTCTTCACCTCTAGTAGGGTGCCAGTTCTGTTAGCTATTCCAAGCTCCTGCAACTCATACTTGTTCTTTGAGTTAAGGAACTAGATTATTCTTGAGGCTTCTTCTGGCATATTTCCAAGTTCAGCTCTGACCCTTTGAATTGCTTCACCAGCCTCTTTGACCAAATCATTCTGCTCAAATATCACCTGTATAGATGGCCAAATATCATTGACTGAGTCAATGATATTGGCCCATAAAAGTTGTTTTGCTTGGGCTAGTGGCTCTTTCAGTGTTAATTCTTTCTCCAACTTCTATATCCTTTCATTCAACTTGTTTGTCTTCTGAACTTCATTCGTATGCATGATTTGAGCCAATTTATTCTCATCCTCTAGACTTTTCATTTGTTCCTTAAGTTTATTTATTTCAGTGGTTTGGATGGACATATCCTCCATGGCTTTGACCAGTTTACCTGCTTCATCACTAGGATGAGTTGTTGTTGTTGAACCCTTGTACTTATCTCAATGACTCCTATACCTGTATCAATGATTTGAAGTGTCTCAACTGTCTCAATTATCTCTTCTTTCTCATTTACAAGATTTAGCTTGGGCTTCTTCCTGTACATGATTTCAAATCTATCATTTGTTGTATCCTTGTTGGAGCAAGAATCTTATTCCCTGGTCTTTTTTGCATTTCTATCTTGCAGGGCTGGAGTATGCAGAATGGAACTAGTATCCATCTGTTTCTCCATATCTATCAAGGTATTTTCCAACCACTCTGACTGGTTGGCATATTTTTCAATGTCTGGTCTAGACTCATGCATAAAAGGACTCAATTTAAATTTGAGTCTTATTTTTTTTATGACTCCTAAAGGGTCATACTACCACATGAAACCGCTACTGAACTTAATTTCTTGTAAACATTTCTCTGCTTCTTCCCCAACCTCCCTATTATTATAGATAAAAGGACCAAGCTGGTTTGTTATCTTGAACTATGTTTTCTTCCTAGCTAATAGAAAATTTACATCATATGAATTTATAATCTGCATGATATACTCTAATGCAAATATCCTCATGGGGAGATATTTGGGCATCTTATAGGGAGTGAGCTGGCATCCATATATTCTAATTTCAGTGTGGTCCTGGTATAAATACCAGCCTCCTATTCTACTGTTCATAGACAATTACAAAACTCTCTTTATCTCATCATTGATCCTAGGTTGATTGCTACTGCTTAGCATATTGACAACTGGATGAACAAAGGAATCAATGAACTCCTTGTAGCTAAAAACAATGGAATAATTTTGGATTAAGGGTGTCCAAAATATGACTAATCTGGGATGGCGCTTAGTGTCCAGCTTTTGGATGTTGACTGGAAACTTGTCTGATTGGAAATATAAGAACATGTGGAACAATACTGAAGAGTATTTGAATACTCTTTCATTTGGCAGTCTGATCAATTGATCATGGATTCTGTCTACCAAGAACTGGGAAAAATTGAAGACTATAGCTAGAGGCTTGCCTGGGAAAAAAATAGAGAGGAAAGCAAGTATAGGCTCATCTACATGCTCATCAGTGGTATATCCTAGAATGCAAGAGAGCATGGTCACAATTTGTCTAGCCCTCTCAGAGAAAATGGTGGTAGAGTATGGAGGACTATCTGTAGGAATATGGGCCTCTTCTAGGATGAAAGTCTAAAAGATTTGATACCTTTTGGGAAGGTCCAGCTTCAAGTAGAGTTCAAGTAGATTTTCAATGGAAAATGGGGTTTCATTTGGCTTTGGCTAGACCTGCGACATTTGGTTGATTGACTCTGCAATGATTGTAAATAAAATACGCTGGCTACGAGAGACAATGGCTCTTTGGCTTGGGATATAGCAAAGTTGGCATAGGTGGATGATTTCAGGGAACTGGTATACCTATGGGAACAAGTATTTGGGCAAATTTGATTCCCATAATTGAATATCATCACTTTGGTTGAGGAATTTGTCTTTACTCCAGCAGTGGAGTTTCAATAGATGGCTAGGGGAAACTGTGTCTTTGATTTCAAAATCTCTGTCAGCAAATGGGCAGTGGTCAATATCTAGGTGAGGGGTTTCTCATTCAAAATGCTCTAGGAAGCCATAATTTTGTTTATTTTATTGAATTACTCTTTCTCTGGCCTTAGGAGTAGGGTTAGGAGCTCTGGAATAGTGGGAAGGGTGAATACAGTCTGCAGAAAAGGGTTTCTTTGGATGCACAGTGAGTTCCTTTAGTTTGGAAAAGTTTTTAATTAATTTAATTAATTAACATTTTAAAAACATTGTGCAGAGCTTACATGGAGGGCCTTTCTAGTTCTTTCAAGAATACCTGGAAAATGGAGATTTGTTGTGCAATCAGGGTTCTGTGGGAGTAGCGGAGGCTTTCTGAGTCTTCAATTGTCTTTGTGTTGCTTAAAATTGAAGTCTGGAGGGTCTTTTGGTCGTGAAGTTGGTTAAAACAGTTGCACAGGGTTTCTGGGCTTCATAATTGGTCGGCAGAGGAGTTTGCAACAAAATAACAGTAAAAGGGCAAAAGGGAATCTTTTTGGTTTTTAACTAACAATGGTTAATTTTGGGCACAAGATTAATGAATGAACAATGGGCGATTTCCTTTTACACCAGGAGGCGGTTTTATGGCATATCGAACCGCTTTAGAGCGGAGGGTGGTATTTTTTGAGAGCACGCAATATAACGTGGGGCTGCCACGTAGAAAAATGGTGCTCAGGCAAAACTGTGAATCTCACGTGCTTTTGGGATTTTAACGTTCGGATGATGGAAGTGCTCGATATGGTTATGGGCCATTGGATCTAGAGGTGGACGATTGGAGGGATATCGTGCGGTGGAGTTGCAAGGGGTGAGTAGGGGTGTGGGGTCAAGCTTTTCAATTAAAATGTAAAGGGAAGTAATGTATGCAATGGGTTAATAAAATGCGGGACTATAGGTTAAAATAACATAAGGGTTGAGTCAAAAGGGTATCGGGGAGGGTTTTTAATGGGGCCCGATACATTTAACCTTTTAAACTTAGGATAAGGTGGTTTTAGTGGGTTTACAAGGGAAAATGGAAATTAATAACGGGGGAATTACTTTTAAAGGGAAATGTCTAGGGAAAGGGGTGAAATAAAGGGTAAAAAGGGTTCAAATGAATGGAAATGGTTTTTACAATGGAAATGTGTTAGAATAAGGGAAAACGAAAAGGGGAGGGTCCTTCAGAATCAAGAAGGGGAAGAACATTGGGGAATGAAAAGTAATGAAGGGAAATTAATAATTTATACATGCAAGGAGTTTAGTGAAAATGAGAGGAAATTAGTGAATGAGCTTAAATGTCCTCTTTCTTTGACAATTCCCCCTACACATAGAACATAGGATTAAGCATAATGAAGGTGCATTTTACATTGCAACCTTGTGCATTCCAAAATCTCTTCTACCTACCCTTTATTTACCCTAACATTTTCTCTTCATTTATTAGGTGCATTTGAGCTTACTGACCCTTCCTTTATTTTTCTTTGATAAGAAAACTATCTAATTCTAACCTTATAAATTCCAATGGATCATATTAAATTATTGAGCTCATTATCTATTCTCTACCTAACTACTAATCTGCCAAGATTAAACAGTTTGGCTATATCTTTATTCTCTATCTATCAACATGAAATTTAAAGCATGAATGAATCAAGATTAAACTTTTTGACCATCATGGATAGTGGCATTTTTTACAAGTTGCACACAATCTTATTTTGCCAAGAAAAGTAAAAAGTAGTGGCATTTGAATTTGCATCACTTTCAGAATATATTTTTATCTCTTTTTGGTGGGGTTTCATATCTTATTTTCTTTTTTGATCCTTTTCTTTTAGTCCTTTGATTTTTCTTTTAGGACTTACCCTCTTTACATTTTTTATTTTTAATATGGGAAAACATTTTGCAGAAAGCAAAAGTATGTACAATATTACAAGACTAATCATAGCCAATTCAAAATTATGAATCCTATTATTATAGGACCCTAACATGAGGTATCACACTCGGAATGTATCGCAGACAATTAGTGACAGCTGCTATGTTTAACGACGTCGAAACACATCTCTAGCCTAGACCTCTAAATGTTATGCGTTAAGTTACAATGCTCCATTAGGTTAATTGAGATAAATTTTAGTTGATCTTGCTTAAAAGTTTTCCTTTCAGGTTCACCGTGTGATGTTTCTAAAACTCCTAGAATGCAACTAAAATGAGAAACATTCTTTTCATTTGATTTGAACAATGAAAACTGTAACTAAAAGGGATAGAGCAATCAGAATCTTTAAACAAAGAGCATAAAGCACATCTAATGCAACTTTCCCTATACTATTCCTACAAGCACACACAAACTTCTAAATGCATAATGCAAGTTTTTCTTTTCATTTCCTTTAATGTTTAAATGAACAAAAGGAAACTAAATGCACAAATAGTCAATCAATACTTTTCGCAAGAAACAAAGACTTTACGACAGTTCCTTTTTCAAAGAAATGAAGACTTTACAACACTTGTTTTTCAGAAAAGACTAATCAATTGTAAGCTAACTTTGACAATGAATTGATCATGATAAAGAAATCATGTAAGAAAAACTAAACAATCAAGGCCAAAGTAGGGCTAGGAGAAGAAATACAAACTGATTTCAAAACCATAAAAAACATTGATCTTTCAACAAACAACATCATAAGAAAATTTGGAGAAAAACCAAGCCAAAGGTGGGTTTTTTACCCTAATAGTGATTAGCACAGCCCAAAGTGGGAGATAGTGCACTGTAGTGCACTGTCTCTAAGCTAAGGCTGCTTTGCAGCACACTGTGTCAAGACCAACACTGCGCTGGTGCGAGAGAGTTCAATCAAAAGACATTCAAGCACACTTTTTTGACCAAAAACACTTCAAAATGACTAAAAATAGATCAATGAAGTCAAGTAAAGTCTACTAGGATGTAATATGATGAGGATAAACTACCAGGAATGACATTCGTTCCCCAGTATGGTTGCCAATTTGTTATATGGAATTTGTATCTACGAATAAACACATTTTCCCTAAGTGGGTAGCTACACTTAGAACAACAAAAAGAAAGTGGTTTAACCTTTTCTTATAATAGATAGATGAGATGAAGGAACTTACTTGTGATCTTTCGCTTCCTTGATCTCCTTTGAATTGCTCCTGTCGCTCCCACTTGAATTGAATCCGCTCAATTGGTACCTGTCAACAGAAACAGAAAACGACAACGATCAAAGCATACATGATCTATCTACTATAAACAAATGGAATCGACAACATTGAAACACATAATCATCATAATATGAACAAGAATATGGGAAAAGGACTAAAGACTTTATTGATGTAGTAAGAAGAGTTACACCCAAAGCAGTTCAATCCCATATCACTCATCCAGCTTTGGTCCAACCCTCGTCACACCAAAAGCACACCAATCTAGCAACATAACATTACTTGACATGAACTCAAATCTCAAACTAATAGTATTTCTCTACTATCTTCAAATTCTAGCCCCCTGATCACTATAATGAGTGGTCAATTTATAGGGAAATGGAGGTAGTTATGTCATAAATTGGGCATTGAATGGATTTCCAAAACTGGAGTTAGTTTCCATGGAGGAAGGGATGAGAAGATACAGGGATAATTGATCCATAGCCTATCCAAATTCGACCTCATAGGATGAGATAAGAGTTGGGCATCCTTCTAGAATTCTCTAGAATCAAAGAATATTCCTAGAATCCAATGTGAATTTCTCTCATTCTTGCCCAGCGCAGGTCAAAGAGGGCCTAAGTGCACTGTAGTGCAAGTCTGAATGGGCCTGCTTGCTCTGAAGCGCAGTTACCCCTAACCAAGGTTGCACTGGTGTCCCAAGGAGGCATTTCAGCAGGGTTTCAGGCTAGGAAACTTTCATGGATGGAAGCGTTCAATTTGATGACTTGTCTAGGGCATGTAACAACTAAATTAGGGTTTGATGAGCCCTAATTGTATTGATCTTAATGTCAGGAGTGATGTGCCCAAATATACCTGTAACACATATTTTAGAGCTTATCCAACTTACATTACAACTACACTCCACGAGGAAGCAAATGACTTATCAGTTTGAGGAGTCTTTGTCCCATTATCAATTTTGTCTTATATATTTTTCATCCCATTTGTAATTTGTCTTATGTAATAAATGATATGAATGAATTCCAAGGGACGCGTGTAAAATGTGAATAGACACATATTGGAATGTAATGAGTCATGTATAGTATATGAACAGTCATATAATTCAAAGAGACATGAGGATTATCAAAGGTAATTATTACTTGTTATAAATAACTCCTCATAATTCAAGTGAAGGGCTTGGATTCTAAAGTTATTTCCTTGGATTCTCTTGTAATGCATAGGAGATATATCATTCTTTGGAGATTTAAGTTGTGGCTTCGTGTTCCACTATTGGATACAATGTTTCATCTATGTAATAGTGTACTTGGTATCTTGCGCTCTTAAGAAGAAGCTCAATGAGCCAACACTTCTTCATACATGTACCATAGATATAGTAGGACTATTCTTGTTATGTTTATGATATATGTTTCTCTCGTCACATACTAAGTTAATGAACCAATTCATTGCTTAGCTATGGTTATTATTGAATGAGTGTTGTTATGCTTTAACAATTATTATTTATTATGTGGACTAATCTACAGGTATTCAACAAGCCTTTCTCTTTCTTCCTAGGTCCCCCTTTCGGATAGTACTATTAATTTTCTAACCAATGGCTCGTTTTTCCTACCCGTTTTTGAAGTCTCCCCCGTATTCCTTACATTGGATGTCTCACAAATCTCACATTTTTCCTACCCCAAAGAGGTGTTGTGTTCTCTTGTGTTTGATCATGAACAAGGCATATCTTTAAAACCTTTCAAATGGTGGTCGAACCGTATGACCGGATGCGACTCCTACATGGTGTGAGGTCTCTAATTGGGACTTCAAGACAGGGATATCCCCTTACAATGTTGGTGGCATCTAGCACCGTCAACAACACCTTATCGATTTATAGTAGATCTATCTACTAATTGTAAAATAATTGGTGTATAGCGAAGATTATTCATTTTTAATTATTCCATTATAGTATGTGTCATTTTTCTATAACTACTCCTAGATTAGTAAGTGTGTTTGGAATTGCAATATTATTAATATGATTTTTTACAATGGGACTTCTGGGATCTAAGTATTTTTCTAGATAAGTTCTTCCCATCACTATATCTATCTATTTTCCAATGAGATGCACTTTGTGGTTCCTTTTTCTTTCTTCTTGGTATCTTTATACATAATTCCTTTACTATTTTAGCATATATAGGAATATATTTTATTGCTTGTAATAAAGGAATTTGAATTAAAACATTCCTTAATTTATCCAACATATCATAATCTGATGGTATTAATTGTTTCTATACACTCTTATCTATCTTTAATCTCTCCAAAAAAGGAGCATTTTGAGAGGATGTAGAAGAATGATCTACTGGAGGAATAGAAGATGTTTTTTTGTAATTGTATCATCCACTTTATTTGGAATTTCTTCCTCATTATGTTCCTTGATGATTACAAGAGAGTATTTATGAAGTACCCTTCCCGATCTAATATGAATATCATTAATATCAAGAAGAAAAATCATACAGATTTGGAAATTTTGCAACTTAGCATAGCAAGTTGATTTGTAAACTATTGTGGATATTCCACTAGATAGTTTGTCACAATAGATCAAATAAAATTATACTTAACAATCCAAGATCTACACTATTACAGTTTTATTTTTTTTAGATTTATAGATCTGTAGATTATTGTTAATAGTGTATTCATGCAAATTAAAATTATGTATAAAATAGAGAACAATGAAATAAAATCTCATACAAATATTTGACACATGATATGACCTGGGAAACCCTTTCAAGAGAAAAACCCAACTAGAAGGTGAGGCCACTCTGCTCTCTTTCTCTGAATATAAAATATACACGAGTACAAAGAAGTATGGCATGTGGCCTATGGGATACTATAGTGCACAAATCATCTTTGTGTGCTCTATCTCCTATCCCTCTCAATTGTTTTTCTCAATTATGGAACAAATGCACTCAAAATAATGAAACCCTTTTTCCTCCTCGTGGCCCAATTATAACACATCCTGATAGCATACTAGTGGTTAGATTTGACTGCCTCAACTCTTAACCATTGTTACAATATAGACTCTTCTAGATTATTCTTCATCATAATCATAGGGCTAGCCCATTTTCCATGAATAATGTGGGCTAACATGGTATCCTCTTGAATTATGGTAGTGAAAATAGGAAGGTCAACTTTTGAGTGGCATAACTTTGACATGCAAACTTTGATTGACGCGAGTATTGTGATGGTAGTAAGGTCTCTGTGTGTCAAATAGGAAAAAAATGTGTCGTGCTAAAGTGATAAATTTTTACCCCAAAAAACATCATTTGATGCCTCAAAACATTGTCAGAAGGTTTCAAACCCTAATTTTCCAAACTGGGTCATGTAGGTAAAAATGGTCCTAAGAGATAATTTCTTCACTTTTTCCACTCTGAAAGCACCAACATGGATGAAAAATAATATAATGATTCAATCTAGATCATGCCTCCCTATTTTGGGGGGATTTTGGTTCCCAAAAGATTCTACAAAATGAGGTGAGGAAATTTTTCCTCAACCTTCTCTCTAGTGCACCATTTAGCTTTGCCTAGAATTTTTCCTTTCAACCCAATCCGTCAAAGTTCATGTTGTCCCTATATTGTATTGTGGACCTCTTCTACAAAATTGTATCTTCTATCAACTCTGCCTAAGCATCTACTTCTGATCATGCATAGAAGGTTGGACTTGTTCCTCTTCCTCATCTAGCATGGAAAGCTCATAGAGTTTCAAATTATCTACATTGACAACTGAGTAAATGCACATATATGGTGGAAAATTGATTTTATAGGCATTATCACCCACATTTTCCATTATCTCGAAGGGATCATACCTTAGAGCCTTAATTTCTTACCAGAACCCTGTAGTCTCTCCTTGTTCAATTGTAGTCATACTCTGTCTCCCACCTTAAACAATTTCTATGTTCTATGTTAATCATGCCTGGCCTTATATTGTTACTTTTGCAATATCTCTTATACCTGCATATGGATTTACCTGATCTTATCTATAAATTTTTCATCCCTCAAGGCATCTCCCATAAGATCTTCCCTCTCTCCTCCTTGTTGCCCATATGCAATTTCCAAAGGTGAAGGCAGAAAATATCTAAAACAAGTTTCGAATGGGGACTTTCATGTCGAAGTGTGAACTGCTCTATTGTAATAATGTTGTATATATACCAAATTTTTGTCACATATCTTCATATGCTTCTAGTTGTATCCCCTCAGAAGTTGCACCAAAGTCTTATTGATTACTTTTGTTAGCCCATCTATCTATGGATGGAATGTTGTAAATCTCTTCAACTTTGTGTCCATCTTCTCCCATAATTTAGTCCAAAATGCACTAACAAATCTTGTGTCTATTTGAAATGATGCTCCTTTGCATCCCAAAGTGCACCGAAACTTGTATAAAGAATAAATTTGTTAACTCTTGCCCATTGATGATATTTTTAAAAGGCATCAGAACAAACATCTTGCTGAGCCTGTCAACTACCATGAACAAGTAGTTGTGTCCCTTCCTACTTTTTGGTAAGCCTCCTACAAATTCCATGGAAAGTTTCTCCCAAGGACGAGTGGGTGCAGGTAAGGGATGATGTAGACCTTGTTTCATGTTATGTGTCTTGCTGGTACAACAAATAATGCATCCTCTTATGAACCTAGCTACCTTCTCTTGCATCTTGGACCAATACACATACCTCTACAACTTGGCCACAGTCTTCCCTACATCAAAGTGCCCTGCAACCTTGGAGGTGTGAGCATCTCTAATCAGTAAGAATCACCCACCTTTAGGAACACATAACTTAACCAACCTGAAGGGGAACACATCCTAGATATGGTAGTCAATGATTTTGTTGCCAGTGTGCACATAACTCTGACTCTGCAATTGTTGAAATGCCTCCTTGAATTCATCATCCTCTGAATATGATTCTCTATATGCATCATGGGTGAATGTCTCCACGTGCATAAGAGTCCCAAAAGTTGTGATATTTGATGTGGGTGGCCTTGAGAACATGTTGGCCAACTTTTTGTGTTTTCCTTCTTGTACTTGATCACCAAATGAAATTGTTGTAGAAACCCCATCCACTTGTAATGCCTAATCTGTTGTAGCTTACTCTGGCTCTGCAAGTACTGTAGTGGCTGGTGATCTATGTGGATTACTATCTCCTTTCCCATCAGATATTTCTTCCACTTCTTCACAACTTTCACTAGGGCATAGAGCTCCTTGTCATAGGTAGGGTAGTTAAGAAATACCCCATGAAATATTTCACAATGCTAGCATACAGGCCATCCTCTGTGAATCGAGACTGCTACCATAGCATACCCACTCGTATGTGTCTCCACTTCAAAGGGTTGTTGCAATTTTGGTAATGCCAGAACTAGTGATTGACTAATATTCTTCTTTAGCTCCTCGAAATCCCTTTGTTGACCATTTCCCCACTGGAAACTTTTGCCGCTTTTTTTATGGCATGGAGTAGTGCTTCTAGCAATGAAAATGAGGCTATGAATTTCTTCAAGTACTATACTTCCCCGATGAAAATCTTGACCTAAAAAACATTAATAGGCACTAGCTATTTCATCATGGCCTCCATCTTGGAAGGATGTATCTTCATCTCTCCTCCACCTATCACATACCCCAAATACATCAAAGCACCACCAAAGACTATTGTGCAAGCTCACACTTCTTGAGATTTTTTCTAGTAGTTGGTGCTTCTTTAATGTCTCTAGAACCTACGTCAAATGTGAGATGTGCTCTTCCCAAGTAGCACTCTATACTAGTATATCATCCAAATAGGCAATAACAATTGAATCTATAACATCTCATAGTACATCATTCATCAATCTCATAAATGTAATTGGTGCATTGCATAGTCCAAATGGCATGACTAACCACTCATACAAACCTTGTCTAGTTTTGAAGGTGGTCTTCTAGGTATCTTCTTCTCTAGCTCAAACCTAGTGATATCCAGACTTCAAGTCCAGCTTGGTGAATTATTTTTCTTGTTACAAATGATCCATCAAATCATTTATCTTGGGAAAGGGGTACCTGTTCTTGAGCGTGATTTTGTTCAATGCCCTGTAATCTATACACATCCACCAAGTATTATCCTTTGGCACAATGATGATGGGTGACCCACATAGTGTTATGAAACCAGCTCACAAAAAGAAAGAAAAGATAGTTGAACGCCTTAGAATTCAGCCTCTTCGAGGGGGAAACCTCCTTTACATTACACAAATGAACAATTTTTGGATGATTCAAATGACAAAACCTCCTTTCTATATATAGGAGTCTAAGGAGTCACAATATAACCCAGCCGACCTAACAATAATAATATAAAGCCACAAAAATAACAATAGAGGGATTCTATGGGGCACAATAATAACAATATGGGGGCAATAGGGGCACAACAATATTAATAAGGGGTATAACTACAATAGTAATGGGGTAATCACTAGTATTATAGGGACCCAACATGCCCCTCTCCTTCAAAAAAGTGTTGTCCTCAATGCTTGAGTAGTTCTGGATACTTCTGTATAAAATTCTCATCCTCCCATGTGGAATCTTCAGCGAATAAGTTCTTCCACTTGATAAGATACTCTGAAATTGATCGATTTCGTAGCTGTCGAGTTCTTGTTTCTGTGACTGCTTCCGATTCCAATATAATTTTTCCTTCCTCATCAAGTTCTGGCAATATTGTTTGAACTGGGAGCTTGTCACCTATAACCTTCTTTAAACATGAAACATGGAAAATTGGGTGCAATCGAGAAGTTGCAGGAAGCTCCAATTTGTATGCCATAGTACCAATCTTTTGCAACACCTTGTACGGACCATAATACTTTGGTGATAATTTATTATCCTTCTTAGCTTGCTTGAGGGACATTTTCTTATATGGTTGTAGCCGTAGGAATACCCAATCACCTACATCAAAACTTCTTTCACTGCGATGTTGATCTGCCTGTTGTTTCATTCTATTTTGTGCCAACACGAGGTTATCCTTTAAGAGTTGGAGGACTTGTTGTTGATGTTCGATGTGATGTTCCACTGCCTGAACCTTAGAATTTTCTCTTAAATATGATGTGATGGATGGTGGTTGATACCCATAAAGTGCCATAAATGGGGTCATTTTTGTTGCTGTATGGAAGGAAGTGTTATACCACCATTCAGCCAGAGGCAACCATTTGACCCATTGTGTCTGTTTATCAGATACAAAGCAACGAAGATATCCTTCCAAACATTTGTTTACTATCTCAGTTTTCCCATCAGATTGAGGATGATAAGATGAGCTATGAGCTAACTGAGTACCAAGACAAGAAAATAATTCTGTCCAAAAATTTCCAGTGAAAATGGGATCTCTGTCACTTACAATAATCTTTGGGTTTCCATGTAGCTTTTGAATTGTTTCCATAAATGCAGTAGAAACTGTACTGGCTTTAAATGGATGTGATAATGCACAAAAGTGTGCATACTTGGTAAGTTTGTCAACTACCACCATGATGACACTCTTTCCCTCAGACTTGGGTAAACCTGTGATAAAATCCATTGAAACCTCCTCCCAACGTTGGCTTGGAATGGATAAAGGTTGTAATAGACCTGGTGTCTTAATTGTTTCAACTTTATTTTGTTGGCAAAACAAACATTCCGCCACAAACTTTTGAATATCTGATTTAAGGCCATCCCAAAAAAATTCCTTCTTAACCCTGTGGTAAGTTTTTAAAAATCCTGAGTGCCCTCCTAAGGGAGAAGTGTGCAATTCCATAAGAATCTTTTGTTTTAGCTGGGAATTCTTACAGAGGTATAAGCGATCTTTGTACCATAACGAATCATTTTTCCAGCTAAATGTATCAGACGTACTGGAATCTTGTTGTAACTTTCGAATAAGTGCCCACACTTCTTCGTCATTCTTCCATTCCTCCCTTGCTTCGTTTATCCAATCTGGTTGGATAATAGAAATGGCGCACAACAATGCTTCCACATCCTCATCCTTTCTTGAGAGTGCATCTGCCACCACATTTTGCTTCCCTTTTTTGTAGATGATTTCAAAGTCATAACCCAACATCTTTGTGACCCACTTTTGTTGCTCTTCAGAGGATAATCTTTGTTCTAAAAAGTATTTAAGGCTATCATGATCCGTTTTTACCTTGAAGTGTCTTCCCATTAGGTAGGGTCGCCATTTCTTAAGTGCATGGAGTATTGCCAACATTTCCTTCTCATAAATAGCTTTGCTTAAAAACTTTCCCTTGATTGGACGACTTTCAAAAGCAATGGGTCTTTCATCTTGCATTAGAACAGCACCAATTCCATTTCCTGAAGCATCACATTCCACAATAAAGGTTTTTGTGAAGTCCGGTGTAGCTAAGACCGGTGCTTGGCACATTGCCTCTTTAAGATGTTCAAAGGCCTTTGTTGCTTCCGGAGTCCATGAAAATGCATCTTTCTTCAATAATGTTGTTAGAGGTGCTGCTATTCTCCCATAATTCTTAACAAACTTGCGATAATACCCTGTCAACCCGAGAAATCCTCGCAGATGCTTTATGGATGTGGGGATTTTCCATTCCTTAATGGCTTTAATTTTGCTAGGGTCTACCTTAACTCCTTCATGAGATACAATATGACCCAGATATTCCACCTCCTGGACTCCAAAGAAACATTTGGATCTTTTTGCATATAATTGTTTCTCCTCCAATAGTTGTAGCACCCTGTCAACATGTTCAACATGATCCTTCCAAGACTTGTTGTAGATTAGTATATCATCAAAAAATACTAACACAAATTTTCTAAGGAATGGTTTGAAAATTGAATTCATCAAACCTTGAAATGTTGAAGGTGCATTGGTAAGGCCAAAAGGCATGACCAAAAATTCATAATGACCCTCATGAGTTCTAAATGTTGTTTTTGGAATGTCTTCAGTCTTCATTCTGATTTGATGATATCCTGAACGAAGATCCAACTTGGTGAAGTAAATTGATCCATGCAATTCATCCAGTAATTCATCAATGACAGGAATGGGGAACTTATCTTTAATAGTGAGCTTGTTGAGCTCCCTATAATCCGGACACATGCGCCATGATCCATCCTTCTTGTGCACCAATACTACTGGAGCAGAGAAAGAACTTTGACTCGGTTGAATTATACCAGCCTCTAGCATTTCTGCAACCATACGTTCAATTTCACTCTTTTGGACATAGGGATATCTGTACGGCCTGATGTTTGGAGGAACACTTCCTGGAATCAGATGAATAGCATGATCATGATCACGCATAGGTGGGAGACCTTTGGGAGTCTCAAATACCTTGGAATGATTGTCCAGGACTTTTTGGAGATCTGGAGAAATAGATGATTCCGATGTGGAAACATCTAGCGAACATAATTGTGCAATTACACCTCTTTGTTCCTTTTTTAGAAGCTTTGTCATACCATTAGAGCTGATTATCTTTCCTGGTTTCCCTGCAATACCCCTTAATTCAACTTCCTTTCCTTCCGTAGAAAATTTGATGAAAAGTTCTTGAAAATTAAAAGCTATTGTACCCAAGGATTGTAGCCATTGGACTCCTAGTACAACATCAGCACCTCCCATTGGAATGGAAAGCATTGGGCTAGTCAATACATATTCTCCCATGGATAGCTTGATATTATGGCACTTTCCAGAGCAATTTATTGTTCCTCCATTTGCAATCATCACTTGACACTCTGGTGCTGGATATAGGAAGCAATTCAATTCTTTTGCTACCTTACAATGAATAAAATTGTGGGTGCTTCCTGAATCAATCAACACTATTACCTTTTTCTTCTTGATTTGTCCTTCTATCTTGATGGTTTGAGGAGTGGTAATTCCTGCCAATGCATTACAAGATATGGTCGGATTTATTTGTTCTTCATCTAGGCTTTGTTCCTGGAGTATATCCTCTTCTTTTGACCTTTCTTGCTCCTTTTCTTCTTCCTCTTCACAATCTATGTAGAATAATTTCTTCTCAGCACACTTATGACCTTTAGTGTATTTGCTATCACAACTGTAACAAAGCCCTTTTGCTCTTTTTTCTTCCAATTGTTGTGGTGTCAACCTTATAGGTTGTGGAAGACTAGGGCAACAACACTTCCGTCTTTATAGTTGTGAGTGGTATGCTTCCTGGTTGCCATAATTTTGCTTTCCATTTTTCTTGCTAACCTGAATGCCTTCTCTAATGAATCAGGTTCCCAAAGGCGAAAATCATGTTGGATATTATCCTTTAAAGACCCTATGAACACATCAATCCTATGCTCCTCTGGAATATCTTTTACCCTTATGTTCAATTTTTGGAACTCCTCAATGTGCTCCATTATTGAACCCTTTTGTTTGAGACTTATCAATTGGCTAAAAAAAGTGTTGCTTTTTGTATCCTCATAATGTGCTATCAATTCTTCCGTAAAAATTGCCCAAGTGATAAATTGTTTACGAGAGCAAAGCCATTGATACCATACAAACTGATTTGGTTCCAAATATAAAGTTTCCATACGTACCTTTTGTGTGTTTTTCACATTATTGAGATCGAAGAATTGCTCCATCTGTAATATCCATGTGGCGGGATCCTTGCCATCAAACTTCCTCATATCGATTTTTGGAATATGGTGAGTCTTCGATCCAACATTAGAGTCTATGGAATCATGATTAACATTTCTTTTGTTCTCATCATGAGTTTCCTTTAGTACCCTTTCACCATTAGTGACCATTTCTTGTAGCAAATTATTCATATTTCTCTTCAATTCTTCCATCTTATCATCCATACCATCAATTTTAGCGGCCATGCCATTCACCTTAGCTTCCATGCCATCCATCTTAGCTTTTACGCCTTTCTTTAAACAATCCATCTTAGCTTATACACCTTTCTTTAAACCATCCATCTTAGCTTCTACATCTTTCCTTAAACCATCCATCTTAGCTTCTATTGCTTTTTGTGCAAGTGACACTTGTTGCACTTGTTCTTGTAATTTTGATATATCATATAGCATTTCTTCTTCTTCTTCATGAGTCATGCTAGAGCTTTCAGGTTCCTTACTAGGTGTTTTCATTTTCTTTCCTCGGGGCATCAGTTACCGATAATAATGCTCTACTAGCCCTTTGAATTTGTAGTGTTCTAGCTAGGGTACTAGGCTAGACTCTATATTTAATATCGACCAAGGTGCGTAAGCTTAGAGGCATGGTTTAAAATATATAGACATAAAGGATTGTTGGCCAAGTGATTATGATGTAGATTACAAGGCTTCTTTACGGAAGGCTGGGATATGTCACCTATCATTCAAACACTCAGATTACGTTACTAATATACCTGATTACAATGCTTATCATTAAATGCATTTACCAAATTAAACCCTGAACCTAAGCACTGTGTATGACTGTGCAAACCTAAGCACTGTGTATGACTGTGCAAACCTAAGCACTGCGTATGACTGTAACAATGATTTTAATCTCCTTACAAAGATATTACCCAGAAAACCCTTGTTCAGTAAACACACAGCATTCAATGATATTTACACTATATCAAACTATATAGAGAGCATAAATGAATTGTGGAATAAAAACAGAGTTTATGATGGTGCTTTTACAAGACACACAAGGATCGAATCCCTTACAGGACGCACTTCCAAATCTCAGTGATGACTGTGCAGCATAACCATAAACGCAAACCAACCATAAGCGCAAACCATATACATTCAATGGAAATCGAAAGCTATGGAAATCGAAAGCTATGTAATTGTAACTGTTATGCAAACCATATAAAACCTATTGAAATCGAAATCCAATCACTGTGCAAACCATACGATAACCGAAATGTAAATGAAATAAATGGACAGTATACCGATTGAACGCAGGGCCCGTCCGCGTTCCAAGGGTACACTGGCTTATAATCGACCGGCTACCAAATCAATGCACAAGATACACAAGTCGTAGTGAATAGGTCTTAGTATTAAACTTAAAAACTCTGTTCTGGAACGATTCAACGATTAAACATTAACCATTAACTGGACTGTATTTACATATGTATATCCACAGCCATGTCACTGCTACAATGAATGTACATTCGGCTGTTGCTGCTTTTATTACATCGAGCCTTTTCAAAATGTTTCTATCCTAAGTGTTTTCAAAAAGAACAAAAACCAAATAAAAATAGAACGAGCTGTTGTTGCTGCTTTTGTCTGCCAGGTGCCATGCTTTGACTTGAGTTGACCGCGCATATAGGAGGATCGATTCGGCTGGGAGATAGGTGTTTTTCCATGCTTGGACATTCTGTTTTTCGTCCATGTCTTTCGTTCTAGCCCAACTGCTGCGCCACATGTCAAACGATAAGCTTATTACAGGATGTGGGAACTTCCTGTAACCATTTCATCAAAAACTTCTAATTCTTCAACATAAAACCCCTAAATCAATTTCTATGCAATTTAATAACTATAAGACTATTAATAATCAATTTTCAAGGATTCTAAGGGATATATGATGAAAATGAATGGATAAATGATATGTTTTTGGGAGGAAAAATGGTTCTTGGGATGATACCAACATCTCTCCCCGACTTAAGGATTAGCATGTCCTCATGCTACCCCCGAAGTGCTTCCCTTGAACCCTGTCCCTGCCTAGATCTCTGCTGCCTTGAGCAAGGTGTCTACATTCTTTTTCACCTGGTTATCTTTCTGTCCCTTGAGCTCCTGCTTTAACTTTTTATATTTTTCTTTAAGGGTCTTCTTCTGATTGTACCACTTAGTGGCCCAGTTAGAAATCTCAGTTTGCTCAGTCTCCAATTCACTGATTCTTTCCTTTAACTTTTCATTTTTCTTCTGAGTTTCTTTGCTTTGCGCCCGGAGCATTTCATTTTCTCTTTTAATAACTTTTTCCAACATGTTAGCTTCCATGAGCTCTTCCTTCAATTCTTCAATTTGTTTCTCTAACTTCTTCTGTCTTTTGATGGGAGGTGGTGAACATTTTTCCTGTTTGTTATTGCTTTCTACCTCCATGTCAACTTCTGGTGCTGGTAGTGAATGGTCACCACTCTCAACATCCATTTGTGTAGGTGCATGAGATTCAAACTGGTCTTCTTGCAACTGGTCTTTTGGTGTCCGCCTTATTCTTCGTGAGTAAGTGGTAAAAAAAAATTCTTTTTCGGCCCTCTTAGCATCTCCTTTTTGCATGTTCCTGGTCCTTATGCTGCCCACAGGTAGAGGTGCTTTTCTGGCTTTGGATACTGGAATTTCTTCATCAATGTCCTTCATAAACCCTGAGTCCTCTTGCACTTCTTCTTTTTCTTCCTCATCTCTAATTTGATTGACAGTTAGGAATTCTTTCCATGGTTTCCCTCTTTTCTGCAATTCATGCTCAATGAGGATTTTAATTAAGCCAAAATGGTACAAGCTCTTGTCTTCATTCCCATTCTGCTTTTGGATAGTCTTGGACATCTTAGTTAAGCTTTGTAGCAGAAAATATGGCACACTGATTACACATTGTTTCTTCAAATGGAGGAGTAGTTTGATGTGGTATAGATAAACAATACTGTACCTACCTTCACAGGTTATGAATTTTTGAAGGATGTAAACCATTTCATCCCAAGGATGAACTAACCAACTTCTTGGAACACCCTTCTTCCAGTTTACTGAGGAGACTCTAGATCTAGACATGAACTGTGTCCATGATTTCTCTTTAAATTGCTTGGTTTTAAAGTACTTCTCCCCTTCTGGACTAATCCCTATTGCCTGAGCTATAGTATCCTCTGAAATTCTGAAGGAGAATTTACCTATTAGGGCCTTTTCTCCATTAAAGGTGAAGGCAAATTGCTTGGTAACTTCCTCATTACTTCCATGGAATTTTTCTAGAAATGGTAACCACTGTATTTCTCTGAGAATTTCAATGCAATCCTCATGGTATTGTGAACTGTCGAACACACTCGGTTCGACCCTATTAGTCATGGTGGTGGTAGAGGGTCGTGCTTCTAACCCTTCTCTGTCTATATTCTTACATTTTTAACAAAGAAATTTCGAGTTGGTTACCTGATGTATCGCTTCCTTCAGTCTTCAATATGATGCTCGGCCGGTCGATATGACTGTGATGGGAGTCAAAATAGAATGGTGATACTTTCCTCTTTCGGCACTCACTAGTTTCAATCTTCACTGTGTAAATCGACCCAAATGGTAATACTCCCTTCGGCGCTCCTTGCTTCTGGTTCTCACTTTGGAAGTTATGGGAATCGAAGGTGGAAATGATGGTGAGATAACCCTGTACTCACTTCGCAACGTAACCATTCATTTAAAAAAAAAACAGAGGAGTGTTGTACGCTTGCATGGATGTCACCACAAGAGCACTGGTAGCGTATCTATAATGCTGGGTATGATTTCGGGGAGCCCCTTTTGATCATTGGGTACGTTGGGCGGTGAAGTTATGATTTGGCTGTGTGGAGTGAAATATATATAGGCCGCTTATTATGATTTGGCTGTGTGGAGTGAAATATATATAGGCCGCTTTACATCTATCTCTTCCTTTGTATTTAAAAACACAACTCACCACGTGCCCTTTTCAGTTGGTGTTTGGTCGTATAGAGGATGTTGGTATGACTGTAGGATATATGACAAGGTGGATGTGTTGGTAATGGGTTTTAGGGATATGAATAGGTTGATGTATGGGAATGATGAGAATCGGTGGGATAAGGGGTGATAGGAGATTGATGTAGGTGTCCTTGAAACTAATCATAACAGTTCATAGTCATCAAAGTTACATTAAAAATCAATCTAGGAAATTAAATGTTTAAGAACAGAAACACATTACTCTTTTGTTGATCGTTATTGTATTGACATGCTGAGTAGCTAGTCCCTTTTTGGATTGTTCTTTTGCTTGTTGTAACAGGTCCTCTGAGGAAGATTGAATGCACAGGTCCTTTGAGAAAAATTGAAGATGTAACAGGTCCCTTAGAAAAATTTTGAAGATGTAACAGGTCCCTCAGAAAATTTTTGAAAATGTTCATGCAACTCCTTATATTGTTACAGGTTCACTGAGCTTGGCATTTGATGGAGTGTTGGTGCCCAAATCCTTGTAGAAGCTTGATGAAATTCTGTTGAAGTAGCCCTTGGTGTCAATTTCTTTAATAGGTCCTTTCTGAATGTCTTAAAACAGGTCCCATTACTGCTGGTGTTGGTAGCGTAGATATTTGAACAGAACAGGTCCCCCTGCAAAATGTTTATAACCAGGTCCCTCTGAAATAAAATCATGACAAAACAGCTTATTTATTGAAGTCTGGAATGCTGGAACAAGCTGCTGTTGGAAATTTACAATGAAAATATAGAATAAGAAATCTTGAAGAATTTACAAGGGAGAGATAAAAGTAACAGAACGGAATGTTGATGCCTCTCTCCCCGACTTAAAGTTTGACTTTTCCTCAAGTCATGATTCAGCTGAGAAATTAAACAGTGAACAAAAGAAAGAGAATTCATACCCGCCAACGAATTGGTTTTCAAGTAGGAATTCGGGGTTAGATTGTGCCAGATACTGGTTTTCACATCTAATCCATTTTTTATTTATTTTATTTTTTTTAGTTTTTTTTAGTTTTATAAAAAAATTTATATATAGTTTTTTTTATTATTATTATTTTTTCTTTTTGACTTTGAAATTGAAAGGAAATGAAACTAAGGCAGTGATACTGCAGCTGAGGGCTGCAGTATCTCAACCTCTCTTTGCTGAGATAGTGTATGGAGAAAATCTTGCTTGCTGATGGGCTTGGTGTACAGTTTCAGGCGATGACCATTGACTGTGAAGGAGTGACCTTCGCCATCAATAGTTTTGAGCTTAACTGAACCATTGTCATAAGCCTGAATAATTTCATAGGGGCCCATCTAATGGGTGGTGAACTTGGCTTTATGATCCTTGAATTTTGAATCAAAAAGTAAAGCCCAGTCACCTTCCTTGAAGTGCTTCTTCTTAATGTGTGAATCATGCCATTGCTTCCTGTGTTTTTGCATGAGGATGGTGGTTTGTTCTGCTTGCTGCCTCATCTCATCCAGCTGGTTCAACTGCTGGATTCTTTCTTTTTGTGCTTGGTCCAAATCAATTTGTAAATCTGCAGCCAGTTTAAAAGTGTGAATTTGGAATTCAATAGGAAGCATGACCTCCTTACCGTACACCAATTGGTATGGTGTAAATCTTGTGGTATCTTTCCAAGTAATCCTGTAATCCCAGAGTGCCTCTTTGAGCTTTTCTTCCCAATTTTTCCTGTTCATTGTAACAGTTTTGGTAATGATCCCCTCCAAAGTTTTGTTTGTTGATTCCACCTGCCCATTGGCCTGTGGATGATAAGGGGTACTTTTTCTATGCTTTATTTGGTACTTGTCTGTGATGTCCTTCATGAGCTTTGAGGTGAATTGAGTACCTTGATCAGTTACAATTTCCCTTGGTACTCCATACCTCACAAAGATCTCCTCAAAAAGGAAATTGACTACTATGTGTTCGGTTGCTCTCACCAGTGCTTTTGCTTCTGCCCACTTTGTGACGTAATCAGTACATACTAAGATGTACTTCTTACCATTGGAGGTTGGGTTAATAGGTCCTATAAAGTCCAGAGCCCACTTATCAAATGGCTCTAAGTGAACTTGGGGCTGAAGGGGCATCTCATCGGTAGTTGTTGGTCTGCCCATTCTTTGGCAGCTATCACAACTCTTTACATACTTCTTGGCATCCTTGAAAATGGATGGCCAGTAGTATCCAAGAGTAAGAAATTTGAAGGCTGTCCGCTTCGCTGCAAAATGCCCACCACACGGTTCATCATGGCAAGATTTTAAAATGTCAATTACCTCATCATTTCTTACACATCTCCTAATGATCATATCAAAACCAGTATAAAATAGATCGCCATTAAGCCATGAATATCTAGCACTTTGTTTGATTAGTCTTTTCCTTTCCTTTGCAGTGAAGTGTGGAGGTGTCCTTCCTGTAGACAAGTAATTAGCCAAGTCAGCATACCAAGGAGTTACTATGGAAATTGCAAATAAGTGTTCATCCATAAAAGAATCTTCAACTGGAACAACCTCACCTGGATTTTGCAGTGTAGAGAGAAAATCAGCCACCTGGTTCTCTTTGCCTGGTCTATCTAACACTGTGATGTTAACTTCCTGTAACAATAGTAACCACCTGGTAACTCTGCCACTAGTTATTGGTTTATTCATGAGATGTCTAATGGAAAAATGATCAGTATGTACAAAGACTTCATAACCAGTTATGTAATGTCGGAATTTATTCACAGCATAAATGATGGCAAGCGTTTCCTTTTCTGTAACTGTATAGTTTAGCTCTGCAGGTGTTAGATTTTTACTAATGAAATAAATGGCATAAGTACAAGATTCCTCTTTTTGGCCTAATGATGCACCTACTGCAGTGTCAGATGCATCGGTAAAAATATGAAATGGTAAACTCCAATTAGGCCCTCTCAAGACTGGTGCGGTAGATAGTTTCTTTTTGAGTTGTTCGAATGCATGTTGACAGTTCTCAGTCCAGTTGAAAAGTACATCTTTGGTTAGAAGTTTAAACAAAGGTAAAGCTATCTTGCTAAAATGTTCAATGAATCTGCGGTAATAGCTTGCATACCCAAGAAAACTTCTTACCTCTCTCTGATTTTGTGGAATAGGCAAATCGGCAATAATCTGGATCTTGGCTGGGTCAACCTGGATGCCTTGAAAAGAGATATAATGGCCCAACACTATCCCTTCATTTAACATCATAAAGCACTTTTCGTTGCTGAGGGACAGGTTAGCTTCAATACACCTTTTCAAAACTCTCTCAAGATTTTCTAATGCATGTTCAAATGAATTGCCATATACCGAAAAATCATCCATATACACTTCAACACAATCATGAATTAAATCAGCGAAAATAGCTAACACAGCTCGCTGAAATGTAGCTGGAGCGTTACAAAGTCCAAATGGAAAAACATTGTAGGCATAGGTGCCCCAAGGACAGGTGAATGTGGTTTTTTCCTGGTCTTCAGAGGCAATCCTGATCTGGTTGTAGCCATTGAAACCATCAAGAAAGGAAAATGATGATTTGCCAGCTAGGGTGTCTAACACTTGGTCAATAAATGGCAGTGGGAAGTAATCTTTGAGCGTTGCTTTATTCAGCTGTCTGTAATCAACACAGATGCGCCACTTACCATTTTTCTTGGGCACGATAACCAATAGGGATACCCACTGACTGTCAGAAATAGGATATATAAAGTTGACTCTCAAAAGTTTTTGCAATTCCTCTCTGACAATGTCTTGGAGCATGGGGTTCATTCTTCTTTGTGGTTGCCTCACTGGTTTAATGGTGCTATCTGTGTAGATATGGTGAGTGCATGTGTCGGGGTGAATCCCATGCATGTCACTGTAATCCCAAGCAAAGGCTTTTTGGTACTTCTTCAAGAGTCTAATCAATTTCTCTTGCTGAGATGAGTCTAGGTGGTTGCCTATGTTCAAAGTTTTCCCTGGACTGATCTCTATGACCTGACTCTGTGTATTGGTGATGGATTGAACTGGAAAGATGTCGTGAAATGTAGATTGCAAAGAGTGGATAGTGCATGTTTCTTGAAAGTTTTGAGCCAGAAGTACATCTGCAGCATTATATTGTTCATTTCTCAAATTTTCAGATACATCGGGTTGAGAAAGAAATAATTCTACCAAATCATTATTGTCTTCGTGGAAATCATAGATCTGGTCAATGCTAAAAACAGATTGTACTTCTTCTTTATCATTAAATTTATCATCAAGCCACAAGTTATGTGTTACTGCTGGTGATTGTGCCGATGGATAGAGGGTGAGTTGTTTTCTTTCGGTCCCTCTGGAAATAATCATGTTGCCTGATCGGCATCCAATGAATGCATCAGCAGTCGCTAACCATGGTCTACCTAGGATGATAGGGTGTCCTCCTAAATTGGATTTGGGTTGAAGGACTAGGAAATCCACTGGATACTCCCAAGAGTCCAGTGAGACAATGATGTCTTCCAAAATCCCTTCAGGAATGACTTTGGACCTATCAGCTAGTTCAAGAACAATCGTGGTATGTTGCAAATTCATGAGCTGGAGCGTTCTCATGGTTTCAAGGGTCATGACATTGATTGCGGCTCCAAGATCTATCAAAGTGTTTGGAATCCATATGTTGTTAATGATGGTGGTCACTTTGGGAATGCCAGGATCAACATACTTCTCCATGGAGATGGTATTGGTCATAAGGCCTGCTAAATTTCCTAAAACATGAATGGTCTGAGGATCAATCTTTTTCCTAGCAGGCTTCTTGAGACACATGTCTTTGATGGCTTTGGTATAGATAGGAATGTCCTTTATAGCTTGCAGCAGTGGGATTTTTATGTAGACATTTTTAAGTTCATCCAAGACATCAAATTGTGGTGGAGGCAGTGGTGGTTTTACTTGGACCAATCGGTCTGGAAAAGGTGGATGCAGTGATTGCATCTGTTTATCTTTGGTATCACTGCTTGGTTTTGTTTGAGTTGTCATTTCATTGTCTTTTTCTGAGTTTTCTTCTTGCTGATCTGTTATTGGAGAATCCTTCTGGAGCACCCTACTAGACCTCAGATTAATGTTTTGCAAAGGTAGTGTGGAGTATGAAGTTCCTTCCTCTACATTATAGGCTGGCCTCTCTGCTCTATTATTCGGATTTGGGACAGTTTGAGCAGGTATTTGAGTGGGTCTGGGAGGTTGTGGGTTAGTTGGAAATTGCAGTTGTGGTACATTTATTGGTAGAGGAGCAGGCAGTGCTTGTTGAGAAGGTTGGGGCTGATAAACAACTTGCTGAGGGTGTTGCTGATATGTTTGAGAATGTGATGGATATGGCTTTTGGTACTATTGATGTGGTTGTGAGTAAGGTGGGTATGATTGAGGATATGGATGATAAGATTGTAAGTATTGTTGAGACGGTCTCCATTGATTTTTTGGTTGGTTTCCATACTGCCATGGCATGGGTACATTCCATGAGTTTTGTGCATACATCTGATCATTCATAGGAAATTGCATATTTTGATTAGGAAACATACCTTGGGGTGCATGCCTTGGCTGCCATGGTCGCTTTGCGCCCATGTAATACACGTTTTCCATCTCTGTACTGGCTGCCATGTTACAGTTCTACAAAATTTTAACTTTAGGACAGTTAAACATATCATGATGTTCAGTACAGAAAGCACAAACTTGGATATTTTCTAGAGGGCAGTCTTTTAATGCATGTTTCTTGCGGCATTTGGGGCAGAAAATAGCCATGATATTATCTTCTTCTTCCTGTTTCTTTTTGGCCTTTAAGGTATCAATTTGGTTCCCTAGAGTGCTCAACAAATCTGTTTTAAACTCTTCTAAAAGATTACCAATTTCAGCCCGGGTGACACTAGCAGAGGCAGTTTTTGTGACCCTTAATGACAAGGTTCTCTTTCCCATTTTAGCTTTACTCCTTGAATATTTTTCACACAGCTCAGCTATTTCTTCAAAGGGTAAGGCAGAAATGTCACCTTTTCCCATTAAGTTGAGATCATCCATGTATTCTTCCCGGATACCTTTCAAGAATATTGTGCGGACCAGATCAGGAGGCATTGTTCGGTGTTTAGATTTTTGCAAGTTATAGACAAACCGTTCTAAATATTCTTCTAAGCTTTCATCTTCCTGCTGACTCATTCTAAAGATGTCATCTTTAGAGTCTTTCGATCTGCAATAAGGCTGATATTTCCTTAGAAATATTCTCCTCATGCCATCCCAATCAACTATGGCATGCTCACCTAGCCCCATAAACCATTTCAAGGCTGCTGCCTTTAATGTGGCTGGAAACAATCTGAGCCTATGAGCATCATCTGTATAACCATAAGTTCGACATACAATGTCAAACTCGAATAAGAATGAGTCCGGATCCTCTGAAGCGATACCATAGAAATTGGGTAGCACGGATGGGGGTATATTTTTCATTTTGATCTCCTCATCCTCCTGTGGTTCTTGTATAGGGAGCTTAAAAGTTGACTCCTCCTCCTCTTGGTGGGGAACTGATCCAGATCCCTCCTCAGCCATTCTAATTGGTCTCTTTGTTTCAGTGTCACTTGGTCGAAAAGAGAGAAAGGAAGATTGCTTGGTAATTGTACTACTTTTCCCTTGTGTAGAAGATCTAGGAAAGGGCTTCTGCTGTGATTTATGTGCAAATAGAGTTTCTCTCTCAGCAAGAGTAATTTGTTGTCCTGAATAAAATCTTTCTTCCAATGTCTGGATATCCTCCTCAGCTGGTGTTGTATTCCCTAGAGAGTCTGCTCATGATGATGATGGGTTAGTTTTTAGATGGTGGGGGGTTTTTACAAATCTCCCTTGATTGTCTCTAAGTCTAGGCATAAATGAACATGATTTCTAACTGTGTTTTTGTTTATTTTTTTTTGTATTGAAATTTTTTTCTTTTTGTTTGAATCCTTTAAGTACGCCTCCCCGGCAACGGCGCCAAAATGTAGTGTTCTAGCTAGGGTACTAGGCTAGACTCTGTATTTAATATCGACCAAGATGCGTAAGCTTAGAGGCATGGTCTAAAATATATAGACATAAAGGATTGTTGGCCAAGTGATTATGATGTAGGTTACAAGGCTTCTTTACGGAAGGCTGGGATATGTCACCTATCATTCAAACACTCAGATTACCTTACTAATATACTTGATTACAATGCTTATCATTAAATGCATTTACCAAATTAAGCTCTGAACCTAAGCATTGTGTATGACTGTGCAAACCTAAGCACTGTGTATGACTGTGCAAACCTAAGCACTGCGTATGACTGTAACAATGATTTTAATCTCCTTACAAAGATATTACCCAGAAAACCCTTGTTCAGTAAACACACAGCATTCAATGATATTTACACTATATCAAACTATATAGAGAGCATAAATGAATTGTGGAATAAAAACAGAGTTTATGATGGTGCTTTTACAAGACACACAGGGATTGAATCCCTTACAGGACGCACTTCCAAATCTCAGTGATGACTGTGCAGCATAACCATAAACGCAAACCAACCATAAGCGCAAACAATATACATTCAATGGAAATCGAAAGCTATGTAATTGTAACTGTTATGCAAACCATATAAAACCTATTGAAATCGAAATCCAATCACTGTGCAAACCATACGATAACCGAAATGTAAATGAAATAAATGGACAGTATACCGATTGAACGCAGGGCCCGTCCGCGTTCCAAGGGTACACTGGCTTATAATCGACTGGCTACCAAATCAATGCACGAGATACATAAGTCGTAACTGTGAATAGGTCTTAGTATTAAACTAAAAAACTCTGTTCTGGAACAATTCAACGATTAAACATTAACCATTAACCGGACTGTATTTACATATGTATATCCACAGCCATGTCATTGCTACAATGAATGTACATTCGGCTGTTGCCGCTTTTATTACATCGAGCCTTTTCAAAATGTTTCTATCCTAATTGTTTTCAAAAAGAACAAAAACCAAATAAAACTAGAACGAGTTGTTGTTGCTGCTTTTGTCTGCCAGGTGCCATGCTTTGACTTGAGTTGACCGCGCATATAGGAGGATCGATTCGGCTGGGAGATAGGTGTTTGTCCATGCTTGGACATTCTGCTTTTCATCCATGCCTTTCGTTCTAGCCCAACTGCTGCGCCACATGTCAAACGATAAGCTTATTACAGGATGTGGGAACTTCCTGTAACCATTTCATCAAAAACTTCTAATTCTTCAACATAAAACCCCTAAATCAATTTCTATGCAATTTAATAACTATAAGACTATTAATAATAAATTTTCAAGGATTCTAAGGGATATATGATGAAAATGAATGGATAAATGATATGTTTTTGGGAGGAAAAAGGGGTCTTGGGATGATACCAACAGAATTCCTTCAAAATAAATTTTCAAACCACTCTTAAGAAAAAATTTAAAAGAATCTACACACCCTTTTTTCACTTTGTAGGAGCTTGATATTTCCTCTGATGTATCTCTGTACTTTCAGATAATCCAATTCTGAAATTGAAACTATGGTAGCCCTCTGTGTCCTCTTTCAAATGCCACCAGTCTGATCCAATTTGGATTCTCCAAGGAAGAGTTATGCAAAATCTCCCACAGTGACCTGATTATAGACTAATTCAGTAGAGCGAACTTGTACGACATGCCACGAGTCACTGTTTTGTTCTTTGGCTCTAAAAAATATATACAAGAAACTGCAGTCTGTCCTCTTTCTGTACCTTCTTACAAAATTTCAATCCAATGCTCAGGGAAAAAGTTACGATGATTTCCCCAGGTCACCTGTTTGGGATGTAATTCAGGAGTCTGCAAAAAGACCAACTTCCTCATATCATATCTCCACAAATATAGCGCAAAAAGCTCTGAAATGCGGATCTAAGATGCAGCGCAATGTCTTCTCAAATGGGTTCTTTTTTAGCTTCTGAAACTTCGCAGAAAAAAAGTTATAGCGAAAATTCCACGATGTCCTGTTTGGAGCAGTGAAACCCTAGAATCCAAAGCTCTAATACCAAATGTTATGAAACCAACTCACAAAAAGAAAGAAAAGATAGTTGAACGCCTTAGAATTCAGCCTCTTCGAGGGGGCAACCTCCTTTACATTACACAAATGAACAATTTTTGGATGATTCAAATGACATAACCTCCTTTCTATATATAGGAGTCTAAGGAGTCACAATATAACCCAGCCGACCTAACAATAATAATATAAAGCCACAAAAATAACAATAGAGGGATTCTATGGGGCACAGTAATAACAATATGGGGGCAATAGGGGCACAACAATATTAATAATGGGTATAACTACAATAGTAATGGGGTAATCACTAGTATTATATGGACCCAACACATAGTGATGTACTCAGTCAAATGACATCGTGTTCCAATAGTTGTTACAATTGTTTCTTCACCTTACATTCTTCTATAACAGAATGCATGTACATCCCAATGTTTGGCAATGGGGAGTCCAACAATATATGGATTGTGTGCTACATTTCCTTGTTAGGTGGTAACCCTTTAAGCTTTTAGAACACGTCCTTGTATGCCTATAGAAACTCTTCTACTTGTTGTTTTTGTTTCTTAGTACACCCCTCCAGTGATTCCTTGCCTCTTACTAACTCTTCTATAGGTTGATTTCTCCTACAAACAATAAAACATATTTCTTGCTAGAACTGATTAATTTCTTGGCTTGGTTGGTGTAACAGCCCCAGGTTAAAAATCCATGTAATAAAGTTTATAAAGGAAAAATAATAACCAAGGTCATGGGGCATGTATTCCAAGCTGAATGTTGGGCAAAAAACATAGTGATGGGGATCACTGGTGATTAATAAATGGATATGGAAATTGGCAATGGCAATGGAAATGGAAAAGGAAAAGAGGCATTAATTGGCATTTATTTATGAAAATAATGGAAAATAGGAGAAAAGGAAGGTGAAAGGTCACAGGTTGCATGTGAGGAGGAAAATGTAGGAAAATAATGGAAAATGAAGAAAAAAGAGGTCTCAATAATAAAAAGGCTTCTGAGTACCAGTTCATTCTTTTGCACTCTCATTCTATTCTCTCTCTCCCATACTCTTGGACACTTAGATTTTCCTTGTATCACTCTTGGAGGGGTGTGGAATACTTAGATTTGGAGAAAGAAAGCAAAGGAAAAGCAGGAAAGCACAAAAAGACAATGGGATCAGTAGCTACAATGAGTTTTTCTTGCAGGTACTGAGTTGCATGTATTTTCCTTTCCAGTTTCGACATACATGGCATATGCATGTGGTTAGTTGGTTATGATCTATCATTGGCATGGAGGATTTCTTGGATTAATAGTGGTTTTTCCTAGCCTTTCCATTTCCTAGATAGCCATGGTGTTGTGGGTTTTATCTTTTGTTTTCTGGTTAGTTCTCATGTTCCTTGTGGTTATGGGTTGAGTTACTAGTCCTGGAAACCTTGGTTGGAAAAACACTCTAGAGGCCGGTGGCAGTTGTGGGTTAAGTTAATAGTTTTGGAATCTGAGTTGGAACAAATGCTTTGTAGCCCTGGACAGCTTAGGTAGATACTAATCTGGTGATGGTTAGTGATATCCAATCGTGAGGTGGAATTACTGGTTAATGGTTGAGGGGGTTTGGTCTCTGGAAACCCTGGTTTGGTTTTCTTGGTTTATTCCATGATCCCACATTCATGCTTGGAATATGGCTTGGGGGTGATTGGCTGAAAGAAAGATTTGGTTTAGCCCAATCTATGGTTAGGTGGTACATGGAAGTCCCTGACTTGGTTGGATTTTCATATGTTAATAGGAACCGTTTCCTCTTATGTTCTATGTGTAAATGTATTTTTTATGATGTGGCTATGATGGTTGTTATATTATTGTTGTTTATATGGTTATATGTTGGCTATAAGTATAGTTTTATCATAGTCTTGAGTTATGGCTCTCATCATGTTTTGGTTAGTAGATGAAATGTTAATGTGAGAGGGAGTCAAACCTTCTTGACAAATCCCAGATAAGTATGAGGTCCCTATGTTCATATGTGTTTTTATGACCTATACATTACATGTTCATAATGTGTTTGACAAAATTTCTTTCATGGTTCAGATGAGTCATGTCATATCCTTGTTCAAGTTTCGCATTACAGGCCTTGTCTACTTATTATTTATCATTTCTGAGAATTTCATCAAGTTCTCAGTAGAGGCTCGAATCCTAGCCCTGAAAAAGTGGCTCAAATTTCGAGGTCACTGGAACAGAACTTCCTGAAAAATACTACAGTCGCATGGAGGTATTGTTGTGGGAGAGACTGGATAGTTACAGTCGCATGGAGAGCTTTTCACGAGAGCGAGTGGGGGTTTAGTTCAGTCAAAAATCAAGTTAACTCATGGGTTGGGCACCTGGAGTGGTTAGTTAGCCCCTAGGGTCCTGTAACTCTTGAGGAAGGTCAGTTTTGTTTTGGTTTGTTGATTCCACTTCCTTAACTATACTTGGGGAGTTGAATCATCTCTTAGTAAATTTTGTCACATATTTACCCTGGTGGATCGATTAGGTTGGGTAAGTGTGGGAGTAGGGTGTTACAGTTAGCACTTACCAACAAAATTTTTTACTTTCCTTTATGCACATTAATGATGAACGATTTTCCATCCTTGACAAACCGATACTGATTGGATCTCCACATGAATATTACATCTCACATGAACATGTAGGGACTCCCAAACACAATTACACATACATCAAGGGGAACCACATACACTTCTACTTCATCAATAAAATCAACACTAATGGAAAATCTAATTTTGTGTTGTTTTTTTACCTTTAGATCTACATGTTTATTTACCCATCCTAGTGGATATGGGCATGGATGATCACGAACCTCCAATCCCAATTTCTTAACCAGCTCTGTGGCAACGATATTTTCTTGAAATCCTGAGTCAAATAGAGCATCAATCTTGGTCTTCTTAGTATGTACCTTTATATGGAAGGGTTTGTTCATTTCTTTCTATTCCTTTTGTTGAAGGCTACTCAGATTCAACTCCTTCTACACTAATGTACAAACGATCTTCTCATCCACATATGAATTACTTTCAGCTTGGTTGCTCAAATAAGTGGCCATGAGATTTGTCTTCTTATTATATTTATTTCTTTTCTTCTATTTAAGCTCTACATGCAACATCCAAATCTTCTCCTTTGTTTGTTTGTCAATGTTGTAGTGGTTGAAATGCTTGCTAAGATATTTGCACTGACATATCGTGGTTTTCATCTTTTTCTCTTTCCCCCTTTTTGCTTCTTCTTTTCCTCCTTAGAAGTGCCCTATTTCTCGTTCTGCTTTAATCCACTTGATTTCACTTTCTTCAAGTCTTTGTTCTCCAAGTATTATTCCTATACACAAGCCTCATCCACTGATCTAGGCTTGAAAAACATCACTTGCTCCCATAGATGGCAGTGTAGAACCCTCAAATACTTAAGGAGTACATATGAGTTCTTTGGGGAGTGTTGATGGCCAAAAATGTTCTTCAACATTTGGGAAGGTGATCTAGTCAGAGTACCAAATCAAAATCTAATTCATTTAAATGATGGCTCTGACTAGTTCTATTATGTCCAGTTACCCCCTCTCTCCCCTCGTTGACTTGTGGCATTTCTATTACTTACCTATAAGATGAGAGATATTAGATCTACTCTCTTGCAGAGATCTTGCAGGAAAACGACCCTTAAGATGAAATAAGGGCTCAACCAAGCCACATATGCAATTGCTCTTACATAAAGAGACTTCTTTAATGAAACTAATTAATCTAACTATGTGTTTAAATCTAACTGCAATGTGAAAATGTAAAGGACACTAACCTAACTCGATATCTAGGAGATAGATCCCAAATACCAAGTGCAATACGTTAAATACATTGGGGACTTAACATGTTTTTAATGATGAACATATAGTTGTTGAAAAAGTTGTAACATCTAATATTATGAGTACCATGCATGCTCTATTTTGGAGATTATAACAGTGAATGATTGGCCATCAAATCTAGGAAATCGTTCACTTAAGTATAATGGAAATTAAATTGATTTTAGATGGAAAATTTCTAAATAAATAGTTACTCATAAATTTTATTTAATGCAAGAGAAAATAGGCAAAGTGATAATAAATCTATTATTCCATTAGACAAGATAGTTCATCTAATGAACAATCATCAACATATCCAACAGAAGTGCAAAATATAACATGATTGATCCAAATCTTTCATTGAATAAGTGAAATTTGTATTAACAAATATAGGTATTTGGAAATACAAACAATAAAACAATATTCCCTTGCTCTGTCTTACAATGGATCTCCAACAATCTCCTCAAAATGATCAACTCTTCTAGTAGAAAGAATAATTACAAAAGTGCAAATTTTGCCCCATTAACAAAGATTGAATTCTGAAAAGAATATGCCCAATATTCTCAAATCTAAGTATTTCCCCTTCTCCTATAGCTAAAATCTCTTTAAAAAAATGCTCAAAGTGTCCAAGTGGTAGAAAAGAGAAACCCTTTCCTCCTCATAATTGATATTAATAATTTACAAAAATCTGCCAAAAATAGAGAATTGTTGGAAGTGGTTCAAATTCATCAATTTTAAATGCAAATATGTTTTTTCTCCTTTGTTAATTTCATAACATTTCTCCAAAATATTTTATATCCATCCTCTCCAAGAGATCTCATGCAAAAAACCAATCAAAATTCCAATAAAATAAATGAATTTAAAAGGAAGTGAACCTAGAAGGATTTTAACTAGCATTTGCACCAGATGTTGCAAAGGAAACACCGTAAGGCATAAATTGAAGAAAGCAAATAGAGCAAAAAAATACTTTGATAAAGAATAAGAATATATTGAACACTCAAATCAATGCCCCATTAACTGGAACCACTTAGTAGACATTCCATACAAAATGGGCATATGATCCAAGAACATTGGTGCATAAGAGAGCCAATTAGTCAGGTAACATAAGTATAAATGGTTTCATAAATTAAAATCCACAAGTCTAACAAATCTTGCTTAGCCATTTAAGATATAGAAGCTATCTTCTTTAGCCATTTAAAATAGAGAAGCTTCGAAACCTTTGTATATGAGCTATTGTCAAAGGACTGCCCTTGTCCTCAGAAGCATTACCACTAGTACCAAGGAGATCAGGACCTTCAAGCTGTCGAACCCCATGTATTTCATTGCATGATCTTAATGATTTCATTTGGTTATGTAAAAGCCCCATGTATTTCATTGCTTGATCATTATGTAAAAGGTTACACCTTCTCTGGAAATTTAGAGTTGAAAATTTAAAGGCTATCATCATATTTTGGTCTTCAACGCTGATTGGCATGCCATGAATCTGTGGGGTTTTTTTGGGAGTTATCCAGGCGACCTTGCCCAATTTTTTGTTTGAAATCCCGTTAGTTTTTGTTGTTGGGGTTTCTGTTTTTTTTTGCTGGTGCGCCCTTTGGGGTTTCTTGGCCGGCCTGCGTGTTCTGCTCACTTGTTGGCCTCTTAGCCATTTTTTTGATTCGTTGTGAGACATTAAATGTTCAGCCTAACTAATGTTTTTAACATAGCACGTTCCCATGAATAAATTTACGAGGTGGTTGTTTTTTTCTCAGGAAAAATAAATTAATTTAAAAAAAATAATGCATTCATTTGAGATATATATATATATATATATATATATATATATATATATATATATTGATTTAGATATTATAATGTTTTGTAATTATAATAATCATAATTAGAAGCAAGTGGCTCCTCCTTTAAAAATATTTGAACAGTGGATTTTAGTGAAAGCTATTTTTTCAATGGAATGAAATGTAGGTAGAATGTGCAGATGCCTTTTTGGTTCCTTGTTTGTTATGGGTCCACTTCTCTCTGCTACTTAAATGAAGATAAACTTTACGATGGAAGATAAGTCAAATTTAGATATAAATTGGCTTTGAACCAAGCTTTTGTATGATGTGGATGGAACATTTATATTCTGGGAAAGGGAAATTTGTCATCATTTGTGTGTGCATCTTTTGAACAGGGACATTCTGTAGTCTCTATATCCTCAGGGGCCTCGGTAACCAAAACAGGTTGATTATGCTGGGGAGGATAAG
Source organism: Pinus tabuliformis (assembly GCA_031772625.1). Lineage (NCBI taxonomy): Eukaryota > Viridiplantae > Streptophyta > Pinopsida > Pinales > Pinaceae > Pinus > Pinus tabuliformis. The sequence goes on along the minus strand of CM062813.1, from coordinate 767,902,714 downwards.
AAGAAGATGCATCAATTGCCGAATCTGATGCGCTGGATTCTGAGTGGTCATATCTCTCAGAGGCATCTGCAGTTTCCATGTCTCCTGTTGTTTTGTATCTTCGGAGCAAATGCAATGGAGAAGATCCATGGATTGGAGTTGTTTTTCAGCTTTGAAATCCCGAAAACACAGTTGATCTGCGTGTAAAACCAGGGGAAGAATGCTTTGACTTTCTATCTCGTTTTGTTTTTTTTCTTAGCATTTTGTTGCCATCTGTTCAAAGCATTGGCCGTCTGTTCTTCAAATATTGCCTTCTTCATGTGAGATCCCATCTGCATAAAAATATCCCATCATATTTTAAGAGCATATTCCTTTATACATGATATTTAACCAGAACAGAGTGTTTTTTGAATGATCCAAAAGCTCACTAAAACATTTGTACATATTGGAAAAACAAAATTTGCCCCAAAAATGGATGTTCTCTATCTATCAACAAACAAGGTAAAATGAATGTTCTCTATCTATCAACAAACAGGGTTATATCAAGAAATAAAATTAAAATGATTTAAAGAAAAATCATCATTTCTATTTCTCTGCTTTTCTAGTACTTACTTCTTGGAATCATATAGACACATAATAGTAGATTGTGTAGAATGGAATAATTCTCCATAAACTTGAAGTTGTTGAAAGATGCAGTGTGTAGGTGGCTAAAACAGAAAAGGGAAGAGTTTATTGGACCCTTAGATTGTATTAAAAGGCATATTTCAAATATGGTCTTCAGAGGAGAGTGACTTTTGATTAGCCCGGAAACAAATTTTGTCACAGAGCAAGAGATTCATGGGAAGCTAAAGGGTAGAGCTACATGGGTTGCATAAGGAGATAGTAAATCAAAATTTTTCCATAAGTATGCGAGCCATAAATGGACAATAAATGTGAAGTTTGTATGGAATAATGTGATTCCATCCTTTAATTTATATAGTTGGTGGATTTGTTCTTCTATGGAAGAGTGTTCGTGAGATTCAATTCATCTTTAAGGTTTCTTCCAGCAATTTGATTAGGCCTGAATGGAGCTCTCTTTCAAAATTCAGTTGTCTTTTCTAGTTTAATTACTCATCACATAAGGTTTTCTTACCTTGAACAAGTGAACCCTGTGAGAGAAAAAAAGAGAAGGTATGTGAGGGAGCTGGCAATTTCTAATGGAGCTATGTGAGGTTTGTGGGTTTTTTTAGGGAGTGAGTGAAAGGGAGGGTGCGGAGCAGGAGCTGTTTTATTCTTGTCTTAGGATGTGATAATCTAGTGCAAACTTGGAATAGGTCAAAGAAGCAACTTCTTTGCAGAATTAATAGTAATGTGAATTAGAAACACTTGACGACATTCAAGTTTCTAGGTGATAGTAGATTGATTAAATGGAAAAATTGAACTCAAAATTATCCATTTAGAATCATGGCAGAGGAACATTTGTTGTAGCAATCATGGCAGAGGAACATTTGTTGTAGCTATAGGGAAAACAATGTTTTACCAAATATGCTCTCAAAACAAGCTTTGTTGCCAAATTATGGAGTCTGCTCATATGCAGAATTTCATAATCATTTTTTAGTTTCTGAATTTTCTCTTAATATGTTTTATTCTATGAATCCATTAAGAAGATAGAAAATTTTATGAAGATAGAAAGTTTTATGTAAGGGTTAACAAATGTGCTGCTTAATATCCCTGACATTATATTTTTTTTTTATTTCTGTTCGAATAGCACAAGTATATTTTTTCTCCCAAAAAAAAGTCTACAGCCAGCAGAACTTCTGTTTACATCAATTACTCGGTTCTCACCCCATTTTCTATACCAGGGTATAGATAAAGTGATATCTCTCTCCGCACATTCACACAAAACTAATTCTTTGACTTTGCAAGTAAGAATACTAAATACCCAAATCAAGGCACAGATACAAGGACAGAACGGGCGTAGAAATGTGAAAGGAGCTATATATAAATGGGAATGGAGCCATATTTCTATATCCTAAAGAAGGAGGTCCTATCCCAGCTCAGTCAGGGGGTGACGGCATCAGTTCAATGGTCAGGGTGGAAATCTGGGCAGAGTTATAGGCTCTTGGAATTGCCTGGAGGTGCAGAGGAAGAAAGAGACACAAAGAGAATCCTATAATTTGGGTGCACCGATTTGGATGAACAGCGATGATCTATGTTTTCCCTCTCTCCTGCGGCCATCATGGGAACTGGCTGTAAATTGTTTTGATGGGAAAGGCATCACCCAAACTGGTTCAACTGATGAGTTAGTATGGTCGATGGGGCCCAACAGAATGTCTGCTAGAGTCAAGGACTTATACTCGGCTGCCTCATCCCTTCTTCCGCCGCTTACCGGCCCATCCTTTCCCTTCATTTTCTGGAAATCTAACTGTCATCTAAAGGCGATTTTATTTTCATGGCTGCTTTTCTCCAATAGGATCCTGTCTTGGGAAGTTTTGCAGAGAAAGGGATGGTTGGGGCCCGGTAGATGTTCAATGTGCTGCCAGGCTTCTGAATCATCCCTCCATATGTTTTTCCAATGTTCGGCTTCATCCCAGGTCTGGTATGATCTTTCCCTTTCTTTTGGTTTTCCTTTCCAGGTGTTCGCCTCTGTCCAGGATGCTTTCAGATGGTGGTCCGTTCAACGATCAGAATGGAGATCGATTTTCATTTATACGTGCTGGCTCTTATGGAAATGGCGGAACGAATTCATTTTCCAGGATTCAAAGAACCCCATTTCCTCCATTCTGATTCTTTTATCTGCATTCTCTGAACAGTTTTGAATCTGATTTCTGGATCCCGCATTCAACGGGCTTGCTTCTCAATTGTCAATGCTTTGTTTCAGCCTTATCTCTGGATGTTGCCATCCTTCTGTTATTTGGTTTGTATAACCGTTCTGCTCGTTTTGATCCTGAAGTGTTTACCTTTGGTCCTCTTATGTTGACAGGTTTGTTTGGACGGCTTTCTCTCATTGGTGTATTTATCAGCTCTCGTGGCTCATTATCTTCCCATTATGCTCTGAATCTGTCTATTCATGGCCAATGTTTTTTCATATGGTCTGATATTTGTATTTTGCCTATTATATACTCTTAATATAATACCATGCCATTTTTCTCTCAGAAAAAAAAAATAATTTGGGTGCAGAGAAAAGAGAGAACCACACAATTGGGCTGCAGAGAAAGAAGTGAAGGAAATGGCAGCCATTGTGTGCATTTGTGTGTTGTTTTTATAAAATGAATGTTCTCTATCTATCAACAAACAAGGTAAAATAAATGTTCTCTATCTATCAACAAACAGGGTTATATCAAGAAATAAAATTAAAATGATTTAAAGAGAAATCATCAGTTCTATTTCTCTGCTTTTCGAGAAGGCTCCAGACTGCAACAAAATTTAATTTAACAAACAAAAGGAAGCATATTTTAGAGTGGTCATACTTTTCATTTGAAAATTCTCTGAGGCTTTACCTGAAGCTCTGAATAGAGAGATAACTATTGTACAAAAGAAAAATTAAACTCCACTGTTTTCTATCTCCTGATAAATTTGTCTACTATGAGTTTAACTATTTTTTAATGAGGCGATTTTTTAACCGTTTCACTGAAATCTGATGATACGATTTTTGGTGAGATCACAATGTTTCATTGTATTTTTCAGTACAAAAATGGATTCAATGTCCTGAAAAATCCCTTAAACATTTGAATTGTGCAAATTCAACAACTTAAAGCTAAAATTTCCCCTATTTCTAATCAGAAACTATGGTTTTAACAATTTCTACTCATATTTTGGGCAAAATCAACCAAAAAAAATCAAAAGTGGTGTCATTAAACAACTGTGTTAATGCATTATCAGGTGACACCTTATCTCTAATTTTATCAGTACAAGTAAGATATTTAATATCACAATGTAGGGTTTGATTAATCTATTTCTGTACAAAATAAACCAGGTGAATATACTAAGTGAATACTTGGACGATGTAACTCTCCTTTTTTGTAATTATATAAGCCAGCATTTTCTCAAGTTCAATCGATCCTGTCAAACACCTAAACTGATTGTATTTTCAATGAACATGGAGTAGACTGACCTGTGTCACAAGGGCATAAAGTGGAAGTGTGATGTAACTACATAGAAACTGCACAGCAACCCTAGACACAAACACAAGCAACCCAAGGTAATCCTTATCAGATGATAATGGTATTGTCACCTAATTTACCTGAAATTTATATACGGAAGAGTGACACATTTAAATATTCAAATTACAGAATGTGTCACCCTCAAGGTGGACAATGAAGGCTGGGTTTAATAAGGAAATTAAAGACTCAGTACAAACTGAGAGATAAGGTTCCATTTTTGCTGATGTCGTTTGACATTGAAAGTTTTGGGCCGAAAAGAATTCTGAGTAGACTTAGAAAGCTTCAAAACCGCGTGAGTCTTCCAAAAATACTTTTCCATAAATTCAGGGCTGCAAAACCTTTTTCATGTTGGTTCTTACATTCATTCTGATCTTGCATACTGTTTTTAAACATATCAATATTTATTGTATGCATACATTGCTTTTAGTCCATGAAAAAATAATTGCAGTCCTACTCTGCTTTCATTTGCAAAGCCATCATTCCAGGACTTGATGTAATGGCCATTTGATGATGTGGTAGAAAGTTAGAAGAGCAGTGTTGACACTGTAGGTAGTGGTTATATGCGCTGGTTATAATGGACAAATCTCACAATAATGGTCTTGTATTTCTATAACTCTGTTCTTGACATATTTAAGAACCTGCAGTTTCATGGCAATCTCCAAATTATTCTCTAGAATAGAGGTGAACTGAAGTCCATCTTTCTATATTCTAAAGAAGGAGGTCCTATCCCAGCTCGGTCAGGGGGTGACGGCATCAGTTCAATGGTCAGGGTGGAAATCTGGGCAGAGTTATAGGCTCTTGGAATTGCCTGGAGGTGGCCCTGTTGATTCAGCCTGGTCTTCACATGGACCAGGTACGACTTGAGAGTCCAAATTATACCCAGCAAAGTACTGCTATTAAAAAGTGTTCAAATTATACAAAATAGAATAAGGATTCAAAAATCTCCTTAATTGCTAGCAATAATAATCAAACTAATATGATGACTGTCAGACCTGACTTTCATGACAATATGTAGCAGTGGTCAAACAGTAAAACTTATGTTACATGTAAGATCTCAATAGCAGGCCATATACAAGTACTTGAAGACTAAAATTACCGAACTGGTCAGGAGCACCAACATCTAGAGCAAAGTAGGTGACAAGAGATTGTCCAAAATGATTGGCAGAATGGGCAATAACCACCAAAGAACGAACACTTCAAGCATGGGTAGATAACCAGGGCATTGGTCCATTGATGAGATCAAGTGAGTGTTACGCAGAATCCACCGGGGCTGCATTTTTGCCTAGATCTGCCTCACCAAATTGTATCAGTTTCAAAGGAGTAAAACCCAATGCAAGGCCCATGCCATTTTGGTAGAATAGCAACCTCTTGGACTGGGCAACCCCTTTTGGGGTATGTTTCTCAAATCACTTGTAGAAAACACATTCCAATATGATGGTGAAAAATCAAGATCACTCAAAAACTCGGGGAATGTTTCCTGATGGGATCAATATTTATTGTATGCATACATTGCTTTTAGTCCATGAAAAAATAATTGCAGTCCTACTCTGCTTTAATTTGCAAAGCCATCATTCCAGGACTTGATGTAATGGCCATTTGATGATGTGGTAGAAAGTTAGAAGAGCGGTGTTGACACTGTAGGTAGTGGTTATATGCGCTGGTTATAATGGACAAATCTCACAATAATGGTCTTGTATTTCTATAACTCTGTTCTTGACATATTTAAGAACCTGCAGTTTCATGGCAATCTCCAAATTATTCTCTAGAATAGAGGTGAACTGAAGTCCATCTTTCTATATTCTAAAGAAGGAGGTCCTATCCCAGCTCGGTCAGGGGGTGACGACATCAGTTCAATGGTCAGGGTGGAAATCTAGGCAGAGTTATAGGCTCTTGGAATTGCCTGGAGGTGGCCCTATTGATTCAGCCTGGTCTTCACATGGACCAGGTACGACTTGAGAGTCCAAATTATACCCAGCAAAGTACTGCTACTCAAAAGTGTTCAAATTATACAAAATAGAATAAGGATTCAAAAATCTCCTTAATTGCTAGCAATAATAATCAAACTAATATGATGACTGTCAGACCTGACTTTCATGACAATATGTAGCAGTGGTCAAACAGTAAAACTTATGTTACATGTAAGATCTCAATAGCAGGCCATATACAAGTACTTGAAGACTAAAATTACCGAACTGGTCAGGAGCACCAACATCTAGAGCAAAGTAGGTGACAAGAGATTGTCCAAAATGATTGGCAGAATGGGCAATAACCACCAAAGAACGAACACTTCAAGCATGGGTAGATAACCAGGGCATTGGTCCATTGATGAGATCAAGTGAGTGTTAAGCAGAATCCACCGGGGCTGCATTTTTGCCTGGATCTGCCCCACCAAACTGTATCAGTTTCAAAGGAGTAAAACCCAATGCAAGGCCCAGGCCATTTTGGTAGAATAGCAACCTCTTGGACTGGGCAGCCCCTTTTGGGGTATGTTTCTCAAATCACTTGTAGAAAACACATTCCAAGATGATGGTGAAAAATCAAGATCACTCAAAAACTCGGGGAATGGTACCTGATGGGATCAATATTTATTGTATGCATACATTGCTTTTAGTCCATGAAAAAATAATTGCAGTCCTAGAACACTAGAAAATATACTGAAGAAATTCCAACTCCTTTACCATTTAAAACAATAGAAAATACACTGAAGAAATTCCAACTCCTTTACCATTAACATTTGGAAAAGTTTGTACATAAGCCGGAAGACAAAGGATAAATTTTAAAAGGGGCTATACCTAAAGACAAAGGATAAAGCTTAAAATGCCATGTGCCCGTGGATAGTATTGAATTCCTTGAAAAGGAATACAAATTAGAAGTTGTATACGAAGGATAGTTAAAGTTTAGAACAATAGAAATTACACTGAAGAAATTCTGACTTCTTTAATGTTACAAATTGCAGGGTCAATTTATATGAAATTGTGAGGCTTTTGCATGTGCTATTTGGTAATGTATTGGCCCCAAACAGAATCTGACAAGAGCTCTTATTAAATTGCTAAGACTATATACAAGGACAATCAGAGAATGAATCCCTAATATCATACACAACAAGTGCCTCTCTGGCCCAAAAACGTTCGGATTATCTACCTACCTACTTGAATTCTATGATCTAGATACTTGCACTCACTTAAATAAGGTGACTGTACTTCAATAAAACCTTGCTTTGAAAAAAGGGATGCAGCGATGCAGCATCATTTGAGTTCTGGAAAGAGTTGAAGTCTGCTTCAGTAGTGTGCACAGGAATGCCCTTATTGCCAGTGAACAGGTTTATGGGGCAAAAACTGTCTAACAAACTGAACTAAAAATTATCCATGGTCATTCAAACAACTTCAATTCTATGATCTGGATACTTGTACTATCTTAAACAAAGTGGCCATACTCCAATGAAACCCTGCTAAAACAAATTGATGTAATCTAAGCAAAAAAAGTCCTTTAGATAAACTTATAAACCTTTTATCAGAGGAATACAATGTTTCAATTACTGTTGTTCACCTCAGATTTTGCAGTTCTGTACACTTAGGGAAAATGCACTTTGCCCGGATGGGTTATGGCCATAGGGAACTTGACATCCCTCAACTCTGTTTCTCAGAATGGAATAATTCTCCATAAACTTGAAGTTGTTGAAAGATGCAGTGTGTAGGTGGCTAAAACAGAAAAGGGAAGAGTTTATTGGACCCTTAGATTGTATTAAAAGGCATATTTCAAATATGGTCTTCAGAGGAGAGTGACTTTTGATTAGCCCGGAAAAAAAATTTGTCATAGAGCAAGAGATTCATGGGAAGCTAAAGGGTAGAGCTACATGGGTTGCATAAGGAGATAGTAAATCAAAATTTTTCCATAAGTATGCGAGCCATAAATGGACAATAAATGTGAAGTTTGTATGGAATAATGTGATTCCATCCTTTAATTTATATAGTTGGTGGATTGGTTCTTCTATGGAAGAGTGTTCGTGAGATTCAATTCATCTTTAAGGTTTCTTCCAGCATTTGCTTTTCCAGCAATTTGATTAGGCTTGAATGGAGCTCTCTTTCAAAATTCAGTTGTCTTTTCTAGTTTAATTACTCATCACATAAGGTTTTCTTACCTTGAACAAGTGAACCCTGTGAGAGAAAAAAAGAGAAGGTATGTGAGGGAGCTGGCAATTTCTAATGGAGCTGTGTGAGGTTTGTGGGTTTTTTTTAGGGAGTGAGTGAAAGGGAGGGTGCAGAGCAGGAGTTGTTTTATTCTTGTCTTAGGATGTGATAATCTAGTGCAAACTTGGAATAGGTCAAAGAAGCAACTTCTTTGCAAAATTAATAGTAATGTGAATTAGAAACACTTCACGACATTCAAGTTTCTAGGTGATAGTAGATTGATTAAATGGAAAAATTGAACTCAAAATTCTCCATTTAGAATCATGGCAGAGGAATATTTGTTGTAGCTATAGGGAAAACAGTGTTTTACCAAATATGCTCTCAAAACAAGCTTTGTTTCCAAATTATGGAGTCTGCTCATATGCAGAATTTCATAATCATTTTTTAGTTTCTGAATTTTCTCTTAATATGTTTTATTCTATGAATCCATTAAGAAGATAGAAAGTTTTATGAAGATAGAAAGTTTTATGTAAGGGTTAACAAATGTGATGCTTAATATCCCTAACATTATATATATTTTTTTATTTCTGTTCGAATAGCACAAGTATATTTTTTCTCCCAAAAAAAAGTCTACAGCCAGCAGAACTTCTGTTTACGTCAATTACTCGGTTCTCACCCCATTTTCTCTACCGGGGTATAGATAAAGTGATATCTCTCTCCGCACATTCACACAAAACTAATTCTTTGACTTTGCAAGTAAGAATACTAAATACCCAAATCAAGGCACAGATACAAGGACAGAACGGGCATAGAAATGTGAAAGGAGCTATATATAAATGGGAATGGAGCCATCTTTCTATATCCTAAAGAAGGAGGTCCTATCCCAGCTCGGTCAGGGGGTGACGGCATCAGTTCAATGGTCAGGGTGGAAATCTGGGCAGAGTTATAGGCTCTTGGAATTGCCTGGAGGTGCAGAGGAAGAAAGAGACACAAAGAGAATCCTATAATTTGGGTGCAGAGAAAAGAGAGAACCACACAATTGGGCTGCAGAGAAAGAAGTGAAGGAAATGGCAGTCATTGTGTGCATTTGTGTGTTGTTTTTATAAAATGAATGTTCTCTATCTATCAACAAACAGGGTAAAATAAATGTTCTCTATCTATCAACAAACAGGGTTATATCAAGAAATAAAATTAAAATGATTTAAAGAGAAATCATCATTTCTATTTCTCTGCTTTTCTAGAAGGCTCCAGACTGCAACAAAATTTAATTTAACAAACAAAAGGAAGCATATTTTAGAGTGGTCATACTTTTCATTCGAAAATCCTCTGAGGCTTTACCTGAAGCTCTGAATAGAGAGATAACTGCTGTACAAAAGAAAAATTAAACTCCACTGTTTTCTATCTCCTGATAAATTTGTCTACTATGAGTTTAACTATTTTTTAATGAGGCGATTTTTTAACCGTTTCACCGAAATCTGATGATACGATTTTTGGTGAGATCACAATGTTTCATTGTATTTTTGAGTACAAAAATGGATTCAATGTCCTGAAAAATCCCTTAAACATTTGGATTGTGCAAATTCAACAACTTAAAGCTAAAATTTCCCCTATTTCTAATCAGAAACTATGGTTTTAACAATTTCTACTCATATTTTGGGCAAAATCAACCAAAAAAAATCAAAAGTGGTGTCATTAAACAACTGTGTTAATGCATTATCAGGTGACACCTTATCTCTAATTTTATCAGTACAAGTAAGATATTTAATATCACAATGTAGGGTTTGATTAATCTATTTCTGTACAAAATAAACCAGGTGAATATACTAAGTGAATACTTGGACGATGTAACTCTCCTTTTTTGTAATTATATAAGCCAGCATTTTCTCAAGTTCAATCGATCCTGTCAAACACCTAAACTGATTGTATTTTCAATGAACATGGAGTAGACTGACCTGTGTCACAAGGGCATAAAGTGGAAGTGTGATGTAACTACATAGAAACTGCACAGCAACCCTAGACACAAACACAAGCAACCCAAGGTAATCCTTATCAGATGATAATGGTATTGTCACCTAATTTACCTGAAATTTATATACGGAAGAGTGAAACATTTAAATATTCAAATTACAGAATGTGTCACCCTCAAGGTGGACAATGAAGGTTGGGTTTAATAAGGAAATTAAATACTCAATACAAACTGAGAGATAAGGTTCCATTTTTGTTGATGTCGTTTGACATTGAAAGTTTTGGGCCGAAAAGAATTCTGAGTAGACTTAGAAAGCTTCAAAACCGCGTGAGTCTTCCAAAAAGACTTTTCCATAAATTGAGGGCTGCAAAACCTTATTCATGCTGGTTCTTACATTCATTCTGATCTTGCATACTGTTTTTAAACATATCAATATTTATTGTATGCATACATTGCTTTTAGTCCATGAAAAAATAATTGCAGTCCTACTCTGCTTTCATTTGCAAAGCCATCATTCCAGGACTTGATGTAATGGCCATTGGATGATGTGGTAGAAAGTTAGAAGTGCAGTGTTGACACTGTAGGTAGTGGTTATATGCGCTGGTTATAATGGACAAATCTCACAATAATGGTCTTGTATTTCTATAACTCTATTCTTGACGTATTTAAGAACCTGCAGTTTCATGGAAATCTCCAAATTATTCTCTAGAATAGAAGTGAACTGAAGTCCATCTTTCTATATTCTAAAGAAGGAGGTCCTATCCCAGCTCGGTCAGGGGGTGATGGCATCAGTTCAATGGTCAGGGTGGAAATCTGGGCAGAGTTATAGGCTCTTGGAATTGCCTAGAGGTGGTCCTGTTGATTCAGCCTGGTCTTCACATGGACCAGGTACGACTTGAGAGTCCAAATTATACCCAGCAAAGTACTGCTATTAAAAAGTGCTCAAATTATACAAAATAGAATAGGGATTCAAAAGTCTCCTTAATTGCTAGCAATAATAATCAAACTAATATGATGACTGTCAGACCTGACTTTCATGACAATATGTAGTAGTGGTCAAACAGTATAACTTACGTTACATGTAAGATCTCAGTCAAAGTAAAATCAAAGTACTAAGAGACTAGAGGAATAATAGTCACATCAAACAGCAGTACAAAGGGCCTATTAAAACGAAGTGGTCAACCAGCAACTGCGATCTATCATGATGCCAGAAGTATATAAACAAATTCCTAAAACCTTGAACTGTATTGGGAAGATATGTAGATCACCAGATAATGCAAACATATTTTTACAATCTAAATACTGAAATGGGCAGATGGATAAATCCCTAACTCTGCAGCTCGAGGTGTGTGATCAATGAGGCAGTAGCTAGGATGAACAACGCACTCAAAAAATGACCTTCAGTGAACCAGGACTTACAGCTCTGCCGCATTGACACAGAACCAGAGTTTATGATATTAACACGATTTCTCACACTTCGGGAAGACTTGGTTGATAGCAGGACGCACGCCACCTCTCAATTCGCGCGGAACCAGTGCTTGAAGATTTATATGGGCGTTCTCCCTAGCAGTGGCCAAGAAATCGCAGTAGCAGTGGCCAAGAAATCGCAGTGAAATGCATAACGAAAGTGTTCGGTAGGGAATGACAGGGTTAGTGGGACGCATGTAGCACTGGAGCCCGGTTCAGCTGCGCGGATGAAACTATTCGACCCGATGCCAAATGAAACGCCCAAACTGTTTAGGCAATTTTTTTGAATCAACGATCAACGGTTGAAATTGTTTCAATCGTCTAAAATATAATCGTGTGGATTACAAGATGACAGGTAAACAGAATAATCGTGTGACTTACAAGATGACAGGTAAGCAAAGAAGGAAATTGATCTCAGAGAAAAACGCCTTACAGCGTAAAAAGTACTTGGGCGCATTAAGTACTTGGGCGCATTAGGGTGATGAGAGGAAGAGAGGTGGGAGGCCCATATGGGAGTGGGATCCTCCCACTATTATTATATTTCAAAAGAATTATAATCATTGTTATTTATGAAGTCCGGGAGCCTTGGAGTTGAGTTAATGAGGGTGTTCAAAGAGTCCGTAATCTTTTATAAATTGAATTTATTTTTCTTTCGGGTTTCAAGCATTCGTTTTATATATATTTTTATTAAATTATATTTAATACTTTGTTATTATATATACAAAATGCATTGTTTTTGTTTTTATTATATGGTTAGTCTATTATATAGGTTTTTGAATCTGGAGGTTTTGTAGAGTAATTTAAATTAATAAAATAATATTTAATTAAAAATCTCGATGATGGGTCTTGATTGTGACCGGAAATATTGATTCAAATTCATAATGTGGATTTATCTCCAATTTTTTACTCTTCAAAATCCATTCACGGAAACCTTCAAATAGAACTATTTACAAATTAATTAAACTAATTACAATTAACTTAATTAATTTAGGTTAGTAAAATAATTTAATTAAATAATAATATTATGAAAATTAGTTTAATTAACTAAAATTAGTCTAATTAATTAAATAATTATATTTACATATTAAAAATTAATTAATTTACAAATAAAGTAAAATGTATTTTGTACATTTTTAATCTTACGAAATGAAAATCACTGAAATTTTGAATAAGCGCAATTTGTAAACCATATTCCAAACTTAGCAAAATCAAAGTTGTTGGAAAGCTTGCAAGAAACTGCACTCGATGAGGCAAACAAAGTGGAAAACCGAGAAGAATAAAAATCCCGCAAAAGAAACCAAATGAAAGCATTGAAGAGGTGATATGACCAAAATTTACATAAAGGATCCTCATTATTATTGTGAAGATAATAAAGTAAAAAATGAGGGGTTATTGTTTTTCCACAACATGGAGATACCCAACATTATGTCTATCTTTTTAAAATCTATGGTGTACTCATGCACGCTTTGCCCTAGCTTTTGCCTACAGTGGTGCCATCGAATCCACTAACCCTCTACATACCCAATAGGATAAAATTGTGACTTTATGAGTCTTATGAATTCACCCCACTTAGTCATTGGAGGTTCTCCCTCCAACCTTAAGGTATCTATGTGTCTTTCCCACCAAGTCAGTGCATGGTCCTCTAATTTCAGCTACGCAGATGAAATATTTTGTTCTTCCTCAATTTGATGGACAATTAAATACACTTCTGGTTGTTGCAACCAATGATTTAGCTTCAGAGCGTCGATCTTGTCATGGTATGTCTTTATATCATCCTTCGCTTCCACGTTTAATATGGGTTTTGATTTATTCACGACACTTGAATTGGGTTGACCTTTTTTAGTTCCTTTCTTCGGTGAGTTTTTTATTTCTTCCCGATCTCCTAATCCCCCTTCTGATTTGTACTCTTGTGCATTGGAACCCCCATCTGCTTTGAATATCCCAAGCTTATTGCATAGGACTACCATGAGGATATTTACATTACGATTTATATCCACAACTTGTTGTTCTAGCCGTGAAAACCTCTCCTTTGCATAATCATGCGGGTTATTCACAAATTTGTCAGCGATGATTAGGGTTTTACAACTTTTGGCCCAACATATCTAGATCCCATGAAAATCTCCAAGATATACCCAAAGAAACTTGCTCTAATACCATTATGATCTGTAAACTATCATGGATATTCCACTGAATAGTTTGTCATAATAGATGATCCAGATTTAAAGAGGAATGCAAAAGATTACAGATATAACCATAAATACAAAGATGCAGTAGAAATATCACTTAATTTCATTAATAGCAAATACTGAAATATGCTTACAAATAGAATGGAAATCGGACTAGCTCGAGTGATGGTAGATTATCTCTGAGAAGAGATGTGGCGGCTACATGCCTCTGAACTGTGCTATAATGAGGCTTGAGGGCATATTTATTATTGAGAAGCAATGGAAAACCCCAAACATCCAAAAACCTAACCCTAGGAGATGAAACACCTAGGGTTAGGGTACACCTAGGGTTACGCCTAGATGGAACTATGGGCCCTGTTGGGGTAAATTGGTACATCAACTTCCCGGGGTCGTAACTTTTGGCATACGATCTCCGTTTGATGCATATGATACCTCATTAGAAAGATCTATCCGAGGACTACAACCATTGACAATGAAAACCAAGTTCATTCTTTATATTCGCCAGAGGTGATTTTCCCAAAAAATGCAATTTAGGGCCTCAAAACGGCTCCGGAAGTTCAGGACCCGAAAAACTGCCAAAAATAGTAAATTGTGCTACAATTAAGGAAACTGAAAAACTAAAAGAAAAACTGGTGGCGGTCAAAGTGAAATAGGCGGGTGGCCACCAATATCCACTTGGATCATTCCTCCCTCCTTACAAAGAAATGGTCCCCATTACGTTGAGTTCCTCCATGAGATGATGAAACTTCTGCTGAACTTGGTCCCTAGTGAGGCGCTTGCCATGGTGAAGGACTTGGTCTGCTTTGACAAATCAATATAGTTGGACTATTTGATGTCAAGTGTTCTTGATCTGCGTGTCCATGATCCAATCAATTGTGGCTTGTTGCATGCAGTCTGGATTTAACTCTGTAGGTGTGATTTGTTCTGCAATGTCTGATGTGTCCAGCAATGGTGGGAAGTATGGTCGAAGGCATTCCACATTGAACACTGCGTGAAATCCAAGGAATGGGAGAATGTTGACCTCAAATGCATTGTCTCCCATAGCCTTGGTAATGGTGTAAGTACCATATCATAGTGGTTTGAGTTTTTTATAGGCTCCGGTAAGGTGTTCCTTCTACAAATTCAACCAGACTTTGTCGCCCACCTGAAACTTGTGTGATACCCAATGTTGATCATGTCATTTCTTGTACTTTGCATTTGATTTCTCTAGAATGTCATGGACCTACTGGCAAATGTGTTGGATGTCCTCAATGAAGTTGTTTTCCTTATTGGCTTCGGACTGGACATGAGCCGAATCTGCCTGATTAGCTACAAATGGTATGGCCACATCAATGGGACATAGTGTCTGGAATCCCAAGCCCACCTAAAAAGGATTGTGGTCAGTCAAGCTCTAGAGAGCCTGGTTATAGCTATGCTGGACATAAGGGAGACTCTCATCCCATGTTTGTAGATTCTTTGAGTTGTACATGCATAGAATGTGTACGATCATCCTGTTGACGACCTCTGTTTGGCCATCAGTTTGGGGATGGAAAGTTGTGGACTTAGTGAGCTTGGTATCCAACATCGACCAGGGACTGGACCAAAATGTATTAAGGAACTTGTTGTCCCGATCTGAGATGATAGACTATGGGATCCCAAAGTGTACCCACACTCATTCAAAGAAGAGTTTAACAGTGGCTTCTGCTTTGATATTCTTCTTGTAGGGTTCCATAATGGCCATCTTCGAGAATCTATCGACGACCAAAAAAACACAATCATTTCCATGCTTAGTAGAAGGAAGGCCCGACATGTAATCCATGGAGATGGATTCCCAAGGTCGACTAGGGATAGGAAACAGAGTATAGAGGCCTTGCTTCTTGATGGTCAGTTTGGCAATGGCGCAGGCAGTGCAGGATCTGATGTACTTCCCGACATCATGTCGAAGATTCGGCCAATAGAAATACTTCTGCAATACTGCCACCATTTTCTCAACCCTGAAATGCCCAGTGGCCTGACTGTAGTGTGCTTCCTAAATAATCTTGGCTCGTTCACTTGAAGGAACACAAAGGTGTCCCAGGTGACATAACAGGGCATCCTGGAGGTGAAAATCTAGAACTTGCTGACCCTTCAAGAGCATCTGGTATGTGTGGCCGAATTCTTGGTCACTTTTGTAGAGAAGTGGCCAAGCAGAAGTCTCATGCCCACAAGAGTTGAGCATAGTGGTTAATGCCATGATCGGTGGTCGGCTGAGGTAGTTTGCAACATTATTGGTGTTGCCCTTCTTGTACTTGATATTCAAATGGAATCGTTGCAAGTATGTGGACCACTTCTAATGGCAATCATTCTGCAACTTCCCTTTCATTTGTATGAAATGCAGGGGTCAATGGTCGGTGTGGATGACCGTTTCCTTCCCCAAAATGTAATGCTTCCATTGTTGGCAGACCTGCAAAATGGAATACATCTCTTTGTCATAAGTGGGATACTTTCGGACTATGTCTGAAATTGTCTCACTGTTATATGCCACTAGATGCCCTTGTTGAGTAAGGACTGCCCCAATAATATAGTCAGAGGAATTTGCCTTGATCTCAAATGGTTGTTGCAAGTCTGGTAATGTGAGTACTGGTGTAGATTAAAGGTGGTGTTTCAACTCTACGAATGCCTTCTATTGAGATTCAAACCAAAATAATTTTTCTTTCACTCCTCCCTTGGTGACTTGACTCAAGGGCAAAGTGATATGAGAGAAACCCAACATGAAACTATGACATTAATTGGCAAGACCCAAAAAGCTACAGAGCTCTATCAGAGTGGTTAGGGATGGCCAATCCTGAATGACTTGGATCTTGGTTGGATCCACATGCACCCCTCCCTTCATCAATAATGTATCCCAAATACTGAACCTTGGTCATGCCAAAAGTGCATTTCTCCAAATTAACACAGAGCTTGTGTTGTCGCATTGTTTGGAGAACCTGTTAGATGTGGTGGAGGTGCTCTTCCCAACTCTGAATGAAGATCAGGATGTCATCCAAGTATACCACTACAAATGAGTTGGTGAATGGTCGCATGATGTCATCCATCAGCCTCATGAAGGTTGTAGGAGCATTCGTCAACTTGACATGTATAATCAACCATTCGAAAAGGCCCTCCTTGGCTTTGAAGGTAGTCTTCCACACATCAAAGGGTTTGATTGGTACCTGGTGATATCCAGACTTCAAGTCAATCTTGCTAAAACATTTTCCCCCCTTGAGTTGGTCCAGAAGGTTATCAATCCGTGGTATCGGGTACCTATTCTAAACAGTGATCTTGTTCAGCGCTTGATAATCAATACAGAGTCTCAAAGTCCCATCCTTCTTCTATACCAACACGAACGGGCTCCCATAGGGCGATGAACTCGATCGGATGTGACCTTTCTCTGGTAGCTCCTGAATATGCCTCTTGATTTCATTTTTCTCCATAATGGAGCACCAATAGATTGGTCCATTGGGAAACGATGCACCTGGGGTCAGATCGATGGATTGCTTGACCTGATAGTGCAGATGCACCCCTACGAGGGAGGTGAAGATGTCCTTGTACTCCTCCTTGACCTTGTCCATCTAATGTTGTCGTGAGGAGGGGCCCTGTCTAGAGGTCGTGGCCATCGTCTTCTTCTTTCCCTAAGGTAATATCATCTGGAAAACAAATTTCTCAGTTTTGGAAATGACCTTACTGCATTGTTTTGCAGTAACCAAAGAGATGGTGGTAGGCAGTGCTACCTCTGGTATCCTATATAACTTATTTCCCAACGTAACAATAACAGGCCGAGGCGTTGACTCATACACAAAATGTCACTTCCACAAGTATGGTTGGCCTAATAATACATCACAAACATCAAGGGGAGCAATATCACATAATACCTCATCCATGAAGGGCTTGATGTTGTATGGAAGATGGCACTATTGGCTCACGTGAAGATCCTGTCCTTGGTGAATCCACCCGATGGTGTATGGTTGTGGGTGTGTTGTGGTCGGTAAGCCCAACCGATTCATGACCTCTGCTGAAATGAGGTTCTTTTGGCTCCTACTGTCGACAATGAACTGTAGTGGGGAACCCTTTATCCACATCTGAGAGTGGAAGAGGCACTCCTCCTCCTCTGGATCTTTGGGTTCCTCCTTTTGGATCTTCATGGTGGAAATGATGCCGTTGCGCTCCACATTGCTAATTTGCTTCCCTTTTTCATTCCCCTTGTCGGGTTCTGACTCAGAATCAGAACATGCATTTGATTTTGAAGCCTTCAGCTTGGCCACTAGTGAATGCTTGGACTGACACACACTTGTGTTGTGAGTGGAGCTCTTATGGAACTCTCACCACTTTCTCGTGTCCTTCTTCGGCTTCGTAGTGTTGTTCTTTTCTTTCGACTTTGGCAGGTTTTCCTGGACCGCCCCGCCTTGGCTTTTTCCTTTGTTCTGTAATTTGGGGGCACCTTTCCCTGTCTTCATATTGGCATATCTAAAGCCTCACTTCTTCTGTTTAAACTTCTACTCAATCTTGATGTGTATCGGTACGCTATGCTGAGCGAGGAGATGTCCAAGAACTCCATCTTGTCTTGGATGTACCTATGTAGGCAGTCGCGGCACTTCAGTACCAAATGTTTCTTAAAATCCTTAATACCCAAGTTCATGTGAAGGGTATGAAAAACATTGGTAAACTCCAGCACATCTTGGTCCCTTCCCTGCCGCAGCGTGGTCCACTTTATGTACTTATTCTCATAGCTCTCAACAGGGTAGTACTGCTCCTTGATGGTGTCCTGGAATGAATTCCAAGTGGGTGCGGCTGAAAACAGTGAGGTCATACTTTCATCCTTCTGTTCATAGTAGGTTTCCCACCAGTCCTTGACATGGGGGGCGGCTTTGAGAAGAGAAAAAGTAATATTTTCCCAGTTGGAAAAATCATGAACAGAAAAATATCCTTCTAGCCGATTTAATAATTTATCTACGGTGTCTGCATCTATTTGGACCTCAAATATGGGAATTTCAAAGTTTACTTGTACCTTAAACGGAGTGGAGCCTCCAGAGTGGTTGTTGGATGTGGATGCGCTGTCGATGGGCAACCATTGAAGGATCTGGGCAAAGTTATCCATCATCACGTTCCTTTATTTCTCTAAGGCCTCCTTGAGAAATATTTTGATAGGATCTCTTGCTCCCTCATCTTTCTTTTCTTCCCCAATGGGCTGCCATCGGGGTTTGCGAGGCTGAACTTGCAAAGGTTCAACCAGATCGAGCCCTAACTTCTTATATCCCGACCTCGTTGGGGACATGCAAAGAAAACAGACAAAGAGCAGACCGTTCTAATACCACTGGTCCATATTTAAATAGGAACACAACAAATTATAGATATAACCATAAATACAATGATGAAGAAGAAATAACACTTCATTTCATTAATATAAAATACTGAAATATGCTTACAAACAGAATGGAAATAAGACTAGCTCAGGCGATGGTAGCTTATCTATGAGAAGAGATGTGGCGGATACATGCCTCTGAACTGTGTTACAATGAGGCTTGAGGGCCTATTTATTATTGAGAAGCAATGGAAAACCCCAGATATCCAAAAAACTAACCCTAGGAGATGAAACGCCAAATTGTGGGCCCCATTGGGGTAAATTGGTACATCCTTCCTGTTATAGACATTTTTGTGCCTTGCAACTCTAAGCATGAAATGTCCATAAACCAAGGGCTCCTAAGTCCCTAAAAGTTTTGTTCTAACCCCTAAAGGAACAAGGTCAACAAATTACAGCTTCTCCCAGAAGTTCTCCACCAGAAACTGCTCTAAATAAGTCAAAACAGGATCATTTCAGTTGCTCCACTAGCTAGGTGCGTTGCATTGCACCTAAATACACTGGCTAGGTGCGTTGCAATGCACCTAAATGCACTATGAGGGTGCGTTGGGCGAGAAATGACAAATGGTAGTGTCATTCCACGAGGTGGAGAGACAATGGAAGCTTCCAGAATCTTCTCCTATGACACTTGCCTCACTGAATTCGACCAAGGATGAGTAAGAGGCCTTTAGTCTCCAAGTGGAAGCAAGAACTGACAGAGAGAAAACACTAATCAAATCACAAGCTGACTCATCCTCCTTACACATATCTATATATGGATCCCTCATCTCAGAGATCCAGAGGCTGGAATTTTGCACATTGTAAGGAATTGCTGTTGGTTTTGAGACAAACATCAGAGTATTGGGTGATTTATGCTTTGTTGGAGGTGAAGAGGGGCTTCTTTGTTGGGAGGTAGATGCTGGGTCAGGAACCATCGGTTGTAACTCCTCCTGGATCTTCTTGTTTATCAATAAAAACTATTTGAGTTTTTCCTCCATGCTTTTGTATCATTGATGCTTGTTACATTTGTATGGTTAACTTAAATCTGATCCTAAGTTGTTTATGAATATAGATCCATGTCTTTGTATAGTGTTCTTCTTCTGTGATCTTACAGGTACTTGGTGAAGCTGGGCAAGTAAGGGAGCAGGTAGCTGGAAGCTATCAAATAAGAGAGGGATTGGATCAAAGGATTAGCGCAAGACACAGGTTGGTTCTTTCTATTCCTCTCTATCTATAGTTCATAAAGGAAATACAAAAGTAGTTTTTCTCTATTTGTTTCTAAGGCAGCTATCACACCTTAGTGGGATAGAGCAGTTCTAAATAGACACTTTTCCCGGTAACAAAATGGCGACTCCACTGGGGAGAATGTCTAATTAGTTTGTTTGTGTATCTCTATGTTGTTTGTTCCATAAACTTATAAGTAGCATTCGAACTGCATTTGCCATAACAAATGC
This sequence comes from Pinus tabuliformis, assembly GCA_031772625.1. Lineage (NCBI taxonomy): Eukaryota > Viridiplantae > Streptophyta > Pinopsida > Pinales > Pinaceae > Pinus > Pinus tabuliformis. Next base: position 767,882,061 of record CM062813.1, on the reverse strand, counting down.
AAAGTAGACATCTGCTGCTTCAATCCATTCACTGGATCTGTTTATGATTTGAACAACTGATTCACAAACTATCTGATTGCCCTTGTGATAGCTCTTAGACCCTCCTTAGATCTACCCCTGATTGTGCATTACTAATTGCTTTCACTCGGCTAAAAACCAAATACTGAACTGCAAACTGTGACCCAGAACCCAGAAAAATTCTCGTTTCTGGCCCAGCGCAGGTACTGTTAAGAGATCCTGCATTTCAACACACTTCCCGAAAGGGCAACCTGTGTTGCAATGCAGTTTCTCTGTGTTACAGGTGCGCTGATCAGACTAGCCCTGTGCAGCTGAGGTTCTTATGCTTCATTCTTTCCAGTTCTGTCTCTGAATTTTGCTGCCTGTGATCAATATATGTCTATTTTAAAACCCCTTTTCCTTGCTGTTATTCCGCCTCCTTTGTACAAAAGAACTGTAGATGTTTTTGTGTGTTTGTTCAGTCGTTTACAGTTTTCCATTGCAAAAGTAGAATAGTCGTATTGTCGTCCTTTGATTTAGATCTGTCGCAAGTGTCGATTTCGATCAAAGGAGAAAGTTTGATTGCTGTTGATGGTCAATTATACTGTTACTATTGCATTTGGTCTGAATTTGAGATTTTCTAGTGTCAAAAACGAGTATTCATTTCAAAATCGTAAAGTGTCGTAATCGTCTCTACCTTTTGATTTCGAAAAGAAGCTTGTTTGTATTTGTCGCTTGAAAGCAAATTTAGATTTGTACATCAACTTTCTTTTAAGCATCAATACTAAGAAATTCGAAAACAAATACATGCATGTGCATTTGCATATAGACAGTCTGTTTGGCTTGATTTAGGAAAGTGCATTTACAGTGTGCTCTTTGCTCTTTGTGAAAAGATTGTGTCTTTCTTTTCCTCTAGTAGCTAGGATTTTCATTGCACAAAAGAGATAAAAGTTTGTTTATCATCTTTAGATTTCATTTTAGGAATTACATCTACATCTCGTGGTGAACCCAAAAGGCAAACTTCATAAGCAAGATCAACTTAAAATCAATTCAATGAATCTAACAACGCTTTGGAACTTAACGCACAACACTTAGAGGTCTAGGCTAGAGACGTATCCGGCGTCGTAAAGCCTGGTAACTGTTGTCCTCACTGATGGTTGGGTGATTCCTCCACTTTGAGACGATAAGTTCCAGTACGGACTTGTGCTCCCACGTACCGTCGAGTATATTTTGGGAGACCCCTATAGGCTTAAATCCTTTATCCATAGGAAGCCGTGTCTGCCGCCCTACCGATCGTAATGCACTGAACACAGCATTCGGGAAGATTGACTGTCGTACCGTAAAAAGTATTCTGCAGTTTTGCGATTGGTTGGGTACTCCCTCTACCTAGACCTCCAGAGCAGTCCCTTTCGTTCCTTTTCAAACTCCTTAACGGAAAAGGTCTATCTGAGCACTTGTCACTTCAGGCTCATTAAAAATCGAAGGAGACTAGAGTCATCTTTTGTTTTTTCTCGACTCTTAAAAACTGAAAAAACAAGTTGTGTCAAAGCGTATTAAAATTTATTTTAAACGGAATATTCATTACCCTTTCCTACGTTGATCTTGGGTTGAGAAAATGGAGTCTACCAACCAAGGAATTCCCCTTGGAGGAAATCCTAGTCCCTTCTCCTCTTGGGGAGTTGTTGGCGCGCCCCATATGGCCACATTGTCGCTTCCAGGACTAACAATTGGTTTGCCTGTATGGCTCTTCTCAACCTCTGTCGTTCAGAACACCACTATTCCTGAATAATCGAATCAACAATTAGACGAGTCCAGAGTTACCCACCAACCTTCTACTTCCTCTAATTCTTCCTCTCCTCCTTCCTCTTCGCTTGATGGGGCTGGTAAAGCCAAAAGTCAAGTTCCTAAGGAGAAGAAGGAAAAGAAGAAGAAAGAGAAGAAGAAGAAGGAGCCAAAGGCGAATGGGGGAAAACGAGTGTCGTCTAACGAAAATCCACACACTGCACTGACCAGGTCTAAATCGCCATGTGTCATCTGCAAAGGAGACCACTTTCACAGAGATTGTCCTTGCATCCCTCGGATATTAAGGGACTGGTCTCCTCGTTTGCACAACCCGGTGTCATCAACCTCTGATGATCATGTTGAAAGCACACCATCAACTAGTGAAAGTGAAGCCCCAGGACAAAAAGGGAAATGTAGATTTCCTTGTAAACTGTGCGAAGGCAATCATGCCGTCCACCGTTGTCCCTTCTTAGACGAAGCTAAAAGAGTTTTGGATGATCGTCCGGTTTCACCGTTACGACTTCCTCATGGATATAAAAAACTCTTACCGAGTCCGTCACTAGTTGAAAATCCGGCTGGCCTGCTCAGGTGGTCGGCTGAAGCACCTATCATTGAAGATAAACCATCTGGATCCATACCAGACGAAAGTCAAAAGGTCGAGGCGGCAGTTGATCCGATCTTGCCTTCAGAGGTTTTATCTTCAGATGATACAGTCACTGAGGAGAACAAGGATGACACCATCCAAATTCTCTTCATAAACACAGACTCCGATGAACAAGGGGGCAATTTACCCATTCCTTTACCGCAGGAAGGAAGTTCATCAGAGCCGTACCCGGCCGTCTATTTGGTCCCACCTCCAAGCAAGCTAGTTGTCTCCTTCGACTGGAATCAACTAGGCAGACCCCGTTTACCAGCAAGCGTACCATTCCGAATTATCGTTCAAATATATAGAATGGTTATGGCTGGTACCATCATAGATGAGGGGGCTTCTGTGAGTATCCTTTCCTCAACTGCTTGGAAAGCGCTTGGTTTGCCATCGCTTTTGCCTGAGATGAGAAATCTAACAGGCTTTGATAAAGGAACCAGTCGACCATTAGGGATCCTTCCCGATGTGCCCATAACATTGAGAGGGAAAACCGTTTACGTGAACGTAATGGTAGTTCAAGGACCCCTGGATTACAATCTACTCCTTGGACGAGACTATATTTATTGCATGGGAGCCATTGTCTCATCACTCTTTAGAGTGATGTGTTTTCCGCACGAAGGAAGAGTGGTCAAGCTCGTGGACCAGCTTTCATTTCTCGGATCACGCATAGCAAATAGTCATATACCATCCCTAAATGGTCTTTTCACGCAAGAAATGTCTCAATCTCCAGTCCGTCCACCCGATGAGCGCGAGTAATTCGGGGGGACATGGCTGAAACCCAGGGGGCATGCACCCTGGTCTGCTTCGGTAGGAAAACTTCGGGTATGAGGTAGGTTTCCGCGAGAGAATATGACCTCCGTACTCCCGTCTGTGATTGGAAGAGGGAGTTGGACTGGAACAAGATCCTCTTGGCAAAGTTATGTCAGGGAAGGTCACATTATACCATCCGCTCACCTTTGTTTATTTCAGTAGACATTGCCAAAGAAGTGTTTTGTTTGCGCAGTGAATAGAACAATCTTTGGGTAACCTGAAAGAGGTATACCCTTCCTGATAAAACAAATTTTTTGTCAGCTCGAATAGAGGGTGACCTTGAAACTCCCTTTTATACCTGGGGGCATGCAAACCTTTTGGAGTGCAAGTAAAGAGTGATCATTTATCTGTTTTTTGGATTGGACGTTTCCTAACTTGCATAAAGAAAGGATGTGGGGCAAAACTCTAAAAATTGCCGTTTTATATGAGACATTCTTATCATACGACTGGATTAATCGAGCAGTGTTACCGCAAGGTTCAAGCTCGTTAAAAAATAAACCCGCATCGAGCAAATGTTTCCACCCACGTTTAAGCTCGTTAAAAAATGAACTATTCCCCGGTAAATAACCACCGTGAATGAAGTACTTCAGCCATTAAAGCCTTGGTCGTGTTTGCACCGTCACCTCCACTTTTTCATTGGCCGATCATTCACCTCCATTTGATTGTTTACCCATTTTGAGGAACATCTGCGAAGAGTGATTTCACTAGCCATCCTTGTGACACTGCCGTGATTGGAAAATTCCAAACCTTACCTGGAATCAGCTGCTACCCGTTTTATCACTCGTTCCTCAAAAGACGAGTCTTCTTTAAGCTCTTTTCAACTGACTCGTAAAATATGAAAAGATTGCCGAGTCCTTGGCCTTCCAGCTCGTTAAAGGGACAGGAAGTGCTATCCCTCATCTAGATTTTAATCTTTTTTGGACCTGAGGGATTATTGCACAAAAAGATCGAGCGCTTGTTTTGTTCGGCTCGTTAAAACTATCGAAAATTCATCCCTTCTGTATTGTTTTATACTTTTTCGGACTTAAGGGATTAGATGACGAAAAAGGAATTTTGGAGTTACCTTTACGTACCTTTTCAGACTCTCTAAAATTGAAAAGGACTGAGTTATATTTGTCGTTAAACTTGTTAAAAAGATTAATAGCGACAAACTTGTCTTTAGACGAGAACGAGTTTCACTATCGCTAGGCTCGTTAAAACATAGCGATGGGTTTGCCCGAAGGGAAAATTATAGAACAAGCATATGTTATCCTCCTCAAGCTTGAAAAAAATAAAGAGGTACTGGTTAGCAATGACTGGGGAAAAATTGGGAAGAAAACTCAAAGAATCTTTATTGGTAGCAAGTCGCTCTTGAACATGACACTTCCACTCTGTGTCCGAGTCGGGTTGGGTTGTTTCATTCACCGGTCACATCGCCATGGTCACACCATACCATCCACATTTGGGGTTAATGCTACCATTCCATGACGTCAGTGTCGTCGACATGTTCAAGAGAAGTCATCCAGAGAAGCCATCTGTGTCCCACCCACTACCATACATTATACTCCATTTTTTCATGACCGCCACCCTGAACCGTATATCATCATATCGTTTTCACCTCCATCAAAATCATTTGCTCCATTCCGTTTCATTGATGTGGGATTCATTAAGGCCCTCCTGTGACGGATCACTTCTTGTCGACATCAGCTCATTATCCAAGAAGTTGGTCTAGGAACACCCCATTCAGTACTTTGAAGCTTGCATGCCTCAATGGCAAGTTTCTCACTTCTGGCGACAGGTTTACATCAATGACCTTCGACCGAAAGATTTTGCGTGGTGTTCGACGCCAAGTCCTTTATTCACACCATGTGAATTGTACTGCAGTACCTTGAGGATCATTATCATTATCGGTGATTCCTCTCGCGCTTGTTAACAGTTTACGTCATTGACTGGTAATCAAGCGATGTCTTTCCATGTTCGAATTCAGAACATTTCTCACATGGATCGACTTGTACTTCGAGTGAAGATCGGACGAGATTGAAGACCCCAGATCTAGTTTCATCCATCCGGGCTGCGATATATATCCAGGGAAATAAAGACATTAAATGTACAAGCATTGCAGCATAGATAATCATCCTACCAAAGGATGATGGCTCTATCAAAATCATCAGTATACAATCAGACGATTGTCTGTCCTATGTACATGAGAATGAATTTATAAAGCTGAGCATGGGAATGCCCGCCTCAGCTAGATCATGAAAAACAGTATGAAGATAATGTATTGTATTGTATCTTATTACAAGTCTCCTCCCAACATTGAAAGAACTTCGGATCCTCATAATAAAGCATTTCACCCGACACCAAAAAGTTAACGGCCTCATACTTTAGGGGGAAACTGTTATAGACATTTTTGTGCCTTGCAACTCTAAGCATGAAATGTCCATAAACCAAGGGCTCCTAAGTCCCTAAAAGTGTTGTTCTAACCCCTAAAGGAACAAGGTCAACAAATTACAGCTTCTCCCAGAAGTTCTCCACCATAAACTGCTCAAAATAAGTCAAAACAGGATCATTTCAGCTGCTCCACTGGCTAGGTGCGTTGCATTGCACCTAAATACACTGGCTAGGTGCGTTGCAATGCACCTAAATGCACTATGAGGGTGCGTTGGGCGAGAAATGACAAATGGCAGTGTCATTCCACGAGGTGGAGAGACAATGAAAGCTTCCAGAATCTTCTCCTATGACGCTTGCCTCACTGAATTCGACCAAGGATGAGTAAGAGGCCTTCAGTCTCCAAGTGGAAGCAAGAACTGACAGAGAGAAGACACTAATCAAATCACAAGCTGACTCATCTTCCTTACACATATCTATATATGGATCCCTCATCCCAGAGATCCAGAGGCTGGAATTTTGCACATTGTAAGGAATTGTTGTTGGTTTTGAGACAAACATCAGAGTATTGGGTGATTTATGCTTTGTTGGAGGTGAAGAGGGGCTTCTTTGCTGGGAGGTAGATGCTGGGTCAGGAACCATCGGTTGTAACTCCTCCTGGATCTTCTTGTTTATCAATAAAAACTATTTGAGTTTTTCCTCCATGCTTTTGTATCATTGATGCTTGTTACATTTGTATGGTTAACTTAAATCTGATCCTAAGTTGTTTATGAATATAGATCCATGTCTTTGTATAGTGTTCTTCTTCTGTGATCTTACAGGTACTTGGTGAAGCTGGGCAAGTAAGGGAGCAGGTAGCTGGAAGCTGTCAAAGAAGAGAGGGATTGGATCAAAGGATTAGCGCAAGACACAGGTTGGTTCTTTCTATTCCTCTCTATCTATAGTTCATAAAGGAAATACAAAAGTAGTTTTTCTCTGTTTGTTTCTAAGGCAGCTGTCACACCTTAGTGGGATAGAGCAGTTTTAAATAGACACTTTTCCCGGTAACACTTCCCGGGGTCGTAACTTTTGGCATATGATCTCTTTTTGACACATATGATACCTCATTAGAAATACCTATCAGAGGAATACAATTGCTGGCAGCGAATACCGAGTTGAAAAATCATATTTTTCGGAGGCGATTTTCCCAAAAAACGTCGTTTAGGGCCTCAAAACGGCTTCGGAAGTTCAGGACCCAAAAACTGCAAAAAATAGTAAACTGTGCTACAATTAAGGAAACTAAAAGACTGAAAGAAACAATGGTGGGGATCCAAGTGTAATAGGTGGGTGGCCATCAATATCCATGTGGATCAATAGATATAATAATGATTATAATTAAAAATCCAAGATCTACACTATTATAGTTTTATTTCTATTTAGATTTCTAAATCTATATAGTAATGTAAATAGTCTATGCATGTGAATTAAAATTATGCAAAAAATAGTGAAAAGTGAAATAAAATCTTGCACACACATTTGACACAAGATATGACCTTTGAAACCCTTTCGAGAGAAAAACTCAGTTGGAAGGTGAGGTTGTTATGCTCTCTTTCTCTGAATAGAAAATGTCTATGAGTACAAAGAAGTATGGTCTATGTCTTGTGGGCTACTACAATGCACAAATCCTCTCCGTGTGCTCTATCCCCTATCCCTCTTGCCTATTTTTCTTAGCTATGGAACAAATCTACTCAAAAGAATGGAACCCCTTTTTCTCCAAGTGGATCGATTATAACACCGACCGATAGCCTACCAGTGATTAAGATTGACTACCTCAAATCTTAACCATAGTTACAATATAAACTATTATAGAGTCTTATACATTATAATCACATGGATAGCCTCGTTTTCATGAATAATGGGGGTTGACATGGCATCCTCCTTAATGATGGTGATGAAAATAGAAAGGTCAACTTCTGAGTGGCATAACTTTCACATACTGACTCTGATGGACACGATTCTTGCATCCTATTGGAAAGGTATATGTGTATATAATAGGATAAAAAATTGTGCCACTAAAGAAACAAAGTTCTACCCCAACAATTGTCTTTTTATGCCTCAAAACGCTCTCGGATGGTTTTAAACCCAATTTACCAAATTGGACCCACTGGTAAAAATGATCCTGAGAGTTGATTCCTCCACTTTTTCCACTCTAAAATAATCGATATGGATGAAACACAATATAATGATCTAATTTGGATCATAAGCAGGCTCATCTACCTTATTTTTTCAGGTTTGGAAGTGGTTGTGTGAGTAGTTTGTTAGGTATTAGACGAGTTTCTATGGAGGGAAATTGTAATTACTGTGGCTGTGGATTTTGTATTGGTTAAGAAGATTGATAATATTGTTGGGGTTGATACTGAGGATATTGAGGATATCATGGATAATATTGTTGGTAATACTGAGGATTATTTGGCATTCCACCATATGATCCTTTCCAACCTTGTTTTCAAGGTTGATTTTGGGTTTGAGGTCATCATGGTTTCCAAGGTGCGGGTGTATTCCAACTAATTTGTGGATATTGTTGATAAGAATTAAATTATTGAGTAGGATCCTGAATAGTACCTACATATTGATCTTGCTAAGGTATTCTTGGTGCAACATAAAAAAATTGTTTTGAGGCTTCATTTGCTCCATTATCTCCTTGATAAACTACTTTAATTCCATGTAGGGATGGGAAATCCTTTACCACACGCTTCTATGCACAAATTTCAATGTTATCTAAAGGACATTCTCTCAAACGATGTTTTCTCCTACATCTAGGAAAAAATCTTGATAATTTTACATTTTCTTCCTTTTTTTTTAACATATCTAATTGCTCACTAAGTGTACCAAGAATGTCGATTTTAAAAATTTCAAGCAAATTACTCAATTCATCCCTACTTACTACTCCATATGCTAAATTAGTTATCCTAGAGGGATTGGGATCTCTAGGACCCTTACAATATTTAGTTATTATGCTTCAAATATGCTTACACATTTCACAAATATCTACAAAACATAGTTGAGATATGTCACCTTTTCCATTACATTCGAAGAACAATCCACTCATCTCTAATTCCTCTAAGTAAAAGGATTTTAAATTATCAAGACTAAAATTGTGTTGTTTGGCTCCTTTCACATTATAAGCAAATATTTCTACATAATCCCCAAGGGATTCTTCTTCCTTTTGACTCATTTTAAAAAAAAATCTCTTTAAGATCATGATCTCCACAATAGCCTTTATACTTTTCGAGAAAGAATTGATGCATTCCATCCCAAGTTCTAGCATAATTTCCTTCTAATCCCATGAACCAATGTAGAGCACCATATTTAAAAGCAGTAGGAAATAACATTAATTTTTGAGCATCTAATGAGTAAGCATAACTTCAACACAATACCTCAAGTTCGGAGAGAAAAGTTTCAATATCCTTTGTTCTTAATCCATGGAAATTTGGTAGTATAGGTTGGCATTGTAGTGTTGGCAATGATGTCAATAGGGTCATGGTGTTACTTTTCATATGGCTTATGTCAACCGAATGATGTTGGTATTCCTCCTCATGGTGAGTGTGATGAATGTTGGGTTGTAGCATAGTCAACTTGTTGGTAATGTTGGTTGGAATTGAGGTCAACTTGGTTGTGGTATGACTTAGTTAATGGTTTGGAGGCTAAGTAGAGATGGATGCAAGGCATGTTTATGATGCCTTGTTACAGGTTGATGTTACTACAAGTATTGGAGGTGCCTCTACAGGTGTTGGAGGTAGTTGAATGACTTGATGTTGTGTTGCAGGTGTTGGAGATGATTCTACATGTGTTAGAGATGCTTACACAAATGTTGGAAGCATTGGAGATGTTGCTACAAGTGTTGGAAGCATTGGAGATGTTGCTACAAGTGTTGGAGATGTTTCTACAAGAGTTGGAGATTGTTTGATGGCTTGATGATGTTTCTACATGTGCTAAAGGTGTTTGGATATGCATTGGTTATGCATATGATTATTTGGTACATGTGTTTTGATAGGTATTAGTATTACCATGGTATAAGTTCCCTTGGTATTTGTACTACCATGGTATTCGCACATGGTATTTTGGCTTGTTATTTTGATAGTTGTACACATGCCCTTGGTATTGGTATTACCATGGTACATGTGTACTTGGTATTGGTATTACCATGGTACATGTGTACTTGGTATTGGTATTACCATTGTATTTGCACGTGGTATTTTAGCTTGCATGGTATTTACACTTGGTATTTTATCTTGCATGGTATTTACACTTGGTATTAGTATTACCTTAGTAATTTCCATTGGTATTGGATTAAAGATTGATAAGGATAATTTTGCTATATATTTTTGTGTGAGTATTTAGTTGAAGATTTTTTTGGTTGGATGAGTTATGATTTGAGTCAGTGTGAGAGTGGAGAAAAGTGTGCAAGTTGTTGGAAACACTGAGAGGGGGGTGAATCAGTATTTCTTTTCAATTGTTACTTTTACTAGTTAGATCATTTATATTTAGAACACAAAATGAACAATAACAATAAATGTTTTTATTAATTTCTTCTTTACAATAAATCAAGTACATTTTATGTAGGGCTCCAACCCTAGATGAAGACACCAATCTTCAATTCTCCAGGCTCCAACCTGTAATGTGCCAAGCATCGACTTGGACTTTTCAAGGCACAAACCTTGTCAATTTTGAGGCACCAACCTCAAGGGCTCCAACCCTATATCTGGTTCAGGCTCCGACCTAGTTTCTTGAGGACTCTTATCATCTAGGGATCCAACCCTACCTTAAAAGGCACCAAAATTGCATTTTAGAGGCTCCAGCCTCTTGGGCTCCAACCCTTGCTTTACTTCATCAAGATGTGTTTAGTTGTACTTCATGGCTCCCAATGTCTTCTTCACTGAGCCCTATCAATATTCAACAATGCCTTCACTTAGTCTCCATGTCACGTCATCAATGACAACCTTGTTCTTCACATGAAGGTGTCACCATTGCTCTTCATGATACCCAAACAAAACTTCTTCAAGGTCACCTCATGACGGCTTCAATGTATCATCATCTCCAAGGGTTCCTTCAAGAACAACTTCTACAAGTCTTCCAAATGTATTCAAGAATGCCTCAAGGTGTCTTCAATGGGCTTATAGATGACTCTCCAAGGTATTCTCAAGAATATCCCCAATGAAGCTACAAATCCACTTCAAGATACACTACTTCAAAATATCTTCAAAACAATGTCTGATGGACTTCTCTCAAACAATATTCAAATCAGCTATACCAAGATTAGTCTTCAAATCAAAGCTTCACAAGTTCCAAAGATAATCCTTCAACTTGTCATCATGACAATGTTCCAAAGTAACTTCCAACCCAATTCTGCTTCTAGTTGCTTCTAGGATTGTTTCAATATGTCTACACAATGTTGCTCTAAGGCTTTGTCCAAACAATGCCTTCAAGAATGCTTTATCAGCCTATTGCAATAAGCCTTCAAAATATGCTTCAAGAGAGCTCAACAATTCAACGTTTCTATCCAAATAGGTCTTCAAACACAGTTAGTCTTCTTCATCCAAGTCTTTAAGTGAGCCAAAAATAGTGTCTTTAAATCTTTTAGACTGCTCTAGAGAATGTTCTTCAACAGTTTGTGTCAAGACTTAAACAAGCCTTCAATGGTTCTACAAAAAAAGAAGTTAATATTGTGCTTCCAAGACAAATTCAATATTGTGCATCTAACCAATGTCTTCAAGAGAGTTTTCACTGTAAAAAACAATCTGAATTATGTCCCTCCAACCAAGGTCTTCTAGAAGACTTTACTGTAAGACAATCCAACATTATGTCTCAAGATCTGCAGTCCAAGTTCGAAACACTCTGCCTTCAAGGTTCAGAACAGTGTTTTTAAGGTCTGAAGTACGTTGTTGAGATCTTCAAGGTTCTGTAATTTTCAATCGAAAGGTAAACTTTCACAAATCCACAAGAGGAATAGATATAAAAAATGTGTCTCTACAGAACTTTCAAAGAATCTGAAAATAGATCCCCTCCTCAAATATGAATTATTAATTCTTCTTCGTGAGATATTCTAATCCTCAATGCTATACAAATCCTCATACAAATTCCCAAGCTTTATATATGTGTTGAGAAATGTAAACGTCACACTTGTGGAGGAGCCGACTTTTAAGAGTTGAAGCCAACATATATTTAGGATATTATAACATTTTTTTTTTGTTTGCCATGTGATGTATGCATTACATCTATTTTCCATGTGATGGATAATATAGGACCTTGTCTACCATGTGAAACATGTATATATAAGACCTTGTCTGTCATGTGAAAGATGAATCATATAATAACTATGGAAAAAATACCTTGTCTGCCATGTGGGTGATGTCTAACACCACGTTGTTGCATTATACAGTATGTCAACCATGTATGGTCATATGGAACCATGTTGCCTACATTATACATTATGGCTCCCCTATATGGTAATATGTATTCCAGGTTTTTTTGCCATTACACAAAGCCATTTGTTAATAAGGAAGTTTTGATATTGTTTCATAGTGTGTACTATGTTTTACATGGAGAGGCTACATGATATGAATGAATAATATGACATGATAAGGATTATGTTTGTTTTAATAATGTTTGGTAGTTTGTATTATGTTTTACATGGAGAGGCTACATGATATGAATGAATAATATTACATGATAAGAGGTAGGTGAGATGTTTTAAGTAATTTTGAGGTGATTAAGATTTTATATTAGGAATTTAAGGAATTTATGAACTATGATATGGTTACAATAGGGCAAAGGGTGGGACTATGGGATTAATTTATTTAGAACTTCATTTATTTATGGTAGGGTGTGAGTATATATATATATCGTTTTATTGGTATTTTTAGCAAGGTTGAGGTATCATGAAACTAAGGCTTGTCATCTAAGATTTCTTCATTTTTATTTATTTTCATAGGGTTGATTTCAACAATAGATTGGATATGATTAGGATTAGTATTTGATTCAACTAGGGTTAGAACATTATGTAGAGCTAGGATTTCCCAATAATGCCATATTGACATCAATGACAACCTTTATTAACACAAGTTTTGAGGGTTGTAATGCAGAATTTCTAAAGCAGTTTGCAGGTGTAGAAACAAGTAGCAGGAGTATGTTTCAGCCAACATTTTTTGTAGAGATCAAGGAGATGAAGTAGAGATTGATTGTATATCTTTTTGATGTTTGGTAGTAGCTTGTTTAATCTCTGTATTATTGGTTGTGTGTAGCATTTATTTGTGAGCAGATTTATTTATAGCAAAGAGGTTTTTGCTGATGTATTTATCAAATTACTTTATGCATCATTTGTATTGATTCATTTTATTTTGGAGTCTTTGTTTGTGTTCTTTGAAGATATTTTTGGTGTAGTGTTCATGTTGAGCAGATTGAGAACCCAGTATGAAACATTCTGAAACGCGGTTCGCATAGAGGAAGTGAAGACATGGAGGCTTCAAAGTAGACAATGATCTGGTAGATTCAGCATAATGAATATATTTCTCCATCCAATAGGAGTTGGATAGTCCAATGGGAGTTTAGTGAGGATTGTTGGTCATGGTGGCTTCTAGCAGATAGATTTTTGTAGATCTGTGAGATAAACAGACTTCCTAACTGATAGGTCTCAGCATACTCTGAAGGAAGTTAAGTCTTCCAGCTTATGGTTGTAAGATAATCCATGTAAAAGTTGTTCAACATATTAATTGAAAAAATTTAGCAGCATAATAGCAGCAAAGGTGGTTTTTGGCCCATGAGGAGGGTTTTCCACTAGAAATATGTGTGTCTCTTGTGTTGAATGCTTTCATGGTTTCATGTTTATGTTTGATGCTTTGATATTTATTTATGTGTTTTATCATGCATGTTTTAAAGGTTTAATTAATTGAAGAAAAATTATAAGTGCCTTCACTACTAATTCACCCCCCCACCTCTCAACAGTGATTTAGTTTCCAACAATTGGTATCAGATTTGGGGCTCTTGATTGTAGCTTGATCCCTGGAGAGTGGATCTGAGGAATATTGGTAGAAATTTTGCAATTTTTTTGAAAATGGATAGGCAAGGAGCCCCAGTTCTTCACAGAGGTAAATTTTGAACTTGGAGAATGACATTGGCTTCATATTTCTTGTCCCTTGATGAAAATATTTTGTTATTAGTGGAATATGGAATTAAGGATGAATTTAATGATAAAGCTAAAGAGATTATTATGCATGGAATTTCAAGATCTGATAATCTGTTTGTGAAGCATTATGAGACTGCAAAAGAAATGTTGGACAGGTTGTAGAATTTGTATTATGGAAGAAAATTGTAGAATTCATAAATGGAGAACAATGCAAAGGATTCTACTCTTATGGTAGTGAAAAATTCAGTCTCCTCAAAAGAAGAAGATAGTAGCACCAATATCTCACAAGAAGAAAGCGCTAATAATAGCAGTGATGACTCAAACATTGATCTAGAGGGACAGCAAAAATATATCAGCGATAAATGTGAAGAGTAGTCCAAGATAAAAGCCTTAGTAGCATAAATTAAAAGGCTCACAACTGAAAATAAAGATCAATGAATGTTGTTGCAAATTATTTATGAAAATGAGTGTGCCTTTAGAGAAGAAATTTCAAATATGAAAACTCATCTGGAAGAAGGAAGAAAATTCGAAAATGGAAAGAGGAAGCAGTATAAGGAGTTGGAGGATGAGTGCCAAAATTTAAGGCTGAAGCAATTTTTGAAAGGCGAGAATTAGAGAGGATTAAATCTAACATTCAAGAATCTACAAGAAAATCAAAAATTGTTGGAGTAGCTGGTAGCAGCAAGAAAAAGGAAAGGTATCAACAAAATCAATAGTTATCCAAGGACTAAAGGAACAAGAAGAGAAGAGAAACCAAAAGAAATCCAAGGAATGTCAAATGCTTTAGCTATCGAAATAGTGGGCATATAGCAGCAAATTGCAATAGTGGAGAGATCAAACCTTCTCAACAAAAGCAGAAGAAACCACGAGCATGCATGCAAGGAAGATGGCCATTTGCACAAAGGTCACCATCATTCATGTATAATAGTCCTTTTTATCATTATTTTTTATCATGCAATGATTTTATCCATAGGGATATTGACTACAGGACACATGCAAGGAATAAAAATCAATTCAACAGAAAATATCAGTTTATTCCTCAATTCCTTGGTCACATGAGATGTTGTGTGTGTGACAATATTGGCCATAAGGCCAAGGATTGCAAGCTTCAAACGTATTTTAGGAGATCCAATCAAATGAATAAGAACATGCAAGGCCAACTGCACAAGAAAATGGAGGATCAACATATGAAAGTTTGGAGGAGAAAAGAGTAGCAAGGAACTCCCATTAAAAATTGAGGCCTGCATGGTCTCAAGGGGAGCATATGGTTGCATCATGAGTCACACGTAGATCTTTGGAGGTACATCCTCATTGGAAAGAGTGTAAAGACAAATTTTCATATTGTAAAAAATGCATGTGTTTAGGGGGAGTTTATGAGGTTTGAAGTGTTATTTTTATTATTGGTCTATTCTTATTCCTATTTGATATTAGTTGGATCAGCCTATACTTGTTACTGATGACTTTGGAGCAGTTGTATGCACATGGTTATGATGTGATAAAAGATCACACATTCTGGGGCAGAATTTTTTTTTCCTAATGGTTTTGTAGATGGTTGGCATTGTGCTCACTATGGAGGAGCTTGTTGTGCTTACTTGACATGAGTTTGTTGCAAAAAATATGTTGAGTTAGTTTTTGATGTTGTTGCCATATATGTTGCTAGTAGGATGTGGTGATATGGTAGCATGACATAGTGTTTATATTGATATTTCTAGATATATATTATGTGTTGTCATGCATGTGTTGCTACTATGGAGATCAGATGATGTGTTTAGAGTTGGCTCATCTAGAGTATGCACTTTATTGCTCATGTTTTCTATTCTAGATGTATCATGTTGTTGCTGATATGTATTTGGATGGTTGAGTTGTGATGTTGTTGTTGCATGGAGAGAGAATATGTTGTTGCCTATGATGTGTTGGATATTATGCATTCATATGGTTGAGTCATGATGATTTATATTATTGCTCATACATGGAGAGAATACATTGTTGCACATGTTTTTGGACCAAGTTATTGATGTGTTTGTTTATGTTGTTGTTGCTTGGTTTCTACTCCCATGAGGAGAAGATGAGTTTATGATGTTATTGGTGCTTATTTCCAAATCATGTATTGTTGCTATTGATGCATAGTTCTTTGTTTATGCTTCTTGGATACAATGCATATTGGTTCATATGATGCTAGAGATGTTATTGTTGCTTGTTGATTTGTTGTTGAGGATTTGAATTAATGATACAATATGTTGCAAATTGTTAAGCCTTATTGATGATTTATTATATATATAGAGAGAGAGAGATGTTTCTACGTCTATGCCATATTTCTAGGTTGTTGCAATCAGTTGATTTTTTTGTTCATGCTTATGTGGAGCATGGTGGTTGCTAGTGGTTATCATGATTTTTCTATAAGATCTTCATCGTTGAGATGGTGATGGCGAAGGTGTTGACTGGCCATGCACTAGCTTACAATGGTGTTAGTAATTTTATTGTTGTTGATACATAATGAGAACTTATGTCATTTCTCATTGAGGCCTTGTATTTGATGCACATGCCATATATTGCAATTGTATTGCTACTGCAATATGGAGCATATATCATTGATCATGGAGGCCATGTACTTTGTGTCATATCATTTTAGTGGGAATGCATAGAGGAGAGCACACTTGTGTGCAAGTGTAAAATCCATGTATTTTTATTGTTTTATCTTTTTGATGTACTACTCATGGAGAAACCCATGGATTCATGCATGAATTGAGAGTTATTTATGTGAGTCATGGTCCAGCCATATGTAGGAATTTTGGAGGCATTTTACAATCTTGATACATTATTCTAGTTGCTATGTAATAGGCATATGAAGCCCTGTAATATTTGTCAAATATTTTGGGTCATAGATGGCATGGTGTTGGTTGTTAGGAGAAGTGATCTTAGAGTCATATATGTAGGAAAAAGAGTGATGTTATAGCCATATATGAGTTGTTATATATCTTTGTTGCAACCATATATTATCATGAGGCAAATATGTACTTGCATGTTGTGTCATTGGTCTTGGATGCATAGAGTCAGTGAATAGTTCATGGTCTCTTGCACTTGGCAAGGAGGCTCATTATAGAGATTTGTATTTGTAGCTACAACGGCAAAAGAAAGTCTGTTTGCATCTCTTTTACATGCTTCGGGGAGCATGTTTAGTTGGAAATGTTGTATGTCTTATGTTTATGGTGTGTTGGCAATTGATTTTCTTGTTCTACATGTTTATCTTGTAGGAGATATTTCTCTCATCCGGCACATTGATGTCAAAGAGGGAGAGAATTTGGATTGATAGATATTAGTTTCAATGTTGCAAATTCATATTTGGAGAGTGTATGGAGATCAGCCTCAAATTTTGGAGATTAGATTGAGGTTGACATCAATGTCAAAGGGGGAGCTTGTTGGAATTGATGTCAACAGGGTCATGGTGTTACTCATCATATGTCTTATGTCAATCTAATGATGTTGGTAGTCCTCCTCGTGATGAGTGTGACGAGTTTGATGAGTGTTGGGTTGTAGCATTAGTCAACTTGTTGGTCTTGTTGGTTGGCATTGATTTCAACTTGGTTGTGGTATGACTTAGTGCAAGATTTGGAGGCTGAGTAGAGATGGTTGCAAGGAATGTTTATGATGGCTTGTTACAGGTTGATGTTGCTACAAGTGTTGGAGGTTCCTCTACAAGTGTTGGAGGCAATTGGATGGCTTGATGTTGTTGTTACAGGTGTTGGAGATGTTGCTACATGTGTTCGAGATGCTTCTACAAGTGTTGGAAGCATTGGAGATGTTGCTAAGTATTGGAGAATTTTGTACAAGTGTTGGAGATTGTTTGATGGCTTGATGATGTTGCTACATGTGATGGAGGTGTTTTGATATGCATTGGTTATGATGTACTCATATTCTTCTTGCATCTCCTCCAACACATGTGTCAGCACCAATGTATGTTTTCTTGTTCTTTCTTGTATGTTGTCAACCATTATTTAGAAGAATATGGAGACTTTTCAACTAGATTTTATGGTTTTTCATGAATTGGTTGATCTTCAATTAAACTATCCTCAAATATAGTATCTTCAGTTAGTATTTTCAATCAATGTCCACGAAGTACCCCTCCTATTGTATGTGAATAGAAAAGAATTGCTTATGTTGAAGGATTTTCTTGTTCTTGATCTCTTTCAGTTTCCTCTAGATACCTTCTTCTACCTGCAAAAGCGGGGATACATGAAGTGGATGATGATGTTGGTCTTACAGTACCACATGTTAAACTAGTTGGGGTGGTAGGTGGACATGTTGAAGTGGTTCTACCTCTAATGAATCTACCCCTAGAATATTGTTCTCTATGCATGCATTATATTCATGCTTCACTTATGCAAATAATTGTATGCCTTCATCAGAAACCAAAACCTATGTACACTTCCATCGCAATGGATACCAAAATGTCAGTCAATTTAATTTCACTAGAATTATGTTACATTTAAATCATCAATATGAGTTGGTAAACTTGTGAATTGTAATGCACAATATATGCTAGGATTTGGTTACTAACTTAACCTATAAAAAATTGACATGAAAGTAAAACTTTGATCTATGAAAAGCATGAATAAACTAGTTAACTCAATATAGCCATGGTTCTAAAACATTTCTAAATCCTCATACCATGTAGAGAATTATTATGAAACAACTAAAATCTCACTAAATAATAATTTATGAATGTATTATTGAGTTTAGTAACTACAAATAAAAATTTATATCCAATCAAAAGATTCATATGCTTAGCCTACATTGTATTGACACGTAAGAAAAATAAAATCTGAGAAATGAATTCAAACTACAAAACATACCAATTGTAATCAAATTAACTATGAGCAATATGAAACATAAACCTAAATGATCATTTGTATAATGAATTTCTAATTCAATCTCTAATGCTTGTCTGTAAATTAATAAAATTTGATCTTCAATGAAATAAAACTAAATCATGAAAATAAAAGAGGGCAATGTGCTTCCTTGTCATAGGGGAGCATTCTTGGCTTGGCCACACATGCAATGTAAACTAGTACTTTAGACTATTATAGATACAACTATGAATTCATTCATGAGTAGTGCATCACACTCAAAATAAAGGATCAAGAAACAGAGTTTATATTTGTTGAAAATAGCAACAAGAAATGCTAAATATAGAAGTGCTAAAAATAGCATTGCTATAAATAACATTTCAGGATACATTCCAATTTTAGTTAGTCCCTAAACTAAAATTGAGAATTAAAATTCGAATTTGATCTTAGCAGTTGTTTAAAAAATAATTAATTAATTCATCTTGAGTTAATTAGTTGGATAAAATCAAACATGAAGTTTATGTGAAGACATGCAACAATTTTCCCTTTGATTGAGGAAGTTATCCCTTAATTAAAGTGATCAGGATGAGTTGTACTTTGAGTTGTAATTAGTTAGCTCAGTTAACTGAGTTAAGTCCAGTTAGATTAGTTCCAACGGTTTGTGGAACTGATTGTGAGTTCAGTTAGTTAATGCATGCATGCAACTACTGCACTTCAGATAACTGAATATTCTCTCATAAATAACTCATGCATGTCAGTTCCGTCAAAGACCCAGTTGAGATCATATGATGGGACAGTGTACTATCAATTACAGGAATGTTCCATTGAGGATATCTCTTGCATGCAGAAGGAATCCATTCCTTGGAGATTGCGCATTTACTTCCGAGTTTGGTGAGTTGTGTGAGAGGTGAATTCACACAAGTGGCAGCCAAAGGACCTAGGAGAAACTGCGCAAGGAAATAGGAGGCTTGGAGGACTGAGGGAAGGCATATGTTGTGTCTATTCAGTCTATGAGCAACATTTGAGGGATTGTACTGAGAGTTGGATATATTGTGAGCTAAAGCTTTATGTAATCCGGAGATATTTCCACTTGTATGATAATACAGATAGTGGGGTTTTTAGCTGAGGCTTTCCCTAGAGTATTCTTTTGTGTTCATGTGTGATTGATTTCTCATTCTTTGTTATATGTGTTCTATTTGATCTTGCTCAAAATCGATTAAGCTTCTACAAGTTTGTTTGTAGAAGTAGATCAAGTATTTTGCTTTAGTATATTGCATTATCAGGTGATCTACAGTGGGAAATTCTACAATATTAATGTAAAAATGTTTCCATAAAACCAAACTTGTTTTCCATCGTAGGGATCATGGATATTTATACATATTATGATAAAGTCTGTTGAGAATATTGTTGCAAATTTTTAGAACAAAATAACCAAATTCCAGATCTCGTGGATCTACGAATCAAATCTAGAAAATGTGTATGAGAAATTCAAGGTGATATGCATGAATTTCTCATATGATATCTCCATGAATCTTCAAGCTTTATCTTCATCATTCAATCCATGGGTTATGCCACAAATTCCTTGATACAAATTGCATGCTCTTCCACCATTTCACTGTAGTGTTGATTGCACTCCTATGATGTCATGGACGTTGTTGGGTAGGTTCAAATAGGCTGAAAAACTTATTCTTTATTTCCACAATATCCTCCAACTTTCACATTTGTTGGTGAAACTATGTCAACATGAAATTCGACTGCAAAATGGAAACGAGCTATACAATGTGTCGGTTTCTATACCTATGACATTTTGAATTGTTTTTATAAATAAACATATAAAATTATAGAATAATGGACATGTTTACCTTGAAAATATCCATTTATAACCTCTATAGCTCATATATGATTCTTAATAAAAAATGATAACATTGGATTGTGAAATGATGGATATGGTATGATTCTAGTAATAAAATAGGAAAAAATAAGGACAACAAAATGACAAAAGAGCCTATTTTCAGGCCTCAACATTAGTTAACCAATAATAGGGAAGATAGGTTGACCTTAATAAATCAATTATTTAGTCGAACTAACTCCCTTCTAAATTTTGAATTACAAGCCGCTTTTTGAAAGGGGGGCTTCAATTTGCAATCAGGGTTGATCACCAAATCAAGATGAGCTAACATTAGAGTTTAAGGTATAGGTGTTGATTTGGAAATAAAGACCCATCACCACATCAGGCCAAAGAAAAAGGAAACAAAGTAAAAACGAGGGCCTGATTTGAGAATCATGGTCGATCAAGAAATTGATATTCATACCAAGGTTCATGGACAAAGCCCTCAATTCGGTAATTGAGGTTAATCAGTAAATTAGACCTAAAATGATATGGATAGATATTAAATTTTGAAAATAAGGGTTCTAAGTTTGGGGGAATCATTCTAAAGTTTCACACAAGAGTTCAGCAAGACTATGAACAAGAGATTGAACAACTAGGTTGGTGGTGGTTAACTATATATACAATAGGCTTTTAACCTATTATATTAAGCATTATAAACAATAGGTAAGGAGAATTTATATCTTGTGGGCTCGTAGGATATTGAGAAATGGAAACAAGAAATTCTAGTTTAATTTGTCCTTGGATTAAACTGTGAATTAAAATCGAATTTTATGCTCATAGCAACTTGTAAATACTTAATTAAGTTTAATTAGCTTAATTAGCTTAGGAATTTCGATTTGGAATTCTTTCTGAAGTCAAGTATATGTTCTCCCTATATTATAGAGGTCCAGGATGAGTTAACTATGAGTTGTACCTATTTAACTCAGTTTACTGAGTTAATTCCAGTTAAATTAGTTCCAAACTGTTTGAGGAACTAATAGTGAGTTAACAGTCAGTTGGTGCACTAATGCATTAACTAGTGCTACTCCAGTTAACTGAAGATTCCCTCATCAAAAACTCATACATGTGGATTCTGAGAAAGACCAAGTTGAGACTAGAGTGCAAGGGCATTGTACTATTTGTTGTATAATTTTCCGAGTTGTACAACTGGTGCATGTAATCAAGAACTGAGCCTAGAAGGGATTATATAGTTTTGGATGCACTGATTTCCCTTTAAGAAGGGATAATCAGCCATAGGAATTGCACAAGGAAATAGGGACTTGGAGAGCAGGAGAATTGGCTAAGTGTTGGCCAAGAGTTTGCTTGTGAGTTGGATATTGATTTTACTGAGTGTTGGGATTGTTCTTGTGAGAACAAGCATTGTAATCTCATCTTGATTTTCTGATATATGCAATACAGATAGTGGGGTTTTGAGATGTCATTTTCCCCAGATATTTATTGTGTTATGTGTATTTGATTCTCTTCCTCTTGTCGATTATTGTTTTGCTCGATATTTATGTGCTTTCGTTGTAAATAGTAGAAGTAGATTCTTGTATCTTGCTTTAGTACATTGCATGAGCTTGTGAATCTATAGGAAAATCTACATGGTATTAGAGCTGAGAACTTTATAATAGAGGAGATTTCAAATTTTTTGAGTTAAGGGTTACAGGTGAAATTCGAATTTGCATTTCATAATTTAGGATGGGGAGATGGCATTCTATGGTTTGTTGCTCAAGTATGCCTTAGAAGTGTTGTAGTGGCTACAACCACCCTCCAAAATTTTTCCTTAGCCTGTTTTGGGGCCTCCCTACCAACCTTACACAAAAAAATTTCTTGCTTCATCAAGTACTCAAGCTTCAAATGTTTACCTCGCACAAAGGCAGCCTGTCGATCAAAGTTGATCCATTCCCCTCACAGGCTACTCACACAGACTTGGTCCAACTATAGGCTGAGCAACCTCCCCTTGAAAATTGCACATTTCTGGAGGGAAACCAGCCTTCCCTCTAGGAATTGTGCAATCCTCTCTCATAGCTTGCAGGGCTCTAGGATTGCACAATCCTACCAACCAACCCTCCCAGCAGGATTTGCGCAAATTTTCCCAGCAGCGCGTTGTTCAGCCTAGGATTTGCACAAATCTAGGCAGCAGTTAGCTGCTCTACCCAAAAATTGTGCAAATCTCCTCGGCATCCAGCCCAGCTCCTAGCCAGAAATTCTCATTTTTCTCCAGCAGTCGAGCAGTCTCTTGCATGTGTCGGTGAGTTCACCAATTCCCTACGGGAATGAGAAAAATAGAGTTGCATGCATGGGCTGCTTCTCCCAAGGCAGCATGCAAAGGCATCCCTTGTTTCAGGGATCTATGTTTAGCAGTTGGAGGTTACATGTAAGGAGAAATTCCAAAACCTCCCACCAAGTGTCGCTTCCCCTAGATTTGCGGCATGCGCGTCACAACCTCGATGTTATCAAAACTCATCAACCAGATGCTGCAGAGCTCATTCCTCACATCAAACTTGTAGCTCTGACATCCCACATCACATCTAGGAGCAGTCGGCATATTCAGCTCAACTGTTTTGGGGTAAGCCTGCTTCCCATGCCTTGTGCTACATTTCTGTCGCTTTTTGTGTTTTCTCTTGTAGGAGTATTTTTTTCTTGATTTCTTTGAACGATTGCTATCGTTTACATATATAATAGCTTGTCCTAGCTCTGTTTCAGTTTTCATCATTGTCTCACTCCTCTCGCATGCATGAAACTATTTTGCATGGACATTCGCCCAACCGGCGAACTGCCTCACCCACATGCATGTTGATTTGTTTGTTGAATATTTCATTCATGTTTTGCATACACCATCAATCACTTTTTCTATCACTTAGTGTCACCATGCATTCACTGACTTACTTTCTTTCAGTCGCCCGTCGGCAAGTCGGGACAACCTTGGCATGGGCTTTGCCTTCACCAAGGTTGCATTGAGTAATCTGGGAAAGGAAGGCTCACCTTCCTCTCCAGATTTGTGAATTCGTGCCTGAAAATGGCCTCCAGGACTGTTTTGCACATTTCTGGAGGACAGTGGTTGCTTCGCCCAAGAAATTGTGCAGATCTGTCCCTAGGTCAACAGTCCTTCCCACCTAGAATTGTGAATTGTGCAATCCCAACAATTAGAAGCCAGAATGGACTTTGCATTACATAGTTCTAGTAGTAAGCCAGTATCCCAGCAGCCTAGACTGTGCCTTGATCAGTCTTGGCAGTTGGTCTCCCGACCTCCCAGCTGAAATTGCGCAACCTTCATGATCATTCACCCAAGTATGTTGCAAGTCAGTTCTCATGTTCATTTTGGTTTTCGACTAACAGATTGCTTGCTATTAGTGTTTCCATGTCTCCAGGTATCGCAGTTGTTCATCTGCCTCTCATAAGTACAGGTACAACGGTTTTTAGGAGAGCTGAGACGAGGACATTGTTCAGAGCACGCTTGGGGATGCAATCAATCAAGTGTTTATGATCTTTCCTACTCACAAAGACATCAAGCTGTTCATGGACAAGGACATCAAGTGGCAACATCATAGCGAGAAGCATCATGAATAGCAGCTGAAGATAGCATACCAAATGCAACGAATGCAAGAGGAGGGTTGTTGACAACACAGAGGTGGAACAAGGTTGCAAGCTCAAGCAGGTCCATTAATGATGAAAGAAACTTCAGAGACTCTTACTATGGAGTGACGGTGCGACACGAAGATCACGCGAAGGCAAAAGATGTAAGAAAGAAGGAGTTGCATGTGCTGAAGCAGCAACTCAGGAAGAACATGAAGCTGCGGAGACAGATGAATGAGTTGCAGCATGATCAAGAACAATAGTGGGCACAACATGCGCTCATGGATGATACTGTTCCCGGACAAGTTAAAGATCCATCCCAACAGCTAATACGGAGCAGACATGGCGTGTAGTGTGGTTGATCACATGCAAGGGATTCAACAACATGCATGTCATTGTGCGCACGCATGCAATCCAACCCATTCAACACACTCACCAAGGCAAAGACAAGAAGCAAGTCTAGCTGGAGCCGAACGGGTACTTTGGCAAGTTGATGTGCATGACCACTAGCACACACTTGAAGATCAGCATGGACATTATGCATCAGTGTGCTGCCAGTTCAGCCACACCCAAGAAGACCATGCACATATTAGCAGACGAGTTGGATGAAGGGGTTGAACCAATGCACCAGTTGCAATGAAAGCAAGAGTTCGCTTCAGCAAGATGTCACCATGAGGTGCATGCACACCATCACGAACGACCAAGCTTGGCATCAACTCACCAGCTTCACCATCACAAGCATGTCAAATATTTGGTCTCACCACAACGGACTGAGTGCCAATGATGTCTTGCAAGGCTTGCTCAAGCGATGTTGTCTCAAATGAGTACATGTGCATTGTAATGTTGACTCATGTCAAGTGTAATTCAAGTGTCAACAGTTGGAAGTAACAGTCATAGAGTAGGTGAAGAGTCATGAGGGTAGTTGAACTGTCACAAAGGGGAATGTCAAGGGTCACCCCACCCTTTGCTATAAATAGTCCCTCATAACTCATTGTATAGGATTTTGGTCAGCCAAGATTCTACTAAGACTATTTTGAAGAAGGCTTGGATAGTATTGTAACGTGCCTTGGCTTCTCCACTGCATGGAGCTAGTACATATCTTTGGAGGAGGAGGTGGATGTGTCTGTAACATTCCATTGTTGGGGCTAGCAGGTTTATATGGATGTATTGCATGATTGTGACTTACACTTATTTATATAATAAGAGCCATCACATTTTCATGCATATGTTGTTATTGTAGTTGGACTGCTCCGGTTACTTTAATGATATGTGTTGTTTAACTTACGTACTTGTGTATGAACTTATTCACATGCAATTATATGAATCTTGTTGTTAATGTGTTGCATATGTTGTTAATGTTGTCACCGTCCGTGTCGATTGCTCTGATCGGACATCAAACAGACCTTTCACTTGAACCTTGCTATAACAACTATCACACTCATCTCAGATTGATCTGTGAGTGTTGTACATGTTATCTTACCTTGTATGATGTGACTGTCGCATCCGAGTGCATTGCTTTGCCAAAAGTTGTGCATGTCCTTTTTGTTGTGTGTTCCTAGTCGAGTTGGGATTGATCCCTTTCAACCTGGAACTCACCTTCACCTCCTTCCCCCTTTAAAGTGTTGGAACCTCTCATACACCTTCCTTGACTCACTGCATCAGTCACACCCTTACTGCTGACAAAGTTATTCTACTTGCCTCTGTGTGACACCGCAGTCAAGGCATTACCTTACGACGCACTTTTGGGACTCCTGCACCAAAGAGTCTGAGGTCTAATTGGGACTTCTTACCGGGGAGATCCCATTGACATGTTGGCGGGTCCAGCACCATCAATATGAAGGAAGCTCGAATTTTATAGCCTAGAGGGACAGGATGGAGGTTGTGATAGAAGATAATGGCTTGAAGGAATTCAATAATCAAGAAGTCCCCAATCTATCACCATTGGATGCAGTAAACTCGGTCGAGTGGAAGAAGTGTGTGGCGAAGGCAAGGAGGATAATCCTTAAGGGATTTCTAGACCACATTGTCTTGAGTCTCCATGGCTAGGAAACTTCGCATGCTATGTGGAAAACATTGACGAATTTGTGTTATAACAACAGTGACCAAAGGAAATTGGCACTGAAGGACAAACTTCGAAAAATCAAAATGGAGAAAGGCGAGACTATTTCCAAATACTTGACCAAGTTCACTCAATGTCGTGATGGACTTAGAAGTGTTGGAATCACAGTTTCTGAGGAGGATATGGTGAGTCTTGCTCTTATAGGACTCCCAAAGAGTTGGCATAGTTATAAGGGCTCTATCAATGGTCGGGAGAAACTGCCAGATTGGGAACGACTGTGGTCGGATTTGATGCAAGAGGAGATTAGGAGGAACACCAGGGATGGTTCTTCATCAAAGACTGATGATGAAGAGAATTGTACCTTAGCTATTAAGGTGAGGAAGGGGAAAGGGAAATCTTCCCATTCCAAATCAGATTCTTATCATGGAGGTAAGAAGAAAGATTTGATAAGAGTTAAATGCTTTCATTTTCATAATATGGGACATTTTGCTACAAATTGTCCACTCAAGAAGTCCAAGGATAAGTCCTTAGGAGCAGCGGTGGGTGAGGCTTTGGCCTCTCAATTCGAATTGGACTTTTCCCTCATTGCATGCATGGTTTCATCAATGTTGGGAAGTGTATGGTACTTAGACAGTGGAGCTTCATTCCACATGACTGGCGACAAACTGTTATTCAGTGACCTAGAGGAGAAAGATCTCCATATGCAAATAGAGATGGGTGACAACGAGAAGTATAGTGTTATTAGATTGGGAACGATTTCTTTTCAGAGGGAGCATGGGTCTCCACTCACCTTGAAGAATGTTATGTATGTACCTGGGCTGAAGAAGAACTTGGTATCCATTGCCATGCTTGAGGATAGAGGATATGATGTGATCTTCTCGAAAGGAAAGGCTTTTCTTCGACAAATAGCCACGGGTCAAGTAAAGAATATAGGGATTCGTGTGAGAATCTCTATAAGATGGAGGTAGAGGAGTGTGTTGCTTTGAGTTCAAAAGCAAAAAAGATGTAGAGTCGAGATGTTGGCGAGTTGTGGCACAGGTGATTGGGCCACTTGCATCATGGGGCTTTGAAGATATTGAAGCAGATCTCTACCGGTCTCCCCAAAGGTAAAGAGAGGGAAGAAAGCGCACTAGAGAGGCTGACAGATTGTTGGATGATGCACAGGAGAATGTGGGAGCACCCATTTCTCAGTGCAGGCAGAGGAGGTCACCTCAGAGGTACACTGGATACATGGATCTTATGGGTGCATGTGTTGTGATAGAGCCATAATCCTTTCAATAAGTAGTGAAATAACCAATTTGGGTTGATGCAATGGTGGAGGAGTTTAACTTCATAGTTTGAAACAGTTTTTGGGATGTGGTCCCAAGACTGGAGGACAAGTCAGTAGTGAGCTCCCATTGGCTTTACAAGTTAAAGAAAGCTTAAAATAGTAGTGCGGAGAAGCATTAGGCCAGATTTGTGGCCTGTGGCTTTTCACAGGCAGAGGGGATTGACTATGATGATACCTTTGCTCTTGTTGTAAGGTACTCATCAATCACATCTATATTGGCACTATCATCACATATGGGTTGGAAGATCCATTATATGGATGTGAAGACAACCTTCCTCAATGGCATGATTGAGGAAGAGGAGTACATGGATCTTATGTGTGCATGTGTTGTGATAGAGCCATAATCCTTTCAATAAGTAGTGAAATAACCAGTTTGGGTTGATGCAATGGTGGAGGAGTTTAACTTCATAGTTTGAAACAGTTTTTGGGATGTGGTCCCAAGACTGGAGGACAAGTCAGTAGTGAGCTCCCATTGGCTTTACAAGGTAAAGAAAGCTGAAAATAGTAGTGTGGAGAAGCATAAGGCCAGATTTGTGGCCTGTGGCTTTTCACAGGCAGAGGGGATTGACTATGATGAGTCCTTTGCTCTTGTTGTAAGGTACTCATCAATCACATCTATATTGGCACTATCATCACATATGGGTTGGAAGATCCATTAGATGGATGTGAAGACAACCTTCCTCAATGGCATGATTGAGGAAGAGGAGTACATAGAGTAGCCTGAAGGTTTTGAAACCTTTTACCATGAGTCGCATGTGTGCTAAATCAAGAGAGTTTTGTATGGGCTGAGGTACGCACCCCACGCTTGGTACACCAGGATAGATAACTACTTCACTGGGTTGTGCTTCATAAAGACAAAAGCGGATGCGAACCTGTACCACATAGTGGTGGAAGGTAAGTTGTTGATCATTGTATTGTATGTTGATGATCTCATACTGACAGGTGATGAGAAGATGATTAAATCTTGCAAGGAGGACCTTGCAAGAGAGTTTGAGATGAAGGACATGGAGCTCATGCATTACTTTCTTTGCATGGAGTTATGGCAGGGATATGGGGAGTTTTTTGTATCTCAGGGAAATTATGCCAACGAGATACTCAGGAGATTCCACATGGAGAGAAGTAAACCCACGGAGACTCCTCTAGCTGGTAACTGGAGGAAGGAGGATGCTACTTCAAGGGAAGTAGTGGAAGCTATTATTTACAGGCAGCTTGTGGGTTCACTCATGTACTTGGTGAACACATGACAAGATATGTGCTATGTAATTACCCAGCTTAGTCAAGCGATGGTTAGGCCTACCAAGTTGTATTTGAAGGTAGAAAAGCATGTGTTGAGATACCTCAGGGGCACTACTCAGTTTGGGTTATGGTACAGACAAACAGAGGGAGTGAAGCTTCAAGGCTTCACCGACAGGAAGAGCACATCAGGATGGATCTTCGGTATTGGGTCGGTGGCAGTTTCTTGGTACAGCAGGAAACAAATATCAGTTTCACTCAGTTCGGCAGAGGCAGAGTACATGGCTGCAAGTCAGGCAGCATGTCAGGCTATCTGGATGAGGAAGATCCTGGTTGGTTTATTTGGTTAGTAGATGGAACCTACTATGATTTACTACGATAATCAAAGTTGTATCAAGCTCTCCAAAAATCCTGCTTTCCATGATCAGCCCAAGCATATTGATATCAAATATCATCATCTCAAAGATTGTGTATTGAGGTGAATCATGTTGTTAGATTACATTCCCACAGAGGAGAAAGATGCTGACATCTTGACAAAGGAATTGTCAAGATGTAAATTCAAGTTTCACAGAGACAAGATTGGGGTAACTGATAATCCCTTTCTTGTTGAGAGGGAGTGTTGAGAAATGGCAACAAGAAATTCCAGTTTAATTTGTCCTTGAATTAAACTGTGAATTAAAAACGAATTCTATTCTCATAGAAACTTGTAAATAGTTAATTAAGTTTAATTAGCTTAATTATATTAGGAATTTTGTGTTGGAAGTATTTTTGAAGTCATGTATATGCTCTCCCAATATTATAGGGGTCCAGGATGAGTTAATTATGAGTTGTAATTAGTTAACTCAATTTACTAAGTTAAGTCCAGTTAAATTAGTTCCAAACTGCTTGAGCAACTAATAGTGAGTTAACAGTTAGTTGGTGCACTAATGCATTAACTAGTGCTACTCGAGATAACTGAAGATTCCTTCATCAAAAACTCATCCATGTCTATTCTGAGAAAGACCCAGTAGAGACTAGAGTGTAGGGACAGTGTACTATTTGTTGTATAATTTTCTGAGTTGTACAGATGGTGCATGCAATCAGGCACTGAACATAGAAGGGATTGTGTAGTTTTGGATGCATTGATTTCCCTTTAAGATGACTAATCAACCATAGGAATTGCGCAAGGAAATAAGGACTTGTAGAGCGGAAGAATTGGGTAAGCGTTGGCCAAGAGTTTTCTTGTGAGTTGGAGATTGATTTTACTGAGCGTTGGGATTGTTCTTATGAGAACAAGCATTGTAATCTCATCTTGATTTTCTGATATATGCAATACAGACAGTGGGGTTTAGAGTTGTGGCTTTCCCCGGATATTTATTGTGTTATGTATATTTGATTCTATTCCTCTTGTTGATTATTATTTTGCTCGATCTTTATGTGCTTCCGATGTAAAGAGTAGAAGTAGATTCTTGTCTCTTTCTTTAGTACATTGCATGAGCTTGTGAATCTACCAGAAAATCTACATAGGCTTAGTAATTGAGGTTGATTGTGAAATAGGGGCACAAAATAAGAAGTATCAACAAGTCCATAGTTTCCTAAAATGCTTCATTATGAGGCCATAATGGCCAAAATCCATTTGGGTCTTCTATTGAGTCAAATGTCCCTTAATATTTACTCATCTCAAGGAACTAAGTGACCCATGACTTTATTGAATGTATTATGAATTGTTATTATAGCTTCTAGAATAAAGAGCTTGTATTTGGGAAAAACTATATAGTATGGACTAAGGCACTCATAGTATGTGGTCAAATCATGGGGCTTGAATTTTTATCTAGATCTCTCCCTCTAACAATTAGCTTACTAATCACATTTTTTTAAGGAAAACCTCATTAGATCCCCCTCCCTCCATCACTTCTTGCACAAATTTAGTTGGCAACCTAAAGGACACAAACAAATTTGAAAATGTGAGCTTATGGTATATACATTTGCGATGTGACTTGGGTATACAGTTGAAGCAATTGAATTAAAGTTGGGGTTAATGTTCTTGAATTATGCCTTGAGATCATTCTATTTCCTACTTATACCATCCAATTATTGTTTGTAAAGTCCCTTTGTATCCCCTCTCTCTTTCACTAACTTGCAAGTACACACTCAGATTGGAATATTTTTGAACTATAATTTTGAATCCACTTACCAAAACTCTTGGCATATTCTCTAGCACTAGAACATGGACCTCTTGCTATTAGTTTGGCTCTAACTTTACAGGCTTATCTCACTCTAGGGAATCATCAAATGCTCAATCCTCTCATATCTTGGATGGTTCAACCCTACAACCTCAAGGGAGGTTCCAAAAAAACTAGGGAAAGGAAAGTATCATACCCTGATAAGGAAACTTGGGTTCCCATCCAATACATATTGGCATATCATTATATGTGGTAGATTTGGTATTTATATTAATTAACATTAGATATCAATGCAAGTCTATTTCGCAAGAGAAGAGTAATGCATGTGGAGAATCATTTAAGAGGTGGAACACTCTCTTAGAGGCTTGTAAGAGCTCTCATATTTATCCCAAGAAGATCATTAACTACAACATCACTCATCCCAATGAATTCTTTCCATTTCTCCTCTATATTTCATTTTGAATACTTAGTTTAATTATCTCACTAAAGGCTTGCAAAATATTTAATACATATTGCATGTGTGTCATCATATTATTCCTGGATCGATCCTTACTAATTGTGTATTGCTACTATTGTTCGATTGTTTCTACATATTTATCATCCATTATTAATACATAATATTGTGAGTTTTTGTTACAACTGATACAATGTGTTATGCAATTGATGAGTTGGTTGATTTCTAATTATTAGCATAAGGATTGATGGTTGTGTAAGGTTGTGATTGAATTATTTTTTGAAAGTGAGGAACTGATTTCAATGAATGTTATTTCTTTCCCCTACAAGAGTGATCCTAGAGTAGATGGATGTTATCTTATTCTGCAACTGTAATTTAATTTCCAACATTATGTGTAGAGTGTCATTTTCATGTAAGTGTGGGTTTAATAGTGATATTTTTTGTTTAATTGATTTCCATTCCGGCAAGTGTGAAGAGTTATAGCGATATTGGTTTCATTGAGTGCTAAGTTTTGTAGAAGAAAGTGATAATTAGAAATTAGTCAATGTCAGTTAGCAATTGTTGCCTACATATACTATCCATAATAACCTTGAAATAAATAGACTTTCCCTGGTTGATAATTTATGTGTGATCAATTGACTTGTTTTATTAAAACAATTAATTTCCCCATCATTTTTGCGTCGTTTTCAGGAAGGTTATTAAGGGCATTAGAGCATAATTGGCATTATTATTTTTAGATGCACTATTAAAATAAAATGCATTAGAAGTGCTCCTGACTCTAAGGTGACATGGTGGTAAGACGAGAGGTAAGAACCGATGCATTGCTTCGACAGATTGAGGCAGGCTCAACCTCATAAATAGTTAGGACACATATGTTGGATGAACATAGAAGTTTATTTCATGCAATTAGGTTCTATTCCAACAAATTTCATTAAAAGTAGAAAAGTTTGTATTCCCCATGCACTAATCCATGTGTTGATAGAATATACCAACTAGCAAAAGAAGCTTGTTGAGAAAGGAAGAAATGGTACTTCAAGGAATCACTCAAACACTGATGATAACCTATATTCAAGACTATAAAAAGCTTTCATCTTTTAGCTCTTCGAAACTTCCATGACATGACTAGCAAAGATCCAGACACCTTCCTTTTCAAATTTGACATTTTGTGTAGGAGCTACGACCATATTACATTTGCTTATAAGTGAAAGTTGTTCTCTGCTATGTTGAAAGGAGTTGCATTAAGGTGGTTTATGGGCCTTGATGGGGTATTTATTTCTTCCTAGGATGACAGGAAGAAAACCTTCTTGGGGAAATATCAAGATTATTGCAAACCAAGAGATCAAAGGAAGGAAATTTTTAGAATGTCTCAGAAGGAGGAAGAGAGCTTATAATATTACATGGAGTGCCTCTAATATAATCTGCAAATATCTAAACATGTGGATATGGATAAATATATCTTTAAGACAATTTTGATTCAGGGAACGATAGATGACTGTGTGGACATGTTAAATCTAATGGGAAAAGGAGACATATTAAAGAAGCCTTATGGTGACATAGTTGCACTCTACTTGAGGAGTTTGAGAGGATCATCACGGAACACAACTTTAGCATGAGACGCTTCTACTAAGATACAAAATTTGTCTAATGGTGGAGTCGTGAAGGTAAAAATTGGTAATTTGTTTGAAAATTTTAAAACAGATAACATTAGTTCATTTTCTTCACAATTGGATGTTTTACAGTGAAAATAGAAGCAGACTTAAGCTAAAAAAGCAATGTTAATATTCTACTCCAGCTATAGGAAGAAGCAGTCCCTCAAAGAGTGTCTATTTAACAATGTGAAAGTATGTGGCATTTGTGAGATAGATCACTCAACAAAGCATTACCCATGGCTAGAAAGATTAAAAGCAATATTCAAGGAATCTGATGAGGAGACAGAGCTGGCATATTCTATTGGCTCAAAGAAGACATGGCAAATTTGACCACCACGTATAGCTCAAGATCCTTCATAATCTTTTAATACCTGGACTAACATGTATAATCTCAGTAGGTTCCTCAACAAATTCAAAATCCTATAGTTATGGGGCAACCTCCTAGTCCTCTTCCAATTTTGCACCCCACACTATGCCCGTAGTGGCCCTCTCCCCTGAGTCAGATATTATTGTGGCTTCAAGGATGGAAACCACCAAGTAATCCTCCTTTGCAACCCTAACTACCCATGGAACCTAACCCAAACCTAAACAATAAGGCATCTCAACAAATCAAAGCACTTTCCTTTCCCACTTACTATATCTCCCCATTGAATGTAATGATGTACATTTCAGATAGGGGAGAGGAGTGAATTCAGGAACTTCTCCTTACCATAGAGCATAAAGAAGAGAATTCACATTGGGAAGAAGACCCAACCGGATATCATTAGAGGAACAAACACAATTAAAAACAACATAAACTTTGAAATAGGAACTGATATGATTACCCGTTTTATTGAGGTAGCAAAAAAATCATCTGATTTTGAAAAACGTTGATTCAAAATACAATTCTTTTAGCATATTTTTGACACTTTAAATTTTCTTATGTATCAAATATAAATATTTATTTTTAAATGTTAGTGATTTTCATGCTGATTTTGAAACGCGTTGATGCAACATCAACCATTTTTTTTAAGGGCTTGTTCTTGACACTTTAAATTTTCTAATGTATTAAGTGTGGTTTTTTTTTTTTAAATGTTGGGAATTTTCATGCGGATTTTAAAAAGTATCAACATTTTTTTTAAAAGGCATTTTTGACACTTCAAAAAAAACTATGTCCTAATTATGCGCAATTATTTTTTAAATGTTGATTACTTAACAAATTTTCTAGTTGTCTTAGTTCTCTTTTTTTAAATATTGATTATATATATATGGACAAAAACAAAAACAAAAACAAAAACAAAAATTTAAAAAAAAAATACAAAAATACAAAATTTTAAAAAACTATAAAAAATAATAATAATAATAATAATAAACAAACAAAAAAATTAAAACAATTTTAAATAATTTAAAAAAAATAAAAATAAAAACAAACAAAAAAACGGTTAAAATTAAATTAAAAACATTAAAAAAAATAAATATAAATATAACAAAACCTTAATTAATAATAAAAAGATTAAAAACATACTCTCATATATATATATATTAAATAGACTTCCAAAAAAAAATTAAATAAATAAATAAAAATCGGAGGCCCGCCAAGGCCTCTGATTTAAAAAATAAAAAATAAAAAATAAAAAATAAAAAAATTAAGTCTTGTTAGTCATTTTTTAAATTAATTATGGTTTTTTTAATTTGAATTTTTTTTGTTTTTAATTTTTTTTTAATATAATGTTTTGAGTAGTTTTTTATGTTTTTATTTTAATTTTAATGGTTTTTAATTTTGTTTTGTTTGTTTTTTAATTTTTTTAATTATTTAAAATTGTTTTTATTTTTTTTTTTTTTTTTTGGTTAATCTTTTAAAAAAAAATAAGATTGTCTTTAAATATTGTTTGGTATTTTTTTATAGTTTTTTAAATATTTTTTTATGTTATTTTTTTTTGGGACATTTTTTTTGGATTGATTTATTTTTTGGCTTTTTTATATATGTTTTTATATTTGTGTTTTTTTCATGTTTTTTATATTTTTTTTTTACATGTTTTTTTTTGTTCTAATATATATTGTTATTTACTTCTTCTTTTTTAATTTATGTTTTTATTGTTATGTTTCTCAAGGTTTTTTTTATTTTCTTTTTTTTGTCATGATTTTTTTTTATGTTTTAAGATATATATTTTTATTTACTTATTATTATTTTTTAACATTTTATGTTTTTTTTCTAATTTTTTTCAATGTTTTAATTTTTGTTTTCTTTTGTATTTTTCATTTTTATTTATTTATTATATTGTTTTATTTTATTTTTCTTACAGGGTCCATGTCGATCCTCGACTAGCGACCCGATCTCATTATGTGTCAATTTGATTGTTGCTTTTAAAGTTTTTGTTATAAAGGATTGAGTCTGCCCTCACAATGTGTCAATTTCATGGTTGATATTTAAGTGTTCATTACAATGGGTCGAGTGTGTCTACACTGTGTCAATTTGATGGTTGAATTTTATTTTTTTTTGCAATGTGTTAAGTTGTCTTAGGCTAAGATTTTAAAGTCGTCATATTTTTAACATTTAAAAAAGAAACTACTCTTGGTATAATGGATCTTTCATTCAAGTGTTCATTTTTAAAGTTTTTTTAGTCATAGATTTTTCCATTATCTCATGATTGAAAATTTTTCAAAATTGTAAGGTTTTCCAGCATTTTAGTGTTCCAGCATCAACATTTTTCGTTTTTAGGCTGTTTTTTATGTTTTTTTTTTGTTTTTTTGCTGGAGTTCTTGTTTTAAGTTTACAGTTCCCGTTTCAGAATTTACGTTGTTTAAAGCTCATGTTGAAACTCTTGCAATAGTTGATGTTGTTATTATTGTTGAAACTGTGACCATCTAGATAGGAAAAATGACTATTTTAAACATCTTGGATGATCGGCTCGCGATCAAAAATACATCAGCATCTGAAGGAGGAGGAGAAGAGCAAGGGACTTATAAGCAACATCAAGGGGTAGACTAGGAAGTTCATGGGCAATATCAAGGAGAAAACCTAGGAATTTTCCTTGATCATCCTTGCCAATCTAGAGGAGAGATCAATGAGTCATAATAAACCATTAGGGGAGAGCATATACTAGAACTCGAGATCGAGGAAATTTTTTCTCACTTATCATCAAATCTATTATGCATTCAAGAGGGAAATAAACAAGCCTCGGAATATCCTCTTGGCATGATAAAGGAGGACATGCCAACAATTGTTAGTGAACTAGAGAGCCAAGGATACATAGATCACATTGAAGCTTGGTTCCAAATGATTGTTAGCACACAATATTTCTCCATCATCGAACATCCCTTGGCACCATTTCAGCCAAGCAGTTGGATCCTCATATTCTGGTATTCAAAGCATATCTTTCACATTTGAATATGAGTTCATTTGTAGTTATGTTATGCACATGGCTTCATTTGAAATCTTCCTACACTTAAAAAGGTGCTTCCTCTTTCAAGTAGAGTATGATAGTCAAATAAATAAATAAAATAGTAAAGATAAAAATGACTCTCATTGTGAAAACGAGGACATTACACAATTAGACAAGGGCTTTGTTTGAAAACCAAGTTGCTAGCTAGAAAATTTCTCAATAATTTCCGCATCATGTTATTGATCTTCTATAAATTCTTCAAACTTTAATAAATGCTTGTGTTAGTTAATGTGGGATGCATTTGTTGAGAATTGGGTAGGGAAAAGATTAATTTGAATTATCTTACATGATTACTACTTGTGTAACTCTTCTGGTATTATCGTTGTCCTTTATTATTATTTATGTGCAATACATCAAATAGAAATAAAAAACAATAAGAGCAGTGACACAATGATTAGGCTTCAAGCCAGGGCTAAAACCTCTCCCTCTTGGAGAGGAAAACCCGAAAGCAATTCTTCTTATGTATTTTCAATTGACAAGTACCATTACCAAGACACTGACCCTTGACTTCAGTATGCCTTCAAAACCTTGTCACTTTCCTTTGTTACCCTTCTCGGCCTCTCCTAATTCGATCCTTCTTTTCTGCATTGTACTGTACTTGTTCCTTCGACTATGCTTAGAGAAACTCGGTCTCTATTTCGGTAGCCCTAAACAAGGTACTCTTTCTCGGCTCTCTTCAATATATTGTCAATACTTTTCTGCACCCTTTAAGTTACACCTTGAATCCAAGGTTGAGCTCTATAAGTGCCTCAGCTCTTTAGTATCGGATCACAATTCCCTTTTTGAGTAGATTCCTCCTTCGCATTCCTGTCTTCGGACTTAGCTCAGAAAGAAATTCCTTTCTTCGCACTTTTTCACATAACTGAACTCGGTGGATGAGAACCAAAACAGTGGTATATTTATCCTTCTTTCCTTCGTTGTCTTCCTCTATTATTTTGTTCTTTTTGTGGTCCTTCAATAGCATTGTAATCACAGAACTTCTCTGAACTTCATGGTGCCAAATGATGTCACAGTCCATCTATATATAGAGACAGTCTTACTGCTTCTAGGCCGACATGACCTTTTTCTAGGAAGCCAACTTGAACAAGTGTGTAGGCCAACATGAATAAGGTAGGATCTTCAACGTGTATTGAGCCATCTTCAAGGAGAAATATGACAAGGTTTTGAGGCATACTTTTACATCAATAATTTGTCCTTTGAGTGTAACATCACTTCATATACATGACTTCTTTAATGACAAGATGACAAATCCCTAAAGACATCAAGAAGAAGTCTTTGACCTATAATAAAAAACTCCTTTCTCATGAAACCCATGAGACAAGTATTACAAAAATACATTTTATTATATTTATCTTCTTCATTACATAAATTCATAATTACAATTCATTATGAAGATTGAACCTAGTTACATTCTACAATAGCATTAAGGCCCTCCTATTAATGAGTCTTGACACATTGTCCTCATCACATTATATGGGTTCAAAGCTAGAGATTTTTTTTAGTACCTTGAGTCTTGCATACATCAATGGCAAGTTCTCTAACTGATGATAGTGGGAATACATCAATGTCCCTGATTATCAAATCTTGTGGGTGACTCGACTCCAACACCTTCATTTGTACCTAGCAAGATGTACTAAGGTAACTTGATGTTCATTGGCATCAATGGTGAGTTTTCTCACATTTGTTAATGGCATAAATTAATGGTCAGTAATCCAATTATCTCTTTCCATGCTCGACTTCAACACATCCATTCACTAACAAGAGTTGTACCATGGGTTTAGTTTAGATCAAGATTTTGTAAATAACTCAACAACAATTGCAGCCTTCCATTTTTTCAAATAAGAAGAAGAACACCAATTGTTGTACAGTTAGGGTAGCAAAAATTTTAGCCTTCACCCCCTCAAAAGCTTGAACATCCATGTTGAGTGGAAATACATCAACGTTATGTTTTGATCATCTCAACAACATCAATTTCATATTCAGATTTCCTTTATCAGTGTGTCAGGAAACATTAAAATGTTAAGATAAAACTTAAGGTAAAAATCAGCTTGAAATCTTTTGATTTATTAAAAATTTAGGGGATAGTGATAAGAGACTATTGCAAGCTTTGGCATCCCTATCATGTCAATTCATTTTTGTCATTATCTTCTTGCAATTTTTTCTAACATGCATCATCCCTCACTTTTTTATTCCAACATTCATTTCTATTTGTATTTATACCTTTGTAATAAGCCTCTCACTACAATAATTTTCATTTAGCGGGCACTGGGATCCATATCTTTGTATCTTCTCTTAGCATTTGCACATTTATTTGTAGTTTTTTTTTCCCTCGGACCACAATATCCCAACAAAACCCTATTGTCTTCATTGTATATTATGAATCATTTGCAAACATTATTATGATCCCAGTTTCCTCCAATTATTATTTCAACTCCAGTGGGCATAATTTATGCATTTAGATGTTTGAAGCTTTTCTACACTTTGCCTTCAATGGATGGTCATGCTCATACACTGAGAAAGTCCCCTCACCTCTCCCCCTCTCTATAGAAGTTTATGTACTTGTTGTTATTTTAAATAGAGATTGGATGATTTTTCGACATTTTAAATCCTCTTGGGGAATCTCAGTTAGCAGCTAATAGAGAATTACTATCTTTAAAGGTTGCTACAACAGTGATCTAGAGTGGATAAATTTTAAGCATACAAGATTGTTATAACAAGATGTTCGAGAATTCATGGTGATAATAATGTTGATTTGATGATGAAAGGCTAATGATTTAATGACCACTCACAGTCCTTACAAAAATTTGCATTTTTCATAGTTTTGTAGAAGATAAAGTTATTTTCCCAGCTATTGATCAAAAGGTTATAAAAGGTGTTTCACCTATCAATGAGCATGATCAAAAGGAGATTCAATTTAATGACTAATAGCAAGCAAGACCTCTCATGTTTGCACTCAAATATGTCTCTAATTCTTGTCAAATATTTTATGCTCATATGAGATGCCTAGTACAACCATGAAAGCTAGTTGCATTTGAAAAAGTAAGCAACTCTCTACTACAAACTCTACCTTGTTTGCATGAGGACATGCAAAAGAGTAGACATGGTGGAGAAGAAAGAGTAGTTGTATTTGTATAGGGCATCCCATATCCTATTGTATTAATTCATATCCATGCACAGGAATAATAGGTTGCCAAGGATAAGAAAAATACTTCTAGTAATTTTTCATTTATTTGCACCACTTTTCCATATAAAATGCAAAAATTGATTCACGGATATCTCCCAAATCATGCAGCGGATGGTCGTTAAACTTGGAAGGGGGAAGCATTAAGGTAAGTGTTATGAAACCAGCTCAAGAAAATATAGAAAAGATAGATCAACGCCTTAGAATTTAGCCTCTTCGAGGGGGAAACCTCCTTTACATTACATAAATGAACAATTCTTCGATGATACAAATGAAAAGACCTCCTTTCTATATATAGGAGTCTAAGGGGTCATAACATAATCAGACCCGACATAAAAATAATAATGTAAGGGCACAATAATAACAATAATGGGCTTCTATGTGGCACAATAGTAACAATATGGGCACTACATGGGTACATCAACATAATAAGTGGGTTGTACTAATAATAATAAGGGGTTACACTAGTAGTATAGGGGCCTAACATGCCCCTCTCCTTCAAAAAGCTTTGTCCTCAACGCTTGAGTTGTTCTTGATGCTTCTATATAAAATTCTTGTCCTCCCATGTGGAATCTTCAGTAGGTAAGTTCTTCCACTTGATGAGATACTCTGAAATTGATTGATTTTGTAGCTGTCGAGTTCTTGTTTCTATGACTACTTCAGGTTCCAATATGATTTTTCCTTCCTCTTCAATTTCCAGCAATATTGTTTGAATTGGGATCTTTTGCAACTTTTGAATAAGTGGCCATACTTCTTCGTCCTTCTTCCATTCATCCCTTGCTTCGTTTATCCAATCTGTTTGGATAATAGAAATAGCACAAAACAATGCTTCCACATCCTCATCCTTAAAGAGTCTTCCCATTCGGTAAGGTCGCCATTTTTTAAGTGCATGTAGTATTTTCCAACATTTCCTTCTCATAAATAGCTTGCTTGAGATGTAGCAGTAAAAATACCCAATCACCTACATCAAAAAAATTTTCACTACAATGTTGATCTACCTGTTGTTTCGTTTGATTTTGCACCGAAGTGGCGTTATCCTTCAAAAGTTGGAGAACTTGTTGTTGATACTCGATCTGATACTTCACTGCTTGAACCTTTTTCTTCTTGATATGTCCTTCTATCTCTAGAGTTTTAGGAGTGGTAATTTCTTCCAATCCTTTAAAAGATATGGTCGGATTCATTTCTTGATGCTCGATGTGATCTTTCACTTCTTGAACATTTTTCTTCTTGATATGTCCTTCTATCTTGATAGTTTGAGGAGTGGTAATTTCAACCAATGAATTACAAGATATGGTTGGATTCATTTCTTCTTTCTCGATGTGATCTTTCACTTCGTGCACCTTTTTCTTCTTGATATGTCCTTCTATCTTGAGAGTTTGAGGAGTGGTAATTCTTGCCAATGCTTTACGAGATATCGTCTGATTCATTTCTTCTTTCTCTGGGGTGGGGTCCTCGCGTATATCTTCTTCTTTTGATGTTTCTTGATCCTTTTCTTCCTCCTCTTCATATTCTATGTAAAATAATTTCTTCTCACCACACTTATGACCTTTAGTGCATTTGCTATCACAATTGTAACAAAGCCCTTTTTCTCTTTTTTCTTCCAATTGTTGTGGCGTAACCCTTGTAGGTTGTGGAAGGCTAGGAGAAACAACACTTCCATCTTTATAGTTGTGAGGGGTACGCTTCCTGGTTTCCATAATTTTACTTTCCACTATGTCACAAAGCCCTTTTACTCTTTCCAATTATTGCGGTGTTGCTCTAAAGAAGGTGTTGCTCTTTGTATCCTCATAATGTGCTATCATTTCCTCCGTGAAAATTGACCACGTAACAAGTTGTTTACGAGAACAAAGCCCTTTGTACCACAAAAATTGATCTGGTTCTAAATATGAAGATGCAATACATACCTTTTGTAACAGTTGTACACCATGTAGATCAAAATATTGCTCCATCTGAAGTATCCAATTTACCGGATCCTTGCCATCAAACTTCCTCATCTTGATTTTTCTTGATTTTAGGAGCTCGACCTTGAAACGGCTGTAACTCTGTACTTTCAAAT
The DNA here is from genome assembly GCA_031772625.1 of Pinus tabuliformis. Lineage (NCBI taxonomy): Eukaryota > Viridiplantae > Streptophyta > Pinopsida > Pinales > Pinaceae > Pinus > Pinus tabuliformis. The sequence goes on along the minus strand of CM062813.1, from coordinate 767,840,459 downwards.
CTTTAAGTTATGAAATTGTGATGTATAGTATCCCTCTGTGTCCTCTTTCCAATGCCACTAGTCTGATCCAAATTGGATTCTCTAAGAAAGAGTTATGCACAATCTCCCAAGATGACCTAATTATAGACCTTTCCAGAAGAGCGAAATTGCATGAAGTTCCACGTGTCATTGTTTTGACCTTTGGATTTGAAAAATTCATACAAGAAACTACAATCTGTCCTCTTTCTGTACCTTCTTACGAAATTTCAATCCGATCCCAGAGAGAAAGTTATGACAATTTTCCCCAGGTCACTTGTTTGGAATGTAATTTAGGAGTCTGCAAAAAGACCAACTTCCGCAGATCATATCTCCGCAAATATAGTGCAAAAAGCTCTGAAATTCGGACCCGAGGTTCAACGCGATTTCTTCTCAAATGGGTTTTCTTTGCAACTTCTGAAACGTTGCAGAACAAAAGTTATAGCGAAAATGCCACGATGACCTATTTGGAGCAGCAAAACCCTAGAATCCAAAGCTCTGATACCAAATGTTATGAAACGAGCTCAAGAAAAGATAGAAAAGATAGATCAACGCCTTAGAATTCAGCCTCTTCGAGGGGGCAACCTTCTTTACATTACATAAATGAACAATTCTTCGATGATACAAATGAAAAGACCTCCTTTCTATATATAGGAGTCTAAGGGGTCATAACATAATCAGAGCCGACATAACAATAATAATGTAAGGGCACAATAATAACAATAGTGGACTTCTATGTGGCACAATAGTAACAATATGGGCACTACATGGGTACATCAATATAATAAGTGGGTTGTACTAATAATAATAAGGGGTTACACTAGTAGTATAGGGGCCTAACAGTAAGATGAACATGTTGCAAAGTTTTAAGCAAAAACAATTTATAGTTTTTAAGAAATTAAGCACATCACATACATCCATTTTGCTTATATCTCAAGATCCATGCATCAGATGAATCTAGCTTTTGGTGTGGAGAAGCATTAAAATAGTAAAAACGTGCTCACAAAAATTTCATCAAAATCTAGTTTGTACTTTGTCAAAATTTGGTTAACAAAGTTTGTTACTACACCTGTAATAGTTTGATGCAACTCTTGTAGAAATTTATTTGTTATATCTTGGGATGTGTGCAATAGTATACTACGATTTTTGGTAGATAAGAACATTTAATAGTGATAAACACACCAACCAAAAATAACCTCAATCTAAAGTGTTTTTTGCATGAAATGCCATTTTCTTTAAATCCACTACAACTCAATGTACAAATTGTTGCAACTCCACCAAGCTACTTTTGAAGATCCACACAAGGAGTCGATTATAATAGAAAGGACACAAAATAGATGCAATAAATTCCCAAGAAAACATCAACACTGCCACACAAGAACCAATGTTGAACATAGCATAAAATGAATCAATGCTACCACACAAGAACCAATATTGGATATGGAAGGCAAAGTTGCTCCACAAGAACATGTTGTGGGCATAAGAGAAATGATCAAGGTCAATAGAATTATTTTAGTGGAATCATTCATGGAAGGAAAGACTTGGAAAAACAACAAGAAAATCATCCAAGGTAAAGGGAAAATTGTTGGCAGAGTTATTGGGTTGTAACATAGTGGAAGTTTTTGCAATAAATAGGAAAGCTTGATGCACTTGCAATCTTAAAAAACTTGAACAACAATCTCTGTCGGGGGGGAAATGTAAAATGATGAGGGTGCCATCAAGAATAGGTGACTCTTTGTTGTCAACTCTACCATGTTTGCATGAGGACATGCAAAAAAGTAGGTGTGGAGAGATGTTGGGTCAAGAAATTGCCATCTTTTTCACCATTCTAAACAACCATTTTTAGTCATTTTATCACACTTCTTTGTTTGTCTATTACCCATCTTGTTGGGTTTCTTCATAAATGTGCCATAATAACCTTATGAGTGTTAAACTAATTAATTTTCATTATTTCCCTTTATATTTGATGAATTAGAAAAGATTATTGTTGGTTGTACTAATGATGGTTTTCCTAGTGTTGTTCATGTGGCTCCTATGCAGTTACTGTAACTAACCTTCATGGTTGGCATATCTATGCAGCTCTAGGAGAAATTTTGGAAAATGGGTTTTGTTCCTAGGGATGTTGACATGAATTTATGTTACCTAAATCATACCTAGGTTGACTCCATAAGGTTCCAACTCATGATCTACAGTTCGGACAACTCATGCCAGGTAGAATTGGGTAACTAACTTCAAGCACAATTTCTAGAGAAAAAAAGACACATCTGGAAAATATAAGATATGGGATTTGTCTAGAACATCCCCAATTAAGTTATTGGAAATCAATTTATCCTAAAAGTGTGGGATTTGAGAGCTACACGGGAAGATATTTCATGTTGCTAATGTTGGAAAAATAACAATTCAAACATAGCAACCAATTAGCAACTAAAACAACTTCAACCCATCCTCAAATGGTTTCATGATATATCAGTCCAATGTAATTAAATTTTGGGTTTTTTACCAACTAAGATCTTCCAAAACAAGCAAACACAATATCTTGTAAATCTATCCATAACTTCTATATTCTAGATTTGGGGGAATTGGTTCCAATTCGTCCCCTTGTCTCTTTGTATCAAATGTATGGACTAAAGGTAGGTTGGGGGGGCATCATCATTTTCAAATTGTGCATCTTGTATTTCATTTCCAAAGCTAATGCAATCTCCTATGAGTTTGTGGTCCATTTATGATTCTTTGTGTTAGCCCATGAGTTGTGATTTTACTATATCCATGTTAAGGAGGAAGGGCCCTCCTCTTTAACAGGGATCATTGTGTCTGTAGATATATTTTAGTTTTTTTACTTTAATTTACGTATAGGATATGCTTTTTTTAATTTTTGTTACAATTTCAATTCATCGTTTTTACAAATCCTTGTTGATATGTTGTCATTAATGTTGGTTAAGTTGGCTTGAAGAATATTTACTACAGATTGTTCATGTGTTGTCATAATTACTCATGGATCAATCCTTATTGATTGTGTGTAGCTATTCTTGTTCAATTGTTGCTATAGATTTATCATCCATCGATATAGGATATTAGTTAGTTGGTGTTACCACCAATACAATGTGTTATGTAGTTGATGAGCTAGTTGATTTCTAATTGTTAGCATAAGCATTGATAGTTTTATATGGTTGTGATTGAATGACTTTGTGCAAGCAAAAAGTTGATTTCAATTAATGTTATTTATTTTCTCTACAAGAGTGATGTTAGAGTAGATGAATAGGAAATCCAAGTGAAATTGTCCTCTTTCAAGAGAGGGAGCGATCTGCAATCTGAACTAGGGTTTGGCAGCTGGTAACCATGGTGGGTCGTGGAGGAGGGAGTTCTGCTCCCTCCTACAGTTAAATAGCTGCGAACAGAAGCAAGGGAACTGGTCTACATCGCTTCAAGAAACCACCGGAGGTGATAACTGAGGATACTAACACAGGAAATATCAAACCTCACAGACAGAAAGAAAATCATGAGGAAGATAGCAGGGAGAAAAGGAAAGAGGGTAGCAGTCAGAAAGTTGCACCTATGAGTGCGACAGGGGTCTGTAAACCCAAGTCGACCATTATTCCTCGGGTTGTTTTAAGTGACCCAGCGCTACAGGTGCACAGAGAACACATGGCGGAACACACAGTTATATGCAAATTTATGGGGATTTGGCCGACGGAAAAGGCCTTACACGTATGGATAAGGAACCACTAGAAACCAAAGGGGTAAATAAACCTTCACCTTGGATCCAAGGGCTTCTTTACTGTGGTGTTCACGAGCTTAGAAGATAAAGACAGAGTGTTCGAGGGAGGACCCTATTTTTACGTTGTTGCAGGCCTTTACATGCGACCATGGGTGATGAACTTTGTCCCAGAACGAGAAACGTTCACTTCAGTACCAGTATGGATAAGACTATACTCCCTTCCTTTAGATTATTGGTTGTCAGAGTCTTTAAAGGCTATCGGTAATAAACTAGGGCATTTTATAAAAATATCGGATGTGACTCTAAGAGGTAAATACACCTCTTTCGCCCGGATCTGTGTGGAAATGGACTTATCTGGGGCACTTCCGGACGAGATCATTTTAGAAGTATATGATGAAGAATGGGTGCAGGCGGTGGACTATGAACATGTCCCATTCAAATGCCATAAATTCCATGAACACGGGCACCTATACATGGACTTCCCATCAAACAAACTGGAGAGCAACACAAAAACCACCACAAGCAAAGATCCCGAGGGTTTCACTAAGGTGGGGGGCAAAGGGAAAGGAGGAAAACGGTACCAAAAGAAAATCAATGAGGATGAGCAACCAAGCCACAACAATTTCAAAATCTTAGAAGAAGAAGATGGAAACAACGAGGCAAACCAGGAAGCGGAGACTAATACCAATGAGAAGGATAGGGATGCTAGCATGGAGGATATACTAGAGAATAGCCAGCAAAAGGATGATCTACCAAGCATTGTGGAGCTCAATAGGGACCATGAGATGACCCCAAGTGAGGCGGGAACGGAGGACCATGAACTACAGGAGATTCTTGAGAGGGAGAACTTAGATCTAGAAAAGTTTCTGGAGCAGGGTATTGCCAAAGGGGTTGACTCCTTGCCAAAGGAGGAGTTTGACAGGGTTCAACAGATCTTCCTCTAGAGATCCCAATCGAAGGGCTCTGGAGTCAAGAGAAACCATGACAGCCAGGAGAATAGAGGGATGAAAACAATGGAGGAAACACCGGGGCACTCTTCCAAGAATCCAGGTAGGAAAAGAGGAAGGAAAAGACAGAATGAGCTGCTGACTGAATGTGGAAAACTCATGATTAACTCAGGTAAGATGAGAGATCTCACCAGCTACTCCTTTACAAACCTTTCTTAATGAAGCTCATAACTTGGAACATTAGGGGCAGTAGAATAAAAGAAGAAAAACCAGATATGGTTTTTATTCAGGAAACTAAGTGTTTAATGGACAAGATCAGAGAAATACAAAGTAAATGGTTAAGCAAGTATGAGTATCTAGAGGTTAAGGTAGATAACTCGGCAGGAGGGATTCTTACGCTTTGGGATCCCCAGAAACTTGGAATCCTGGATGCGAAAGTGTCCAAGAACTATCTATCACTGGTGATTCAGCCTTTGGGTGATAGGGAGACTTACATGATTACAAATGTCTATGGTCCTCAAAAACTAGAAGACAAACTCAAGCTTCTCACCTCCCTTAAGGAGCTAAGAGAGAGATATCCTGATATGCCATGGATTCTGGCAGGGGATTTCAACATGATCAAATCTCTTACAAAGAAGAAAGGTGGCACCAGACACTAGGCAGAGTCTCTGTTGCCTTCCTGAACTTCATAAATAAAATAATACTAGTGGATGCTGAAACAATAAATGGCACTTTCACCTAGAACAATAAGAGAGGAGGGGCTTCTCAAGTTGCCTCTAAACTAGATAGATTCTTAATCTTAGAGGACCTCCTTCTCACAGGCCTTGACATGACAGCTCTAATCCTTCCCTTTGGAGGCTCGGACCACTGGCCTGTCCAGCTTGAAGCCACATTTATAGGTACACCAAGGAACAGACCTTTTAGGTTTGAAAATGTCTGGCTCTCTCACCCGGACTTCACCAGCAATATTGACATATGGTGGATGGAAGATTTTCCCATTCAAGGCACTAAAATGTTTATGCTGCAACAAAGACTTAAACACATCAAATCTAGACTCAAAGATTGGAACAAAAAAGAGTTTGGTAATATTTTTAAAGCCAAAAGAGAAGTTGAATAGAAACTCCAGGGGATTAATCAGATCATAATCACAGATGGTTTTACCGAGGAAAGGAAAACTCAAGCTGACTCTCTTCAGAAGGAATGGGAAGATAGGTGCATCCAAGAGGAGATATTCTGGAGGCAAAAATCTAGAGTGCAGTGGATTAGAGAAGGGGAAAAAACACAAATTTTTTTCATAAATCAACTTTGGATCACAGGTCAAATAACAGAATTTAAAAACTCAGATATTTTCAAGGGAAAGAGCTTGTCTCCCACAAAGAAATGGAATTTGTCCTAGTACAACACTTCCTTAGCATTGCAAAGGAGCCTCTCTTAGACAGGTCATGGTTCATTAACAATTTCATGAAGTACATTCCCAAGCTTGTAACAAGGGAAGACAATCACAATCTTAACAGGCCAGTGTCTGAAGATGAGGTCAGTGAAGTTATCAATGAGATGCAAAATGGGAAAGCTCCTGGCCCGGATGGATTCAATGTGGACTTCTTCAAGGCATGCTAGAAAACAGTCAAACAAGACATCCTTGATGTAGTGGAAGACTCCAGAAGATCCAGAATGGTTTTGAAGGCTCTCAATGCCTCTTTCATAGCTTTGATTCCAAAGCAGGAAAAAGCTATGACACCGGACAGATTCAGACCCATAGCTTTATGTAATGTGGTGTACAAGATTATTTCCAAAGTGATCGCTAACAGACTCAAGCCACTTCTTCCAGCTCTTGTCTCAGAGGAGAAAACTGGTTATGTGGAAGGAAGATAGATTCTCAATAACATCATACAAGCTCATGAGATGGTACACTCTCTTAAAAGCAATAAGCAAGCTGGTATGATTATACAGCTTGACCTAGCAAAAGCTTATGACAAGCTAAGCTGGTCTTACATCAGGGAAATGCTAAGAGCTTATGGTTTCGACCATAACTAGATTAGATGGGTTATGGCCCTGGTATCCACGGCTAGCTTTTCAATCCTGCTTAATGGCTCACCCTCCATAACCTTTCTACCTTCTAGGGGTCTCAGACAAGGAGATCCGCTTTCCCCCTTTCTCTTTGTGCTCATGATGGAAGGACTAGGCAAAGTGATAAAAAGTGCAAGTGTTGAAGGAAGAATCCAGAGATTGAAACTAACCATAGATGGAGCTGCTTCAATTCACCAACAATTTGTGGATGACACTATGTTGCAGGGAATTCCCACAATCAAGGAAGCCAAAGCTTTTAAACAAATCTTGAACAACTTTACTATGGCCGCTGGTACAGAGGTAAGCCTTGACAAATCAAAAGTTTTCTTTTTTAACACTGACATTGTTATTCAGAGAAACCTCACCATAATTCTAGGGTTTCAAAGGGATCAGTTACCTTCTAAGTACCTTGGAATCCCTCTTACGGACAAACCTCTAAGTAGGGGAGTGTGGGAGCTGGTAATTAACAAACTTCAGGATAGGATCAGGAAATGGACACACAAATCTTTGAATTTGGCAGGGGGCCTTGTGCTTACAGAGGCTATCATGCAGGCCATACCCATTTTTATGATGTCAGCTCTTCCTGCTCCTAAAGGAGTTATGCAACAAATCAGGAACATTCAAAGAGATTTTCTTTGGGGCAAAGGGGAAGAGAAAAAGAAATGGGCTTTGGTAGCTTGGGACAAGATCTGCAAACCTAAGGCCCATGGTGGTTTGGGGCTTCATGACCCTGAAACCCTCAGCAGAGTTTTGGGTGCTAAACTTTGGTGGAGGTGGCTTAAGGAATCGACAACCCCTTGGGCCAAGCTTTGGAAACAGAAATACACAAATAATTGGCAGGAGAGGGATCATATTCAAATGTCTAGGCTTATCAAGGGCTCCCACATTTGGAATCTGGCTTGGGAAAACAGAGCCATTGTCCAGCAGCACAGCTTCTGGGAGATCCGAGCTGGGAACCTAACAAGATTCTGGGAGGACAACTGGTAGCAGGAACCAAATTTGTTTAGGGCAGAACTAACCACTCTCAAGAATGACACTGACAACAAAGGCTTATGCATGGTAAGTGACTTTTGGGATCAGGCAAGGAACAATGGTAAATGGAGAATATGGAAGGATCTGGGCTACAGTGAAGAGAGCCCTTTGAAAGCTCAGGCAGGCTCTCTTGCTCGGGACTTGGAACAGAGGAAGATTTTGGTATCATCATCGTCTGACCAACTGAGATGGGGAAGAAACACAGAAGGTAAATTTAACCTCAAAGAAGCTAAATGAATAGCCCTAGGGTTTGATTATCAAAACCCTGATAAGGTATGGAAGGACCTTTGGCAGCACCAGCATTGGATGAAAATAAAGTTGTTTATGTGGTTGGTTCAACAAAAGAAAATTCTAACTTGGGAAAATCTTCTAAAAAGGGGTTTTGTTGGCCCATCCAAATGCCATCTATGTGGTTCACAAGAGGAGACAATGGAACACTTACTCAACCTCTACCCTTTTACCTCTTCCTTGTGGGATTGGGTGGCCTCAATCTTCAGGCAGACTAACAGGGACAGACTCAGTATTACCAACACCTTGAAGAATTGGAGAAAAGACTTCTTAGGCAATGAAATCATCAACAAAGCTTGGACTCTGGTTCCAAGCTTCTTAATCTGGGATGTTTGGAAAGAACACAATGGCAGGATTTTCAAGAATAAAACTGGCTCAACCCAGAACATTATTGCACAAATATTAAGACAGCTCAAAGACATTGTTGGAGCCCTTTTAGGAAGACCTCCTGAGGACCCTACTCTACCCCAGGACGCTCGTATACTGTTGCAGTTGGGTCTCAATTCGCTAGTTCCCCAGAGCATAAACAAGGGTGTGAGACAGATAAATGCTAGTAAAGACATCTGGCAACCTCCTCCTCATGGTTTCTTGAAATTCAATATAGATGGAGCCTCTAAAGGTAACCCAGGGATGGTTGGTTTTGGAGGGGTCATCAGAGATGAGTAGGGGTGCATTAAGGTTATCTTTCACAGTCATTTGGGGACTGCCACTAATAACATGGCAGAGCTCATGGCCTTAGAGCAATGCCTGGAAATACTGATCGAGTCAAATTTACATAATGCCATCATTGAAGCAGACTCTGAATTGATTATTAATGCGGTCAAGAAGATTTGTAATGGAAAAGCACCGAGAAAAGTTTCAAAACATTGGTGGCTTTTGCAGGTCTTTCAGCGCATTCATACCCACCTACAAACCCTGAGAATGGTTAGCTTCATTCACGTGCGAAGGAAAGCCAATATGCTAGCTGATCATCTGGCGAATGAAGGAGTGTTATGCAAAGAAAGTTACAGCAGGTATGCTTGGGATTCGACACCCTCCAGAAAATTGCGTGAGGATTGTCAAACACAAGCAGCCAAAGACATGGAGAACTACCAGAATATTAAGAATGAACAAGAAATAAGACCAGTGGAAGCAGGAGTGAGCGGAAGCGAAAGTCTTTCTTAACCGTTGATCCCTCAAAAATGTGTAAAACAGAGCTTTCTACAGGGAAGGGGCACTTGGTAAACAACAGGCTTCTTAGCAGGTCGCCAACCACAGATCTTGATAGCCTTCGCCATCGTATGGATATCGGGTGGGAAAGTGACCAAAGGTTAACTAATCAAGCGGACCCAAAGATTTTAGATCAGCGGTTCATAATCTTCATTGGGTCCGTAAAAGAGGGTAAAGACCATGCAAGTTTCCGATCCGATATCGCGGAGGACCATCAGATCAACCGGGACCTAATCGTATGGATTTCAGGTTCTAAAAGTAATCGAAGGTTAAGTCTCAGACCGGACCCGAACATTTATAAACCAATGGCTCATAATATTTATCGGGTCCGTGAACCGTGTAAAAGGGGTGCTTGTTGCCGAGGCGATAGTGTTCGTGACCGTCGGATCTTACGGGATCCGGATCGAAGGGACATCGAGTTTCAACATGGGAGGAGGTTAAGGCCAAGAACGGACCCGAAGTTTTATACATTGACAGTTTATTTACCCTGTCGGCTCCGTAAAGCTGGTAAAGGTCACGCATATCTCCAAAGCGATTTCTTTAACAACCATTGGATCACAAGAGGTCTTATCAAATGGCCATCGGGTTGGATAATGGGTGGAGATTTAGATGTAAGGCTAAGGCATAAGGTTTCGGGTTTGTTTCGAGTTAGCCCTTGTTGGTCTTTACACTTGTAAAGACATGTAATATATGTAATATTTATTGCAGTTAATAGAAGGCTCCACTCTTACTTGACCAAAAAAAAGATGTTAGAGTAGATGAATGTTATTTTATTCTGCAAGTGTAATTTCATTCCCAACATAATTGTGTCTAGATTGTCATTTTCATGCAAGTGTGGGTTTGATAATGAGACTTTTGTTGAATTGATTTCCATTCCTACAAGTGTGAAGAGTTACAACAATCTTGGTTTGATTAAGTGCCAAGTCCTTGTGGAGGAAAGCTTAGCGATAATTAGGAATTAGTCATTGTTAGTTAACAATTGTTGCATGCATATATTGTGCATTATAACCTTGAAATAAGCATACTTACCTAATTGATAAGTTATGTGTGAACAATTGACTTATTTTATTAAGACAATTAATTTGCCTAACAAATGAAAGTTCTGAAACAAGACAATGTTAGTCAGAATTAGGAATTACATTCCCCCACCATTGGGTTGGGAGGAATTCTCCAAATATTACCCCAACTTAGAATTAAATTTGTTTGAAAAGAAGAAGTGTCAAGTTGAAATTTTTTAAAATTGTCTTGTTGAGATGGAATATCTTAGATTAGGGAAGGGTTATGTTAAGAGGTAGAAACTTGGATTGGTATTAAATTCCATGTTATGCACCCATGTTCTTATACCTTAGTAGAAGTGGAGAATTAGAAAATTATGCACAATCATGATTTAGCCATGCTACAATCAACCTACTCAAAGCACCATAAGGAACTAATATGAAGGCGAGTTAGTGCTTGAGTCAATACAAGGTTTCAAGATGCTTAGCCCCATATATATAGTAAGCTTGATGGGAAAATTTTAAGGGATTTGTACTTGAGCAAAACACAAATGTGGTGGCATGTTAAACATGCTTGAGTGAGGTTTATTTATGCAAGTTCACCTTGTAGAAGGGTTGATAGGAGATTGTTCCATGTATGATGACTTAGTTAATAAGTTCAAGAAGAACTTGTGGAGTTAGCTTTTAACTAGAGATTAAATGTGTGCACTAATGTTAACAAGGATGAGAATTATTGATAGGAGATATGTCACAATTCAAAATTGAATTGCATGTGTATAATGGATATATAACAAGTTTCCAAACATGGATGCAAACAATGGGTACATTGTCTCATGCTAGAAGCAAGATTGATTCCCCATCCATAGTGGATGCTACACTTGTGAATGATGCAAGCATAATATTATATTGTAGTGAATGCACTTGGCAATGAATGTCGATATTAGACGCGAGACTTGCAATGGATGTAAGGATCCTATTTAGTTATGTAGCAAATGCATACTTACAACGGATGCATGGATCCTCTTTAGACAAGGTAGTGATAAAAATGGGCTATCCTATCAAAAGAGGTAGCGATAAAAATACATAGACATAACATTACAAAGAACATGGGAAGCAATAAATACATTGATTGATAATATTTAAGATTATAGTGTTGTGGAAGCACATGAGGCAGTAATAGACCAACGGGATAGTTGATATTGCAAATTACTACATCAACCAGCAATCAAACTAAAGCACTACACTAACAAATGCAAATAGATTTGTCGTGATGGTTGCTTAGCACAAGAGCAAGATGCATGGAGGTTGCCTATGGTTCAGAGGGGGGTCCCTTAGCAATGTTTTCCTTTCTAATGAAGTTGATTATTGTAATATTTCCAATTCCCTATTTCACTTTGGTAATATGGATCAAGTACGGAATCGGTTATATAATTAGTACTCTAATATTGTAACAAAATTCCCTCTAGTTGTCAAAATCTAGTGATTCATAACATCAAAGTTAGCTATAATATTAGATTAGTCCTTGTAACTATACATGTTTCTTATAAGTTAAGATTGTTGTATGCAATGTTGAAAAGAATAAATATTCTTTTCATGATATGTGTTCTTTTTTTTCACATGGAAAATATCATTATTTCTTTATCCAAGCCATTACATCAAATCTTATCATGTCGCTTACTGCAATTGAATCTGGATGGGGAGGATCTCAATCCCCAGTTGATTGATATAACCATGCTTATAGGAAAACTATATGGATTTCCATTGTCCTAATATTGGAACTTTCAAGAGAAACTATAGATCATGTAAAGTGGGGTACATTTTTGTCCATCTCACAAGTTAAATTTTCTAGGTGAGGAGGATCTCAATCCTGAGTTGACTAATATGTGTGCATTAACCATGTTTGTAGGAAAACCATATGGATTGGTGTTATCCTACTATTAGAACTTTCAAGAAAAACTATAGATCACCATGCTTGTAGGAAAACTATATGAATAACTATATAGATTGGTATTGCCCTAATATTAAAACTTTCAAAAAAACCTATAGATAAGTAAGACACATATTTTTCCATCTCACAAGTTAAATTTTCTAATTTTTCTAATAAAAAGAGTAAGTGAGATACATTTGTGTTCATTTCACAAATTCAATTTTTTAATATCTTTAAATCTATCTTAAAAAGATTTTTCTAAAAAACTTCTAAACATTTCTATTAAAAATATTTCCCAAAAAACTTTTAAACTCTTCTAATAAAAAAATAATGTAATAATGTATAATTCCACTTTTTAATTTTTTATTTAAAAAATAAAACTAAATAAAAAACGTAATTCTATTTTCTTTCATCTTTGTTTATCGATTTCCTAAATAAAAGGGCAAAGCAGCCGCATCAATGGTTGTTCCATCATCCAATGAACTGAAATGAATCAGATAGAGAAGACAAGGCTAGAAAAAATAGACCAACTTAAATAATTAACCAAAAAAAAATCCTTAACCAAAATTGTATTTATCAACTTAATGAAAAATTTTAACCCTTTAAACTTTAAAGAAGCTTTTATTCATGAACTTGAATGAAAAAATTTAATCCTTTAACGAAGCTTTTATCCTTACTGATTTTTTCCATATCTTTCTTGCTTATGCGTTGAATCTTGACAAAGGAATTTTTTAATAAAATGTTGACATACAGTGCATTACAACCCTTACTAAAACTCAGGCTTAATTGTAAAGCACTTTGTTGTAAATATGATGTACCATCTCATGAAATATTGCCATTTTGGAAAAGGGATATCCTTTTCTACTATATTTATAAAATTCTTTGCATATTTGCCTGACTGCGGTTCACAATAGTGGAAGTTATAATTGAGCCTCAAGCTTGGGCATTACTTAGTCAAAACAAATCAAATTATCATGGTAGAGGTGGCGAAGTTACTCTACATGGAAGCCTGAACATTCAAATTTGCCTCCCCACCTGTAAGAGAAATTCATTGGTAATTGTAAGATTAAAAATGGCATTAAAATGCTACACAACAAATCAAATAAGGGTAAACTTTAACCTTGATATTCTCTCCTCTTTTGGTAGCTGTATTTCAAGTTCCTCCTCAAGTGGATTAAAGACCAAGTCTAGCTTTTCTTCAGTGACTTCACTTAAAGAAGGAGGATTCCACTGCAACAAGTAGAATAGTGTGAGAAATTATGTTAAAACATATCCAAGTGAAATGAGAACATAACTGATAATGTGTATTAGGTACTTGTATGATAACATTATTTTGTCATATTTCAATGAAAAAAATCTTGTGACCAAAAGTAACTAACAACAATACCACAAACCTTGGGAGAATTATCTTTATCAATAACCAGAGCTCGGATACCCTTCACAAGACACAGCCAGGCGAGATATTTTATCATTTTGGACTATATATATTGCTTCAGAATAGGCAATCAAACAAGACAGAGCCAAGCAAGATGAGTTATTATCCTAAAAAATTGAAATATTGTTTTAATGCCAACAGTGAAAGAAAGCATTCTAAATCATACCTCATAGATATCTTTGGATATTATTCCTCTCAACGTGTTTACGGTGAGACGGAACTCCTTTTTAAGGCATTCAACGAGTGTTTGTTTGCGTGCTTGTCTAACCTGTAATGCAAAATTTTATAAAAGAGTGTTCTGACTATCAATCACCTTTTGTAAATTGTCAAACGTGATTGCTTTGATAATTATTATGCTTCTGAGAATATGACCATTGGAACAATATATACAATCAATTCATTTTTTTTTGTTTTCTAGCATATCCCTGACTTGAGGGATTAGCCTGTCCTTTAGGAAACCATTACCCAAAGGAATCTAATCAGTCAAAATCACTGGGGACGACACTCAACCTAGGCTACAGCAACCCTTAACATGGTAGAATTTTCAAACAGAGATTCCAATCACTTTAGCAGTATTTGACATTTACAATCAATTATTGCCAAAAAGCTAAGCCTGTATTAAACTTCTTCAGGGTGAAAAAGTTTTCATAGGGGACTCCAGGATATTTTTCTGTCACATGCATGTACAACCTACCGATAATGTGAAGTGCACTTACGAGACACCATGTGTCATCAAATGGATGAGATTAATGAAATCCATATCTGGAAAGGATAAATTTGTTTGTTCCATGAATCATGCTTCAATTGGCCTTGAAAATGAATGGAGTAGGCAATTTTATAATGACGCAACTGAGATGATTTCGTACAAGAAGAGATGGGAAAAGTGTCTCCTTTCTAAGTGGCCTGAAACAATGTTAAAGAGAAACAAGAGGTACACATTACAGAGAATAATGTCCCATCTCCATAAGTTCTACTAATTATTGTCAATGAAGTAGGTGCCAGGTGATAAGGGCCCAAGAGAAACATAATATCGATTTTGGTTGAACATTTCCCTTTGGATTGTAATTTTGCATTAGATTTGTATGGTTAAAATGCAACTTCAAACAATAGTCAATACATATCTGAGCGTGAAAACTGTAAAGAGCAACAAGGCATAATATAGGTTCCTAGTCCTACTATGCGAAAAGCTAAAAACATGGCTTAGATATGATGCATGTTGAATATAAGGCGGATGCAGATCTGACTGATGGTGCTTTCTCCAACAACTTGGGAAAGCCGGATGACATCAAATGACCATGCAAAGCAGGCTGCTTAACCTCTTCTCAAGAATCGGCAGTGAGGCCTGCACTGATTGCAAAAATAATGGAGTGTTTTTTCTAAAGGCTTGGGAAAGCATCAGCTGATATGCAACTAGGGCAGACTGAACAGTCTCTCCCTTTGAAAGTTGTCCAAGGAAAAGGACACAATAAGTCAGACTAGATATCTGATTGAAAATACACTAGACCGTGGGGAAGAAAGAGATTACCGATCGTAATGTCATCTTCAAACCGGTCGGAGAAGATCTCTTTAGCTTCTGAATAGTGTCTTTAATCCATTCATTGCGCTCCATATTGCTCTCTGCTGTCTGCATGATAAAGTAGCGTTGCACATAAGTTTCACATACATGACAATAGTAACCGCATTGGAAGATAATTGGCTATATACGTAGTTGCATTAACAGGAAAACTAATCTCAAAGGAATTCTCTGAAAATATTTGCATGTCTATGGTACAGGGGAAAAAAAATCTAATGTCAAAGGCATTCTTTGAAAGTTTAATGAGCGTATTTGAATTTTGCATGTCTATGGTAAAGACCAGAGAGGGGGTGAGTATAAGAATCTCACTAAAGTTTCTATGATCTCCTCTACGGTATCCTTGGAGAAGCATTTGTCAATCAAAGAAAGTCTGCATAGACAGAAATATCTGTAAGACTCCAGCTATGTGTGGAATCCATAACAAAACAAAACAAAAAACGCAAAACAGAACACAAAATGCTTCCATTTGTACTACTACTCGTCCAGAAATTGATTTTTTCTTACTTATACAAGATACTTTTCTCCCCAGGATGGACTTGAAGCGAAAATTCTTCAATGGCTGCTTTGACAATGTTCCTATCTCCAGAGTTCAAATCAACCAAGCGTTTCTCCAATTCTTCCAATTTCTGATGTAAACATAATACCGTGAACATCTTACAAAATAAAAATAGCACTGCTTCAAATGGAGAAGATTTACATTGAACTTGTACTATAATACACTAAGCAAAGGGACTTCAACAAATTCGGTAAAAGCAGGACCTTGCTTCATGACATGTGACCAGAATATTTATGTAACCCCATTCACTGTCAATCCAAAGCCCCATGGACTAAAGACATTAATATTTAAAACACACATTTCATAAATGATTTCCAAGCAGCATATATCCTTTTCTACTTTTGAAGGAATCTGAACTAACACAAAAGAAGTACCTCTGATGGAATATAAGAAGTACCTCTGATGGAATATAATGAGTGCCGAGACCAGTTGAAATCATTTCCACACCATCAAGTCGTGCACCTGTTAAGGCCAGATACTCCCCTACATTTTTATCAACCAAAACAGAATAAAAGCCGGGTTATCTCAAGAGAAAAGGATACTACCAAACAAAATATCGAACACACACTTTCCCTCGTGTTACTTTCTAATCACAAGTATGTAACTTCTAGGAAAGATGCTTGTAGCATCCCTAAACTTTTACATCTTAATATCCATGTTACATCATATTGACTAGCCACAGCAAAGCATAGTTACCAAGATGTCCTGGAAGACGTGAAAGAACGTATGAGAGACTGGCATCGGTGTGAAATCCAAAGCCAGCCTCAGGCGCTGATAAGACCTGTTACAATGTGTATCCACCAATAGATTGTTAGTCTCAGTAATTTTTCATGGAAGATAAATTTCTGTTCTTTTTCATACACACAAAATATGCAGTCCTTTTTTACCATTTTAAAAGAATTTTGGAAATTCTCCTTTTCATTGCATATTATAGTGCAACGGAAACTAAATCATGTAGGACAATATTATTAATTAGTAATAAAATTATTAATTAGCTGGTTGGGGAGTCACATATCTCACTGTACTGATTGACATCACACTACCTAAAACAGTCCCATTGACCTACTTCAGTGGTCATTTGTTGGGCATTGCCATTAATACATTTATCTTATCTTATCTGTATGTTCCCCTCCACATAAAGAATATGTTATAAGACTTTATGCATTGCAAGAATACATCATCCAAGTATAATTTCTCTCTGCAATATTCTGTTATTGTGTATATGCATTATCTCACAATGTTTACCTTTATCTCAGTCTTACATTTGGTGGCAGTTTACTTTGCTTAAAAATTAAAAGATATCTGCTAAGCGTCTGTAAGAAGAGGAAATTTTTCATTGAGGATTGAATGAACTCACAGTTTTCTCTGTGACTACTTTAAAAGTGGATGCTAATGTTAGACTTGCACCTCCTCCAATTGCAAGTCCATTAACAATTGCTACCTGAGTTAAACACACAAAAAAAGGGATGAAATCAATTTAAAAGAAACACGAAAATTAGAAGAAGAAAGCTTCCATCTATTTTTGTAAGACATGCTGGAGGCGGATAATATGCCAGCAATGGCACATTAACAATGTTCTAAATGAGCACAGTAGAAGCTGTACATTGTTTATCAATAATTTTACATGATATAAAAACCATCTAAATATTATCCTTCCCTGTAAAAATTTAAAAATAAGAGACAAGTTATTCTTCTCAACAGATTATCAAGGGTCTCGAATCAAAAATTGCATTTAAAAAAAAAAATCAAAATCCTTACCACAGTTTTCTTGTATGTATGGAGATGATACTGAAGCCAATACATTTTGTATACAGCCTCGATAGCAAGTTTGTCTGCAAAAATAGTTGAATAATCTTAAACCAAACTCGGTCTTTTCTCTCTCACAGACAGTCGCAAAGAATCAAGATACAGTCAAATCTGCGTTATCTTGAATATTTTTTAAGAATATAGTGTCGATATCTACATTTTTTACATGTATCAAACACTTCGTAGGTCAGAAAATTAATACCAAAATAATAGTCATAGTTACTGTGAGCAGAAAACCAATAAACATCTCCTGTCACTTAATTATGCAAGATAACAGTGAATCTTCTGAAACTATGCCCTTGAGTAAAGATGTCAATGTTCCAAAAGGTTGGATACCAACCTGCCTTGCCATAATAAAATACCCTCAAGTCTCCCCCAGCAGAAAATGCTCGCCCAGCTCCCTGAAAGAAATACACAAATGTTGAGATAAGTTTGGAAGTGGTACTCACAGTACTTAGATTTTGGCAATAAAACGTTGCAATCAAATACAGTGGAAAGTTTTACCTTCATGATTATCATCTCCGCGTCATTTTCTTTCTCCCATTTCTCGTAGATCTCAGCTAATCTGATTATCTGAACATCATATTAGAGGAATTATTGAAGCAATTTAAGAAAACATGTTTGTTGTAATGAGACAAAATTTGATTATCTTACCACTTCCCTGCTAATGATATTCAGTTTACGTGGGTTATTAAGAGTGATAACTCGTACACGACCTTTCTCTTCATCTAGGACATCCTGTTTGAATAGCACACCTTCTTTCAGTACAATTTATCAACAAAAATATCAGCCAGACCAGTACCATTGTTAATTCACAAGAATCTTAATTTTAATTTTTCTAAAGAAATTCGTGGACAGATCAAAAAAGACCAATGCAGCATTCCAGAGCTCACTGGAGCATTTCCTGTCAGCGCTTGATTATGTGTGTTTAAGAAAACAGTCAAATACAGCAACAACAATCTCCTAAACATGTACCAGTCAGGCTGCAGACCTAAGTATATGTCAAGAAAACTGCACACCACACAATTCAACTCATGCCCATGTTACAAGCACAAGCTGTATAGAGATAAACAGAAAACCAGAACATAGAAATCCTAGAACACAAAAAATAAAAGTGGTGCTAACAGTTATGAGAATGTTGTAAACCATTTACAGTTGCACAAAGCAAATCAGCAGCTGCAAGGTCAACTGGAACAAGTAGACATTGATTACCATCTTCAAGATGTACTACTCTAGAAGATGGGGAAGCTTTGTGTGCCAAAGGAAGAAAACATACAGTTGATAATGGAGGCTCATATCTGCAAGATTGTTGGGATTTTGGTGTCAGTAAGGCTGGATAAATTGCGAAGGTATGTATATTGGCCCAAGATACAAGAAACAGCTAGTTCTATCAGAGATTGTACGTTATGCTGTACCAGCAAGCCCAATTACAGAGAGCATGGACTATACACTCCACTTCCAGTGCCTACAAGTCCATGGGAAAGTATATTGATGGAACTTGTTGGGGGTTTCTTGAGGACAGCAAGATGGAATGACTACGTATATGTGGTCGTAGACAAGTTTAGTGAGATATCTGTACTAATGGCTTGTAAGAAGTCCACACACTACAAGGCATGAGTACAGTCTCTCCCTTTGATTGAAAACTGATTGGTATGGATGTAGGGTCTAGAGAAAAGGTGAGGGTTAGTATAGAGTCTAGACCCTTGGGTGAGCTGCAGGAATGAATGCAGGTTACCGGAAGGTTTAATGTCTAAGAGAGATCGTACAAGATCAGCGTCTTTTCACTAAGTCAGATGGCGGATGAAGGGAATCAGAGGAAGTCTATAAAAATGTGTCCACGCACTAGAAGGCACAAGTACTGTCTTTCCCTTTGATTGGAAACTGGTTGGTATGGATGTGAGGTCTAGGGAGAAGGGGAGGGTTAGTATAGATCATTGAGTATGCCACAGGAATGAACAAAGGCTACCTGAAGGACTGAGAGAGATTGTACAAGTTAAGGGTACTTTCACTCTATGGCAGATCAGGGGAATACAGATATATGGCAGCAGGAGTGAGTGAAGGTAGACAGGGTATGATTAGAAGTGGAAGATGCAATATTGTGGAATGCTTATGTAGATAGGCTGCACAAAAGCCATGTAAAGAAAGGAGGACGATACAATTGTTTGGTAGAAAAATGATAAATCAAACTCTTGAGATATTATTCAATGAACGTAAAATACCAAGCCAACTTCTTCTTAGAGCCAGAAAATACAGCCTGGTAGTGGAAAAAACTTTGGAAAGTGAAAGCCCTGAACAAAACCAAAAATATATGTGTGGTTAACAAAAATGAATAAGGTTCTAACTTGGGAAATGATACAAAAAAGAGCTAGACAGGGGCCTGGAATATGTACCCTTTGCAGAGAAGATAAAGAAACAACATCTCATCTGCTCATCATATACTAAACAAGTTTGGATAGAGGTTGAGCAGATAACAGGTGTGACACATGGTTGGATAGGTGATATAGTTGAAGAATGTTTAAGACATCGATGATGCAAGAGAGAATTAAAGGAATCACGTGCTTTGCCCTTTTTGACAATATGGAGAGTGTGGAGAGTGTGGCAAGCAAGAAATCCATTGCTCTTTGAAGAAAAAGGTATATCCTCCTTCCAAGTTACACATCAAATTAGAGCTCTAGCCACAGTTTATAGAATGCCAATTATTCAAAAGACAAGAAGACAGTTAGCAGAGCTGGTTATAAACTAAGAGCAGGCTTGGGGATATTTTCATGGATCAAGCCAAGGCACACAGAACAGGAGTAGTTCAGGATGTATTCGATGTACTTTCAAAGACAATAAAATTAAGATGAAAGCAGGATTGGGAAAAGGTTCACATAACTTCACAGAAATAATGGCTTTCAGACTTTTCTTAAAAAGTGATATGGAGAAACAAGTAAGAAATTTTTCAGGAGTGAGTGAAGGTAGACAGGGTATGATTAGAAGTGGAAGATGCAATATTGTGGAATGCTTATGTAGATAGGCTGCACAAAAGCCATGTAAAGAAAGGAGGACGATACAATTGTTTGGTAGAAAAATGATAAATCAAACTCTTGAGATATTATTCAATGAACGTAAAATACCAAGCCAACTTCTTCTTAGAGCCAGAAAATACAGCCTGGTAGTGGAAAAAACTTTGGAAAGTGAAAGCCCTGAACAAAACCAAAAATATATGTGTGGTTAACAAAAATGAATAAGGTTCTAACTTGGGAAATGATACAAAAAAGAGCTAGACAGGGGCCTGGAATATGTACCCTTTGCAGAGAAGATAAAGAAACAACATCTCATCTGCTCATTGAATGCTCATATACTAAACAAGTTTGGATAGAGGTTGAGCAGATAACAGGTGTGACACATGGTTGGATAGGTGATATAGTTGAAGAATGTTTAAGACATCGATGATGCAAGAGAGAATTAAAGGAATCACGTGCTTTGCCCTTTTTGACAATATGGAGAGTGTGGAGAGTGTGGCAAGCAAGAAATCCATTGCTCTTTGAAGAAAAAGGTATATCCTCCTTCCAAGTTACACATCAAATTAGAGCTCTAGCCACAGTTTATAGAATGCCAATTATTCAAAAGACAAGAAGACAGTTAGCAGAGCTGGTTATAAACTAAGAGCAGGCTTGGGGATATTTTCATGGGTCAAGCCAAGGCACACAGAACAGGAGTAGTTCAGGATGTATTCGATGTACTTTCAAAGACAATAAAATTAAGATGAAAGCAGGATTGGGAGAAGGTTCACATAACTTCGCAGAAATAATGGCTTTCAGACTTTTCTTAAAAAGTGATATGGAGAAACAAGTAAGAAATTTTTCAGGTTTTCGGAAAATCCACCCTAGTGATTAAATGGATGTATGGATCTGGTCAACTCCTAAACATCAATGTTGAAAATTTAGGTGACCAACTAAAGGCCATAGAAAATTCTTTTGAGTCAATTACTTTCACTCGTGTACAGAAAACAAAATAAAGATGCAGACAGGCTATCAAAATAAGGTCAACAGGTTGCTGAGGGAAAGATGATAATAGAAGAACTCAAGAGAAAGATCTTCTTCAATCTCTGAAGACTATTGTTCCTGAAGAAGTTCTGAAAGTTGCAGCATTTTGAAAAAAGATCAGAATTTGTTTGCTTTTAAATATGTAAAAGTGACGATAGATTTTCTTGCAGTATAGTTGAAGGATATAGAAAAGATTTTTCATATTTTTATTCACTTTTAAATTTGCACGAATAGATGATAGATTTTCTTGCCGCATAGCTGAAGGATACAGGAGCTGTTTCTAAGACTCTTTAAGGAAATTTAATGAAGAGCCTTTGTTTAGGCTTGGATTTCGGCAAAATAGAAGACCTTACGGATCTGTAGATGAAAGGAGGTACAAGAAGGAGGATCTTACTGATAAGTATATTAGCACAATAAGAGTGTGAATTCTTTTCGAAATGGCTATTTTTCCCTTAGAAGAAAAATAAACAAATTGAAAAAAAAAACATGTCAAGCAAACTCGTTGTGTTGGGATCAGGATAGGTTAAGGATCCAATGTTAACGTTTGCGATTTGTATCATGACTACCTTAGGTGACTTAACCTCTTCAACAGATAGACCATAGATCATCAGGTTTACTTTGGTGATTAAGGGGGCTGTCCATAGTTGATTTTATAACTACAAGCAACTAAGCCCAACTACCCTTGTTAGTCATAGTCCAGCAAAGTCAACCATTAGCATTCAGGCAGATAATACAAGTGCAATCCATTACCTCTTTTCTGAGCTTGCAACCATTAAAATTGATTTTTTCTGTTAACCTAAAAACGACCATGCCATAAGAAATAAAACTTGATGATGTACCAGTTCAATGATACCAAGGAAATATCAAAATTGTCAATTTTAGGAATCAGGGAACTGAAGATTAAAAAGCATGCTTACAGATGAATAACAACCTCGTCACTTCATAATAGACCAATCTCTTAGAAGTCTGTTTACAGAGATTCTCTCTAGCAATAGAAAAGAAAAACCTTAAAAACATAAGTGGGACCTGTATTTGACAAGTTGAATAGATCAATAGCAACCAGGATGGATCTCTCAAGCCATAGTGAGAATGTGGATGCGTAATAAAAATGGAGTTACATTCGACCACTGGGCTTTGCCAGCTTAACATCAAAGGGAATCCTAAATAAATCATTCGTCCGTGTATCCAATATAACAGAGAACTCATAGATGATATATGATGAGTGAGCTAAGATACCCACTAACTATTCCGTCAACCCCAGTGCATCTACTGACTACTAGGCAAAATCCACCACCATCCAGAGCTTCAACCAGTATATTGTGTAAGTCACCTACTGACGATGTGACCAGTCACCAAACACATCTGCTCTAATAAGAATTGGAATAAGCTAATCTTGTAACAAAAGGGACCCTTTTTCTGAAAACAAATTTGAAATGAATTAGATAGCTATTTCAAGAATGATCAGAGTTCCACCATGACTCAAGTTCTGGGTATCCTGAAATAATGCCCAGTGTTTTGCCCAATTCTAAATCAACCCAGATAGTCAAAAAAAATGATCAGAGTTCTGAATCGATCGAAACTCTGACATCTTGTATGGTGGAACTCCAGCAGCTCATGGGAAGTTTGGAACACGATTAGACAAGTCTATAAGAATCAATACGAGTTTGAATTTTATTTATCTGATTAGATTTCTGGGTTTAAACAGTATCCACACATGCGCATCATTCAAAACCATCTCTGAATTTTAATACACACTACACAAGCTCTCTCTCTCTCTGCAATGAATAGTATTGACAGAATATTAGGGACAAGAAAAGGACCTGAATGAATTGTATTAACATAATAATAGGTACAAGGATAAGACCTGAGGAGCTTGAGATTCAGGTTTGCTCTCTGCCATTGGAGCTGCCATATAAGCCTTTAAACCAGCACAAATTCCAAATGTTCTCCTGCATTGTTTCCATCATTTGGATAAAATGGCAATGATATAAACGCAGACACAGATGCTCATCCTATGAATACATTATTGCAGTAGGTGAAAAATGGCAATGATGTAAACGTAGACACAGATGCACATTTTATGAATGAATTTAGTGGTACAAGATTGCAGGAGCTGAAAAATGCAAATCGCAAAGAGTAATAGTGGGTACTGTAATATAGCCAGATACGTACCACTCAAAATTACTTGCGGCAAGAAGAGCCAGAGATGTAATGAATTGGCCTAAAAATGGCGTGAAGGAGTCTCCTTAGAACTTGCAAGAAGGGCTGTGAAATTGTTGCACTCTCATGAATTTTGTATGAAAAAGTCCAGGGGGTTGTTGGTAGAAGTCAGGGGGTTGTTGGTAGAAGTCAAGACGAGAATGACAAATAAGACTGGCAAATGGGCGACCCGCTGGTCGCAATCTACCAGCCGAAGCCTCTGTTGTGTGGTCACTTCTCACCACACACATTGAAGTGTTTTTACTTACCAAACTTTCTCACGTGTTCTTTCCCTACCAAAACGTATTTCTTGTGTTTGAAAAAACAGAAATTATTTTTAATGATACGTGTCTAACATTTTAAGAGAATAGATTGAAATTAAGATTGCATGATTTACTTATAGTGGTCTTTCCCTACCAGACATGTTGGAATTGTCGTTATCAAATATATTGGAGTTGTTTGTTTTCCTTTTTCGGAAAGAAAGTCGTTAAAAAAACCAAAAATATTTTACTGAAAGTCGTTTAAAAAAACCAAAAATTACTTTAATGATATGGATCTAAAAGTTTAAAACAGATTATTGAAATTAAGATTTGCGTTTAATATGGGTAGATCTCACATAGAAAATGTAATATTTAATATTTTTAATTTAATGTCTATTTTATTTCAAAATTAATCTAATTAGTATTATATATAAACACAATATAAAATTAAAATATAAAGAGGTTTACGAACACTCAAAAAATAGGTATGATAAATAAATAAAAATATAAATAAATTAGAGGTATGATAAATAAATAAATAAAAATTTATATTTATTTCAGAGATACGGTAAAACAATAAAAATATAAATAAACTAGAGATATGGTAAATAAATAATACTTCATTTTATATTTACTCCATAAACCTTTTTACATTTACTAAAACACAAAAAAAATTATTTAAGTGAAGTCGATGGCCCAAATACCATATTTATAAAAGAGTTACGGTGAATAAATAAAAATATATCAAATAGGATTATAAATCAACCTCTAATTATATAACAAGCCTATGGGTCAAATACCATGGTAAATAAAAGAGAAATGATAAATAAATATAAATATAAATAAATAAACGATAGGTATGGTTAATAAATAAAATATATTTTTATATTTACTTCATAAACCTTTTTATAATTACTAACACTCAGAAAGAAGTTTTATTTAGGTGAAGCCTATGGGCCAAATTATTATTAATACCATGCAAAAAAACATTATTAACCCTAATATAATATTATATTAATATTATTATTATTATTAAATCTAATGATGATGATGATAGTGGTTAACGTCCACTGAGACCAAATTGGTCTATCGGACCTATAATTTTCTTAGTTTTTAATTGTCTAGCTCCTCATCTTTCTTGGCGAGATTGATGCTCTAGCTTTCTTCTTTTTTCTCTACGGTCTTCCAA
This sequence comes from Pinus tabuliformis, assembly GCA_031772625.1. Taxonomy (NCBI): domain Eukaryota; kingdom Viridiplantae; phylum Streptophyta; class Pinopsida; order Pinales; family Pinaceae; genus Pinus; species Pinus tabuliformis. The sequence goes on along the minus strand of CM062813.1, from coordinate 767,815,218 downwards.
CTTCTTGTATCTTGCATCTCCTTCATCTCTTCTGGTTCTTGGGACATTGGTGTCTTAGCTTCGCGATCTATTGTGTTCGTCCTCTTGAAGATAGACAGAGAAGAAGTTTGGTCTAGGAGATCTGCTTTGCTGTTAAATGAAGATTTATTTTGTGCGGTATTCGAATCCTCATAACTGTTGATGCTTGAGGGGTTGTCGAGTTCACTTTTTTGTTGCTGGGCGGGGCTTTCTCCCTGCTTGTCTTGAGAGTTGTTTCTTTCATATTAATGTATTATAATATTAATATTATTGAATTTAATAACTTTAGATTAATACAATATTTATTTGTTATATTATAATATATCATGATATATATAAACTGTAGATATATATGGGAGGGAAGAGCAAAGTCATAGAGTGATAAAGGAGGAGAGATACAAGGAGTGACAAGGGAAAGATTGAGATAAAGTGAAGGAGAGGGGAGAGGAGGAATGAAGAGAGAGAGAGAGGGAGAGGAGTGAGAGAGGTAGAGAAGGGTAAGAGAGGGAGAGGGAGACACAAAGATGGATGGGGGGGAGAAGGAGAGAGGGAGGGAGATAGTGAGAGGATTGGAGGGCAGAGAGAGAGAGAGAGATGGGGGAAGAGAGAGGAAGGTAGGAGAGAAAGGGAGAGAGAGGAAGGATGAGAGAGAGGACATGTGAGAGAGGAGGAGAGAGGGAGGGATAGAAAAATGGAGTTGGAGGGGGAGAGAAGAAGAAAAACATAGAATTAGAAGTGGAGAGAGAGAGGGAGTGACAAGGGAGAGATGGAGAGAGAGTGTGTATGTTTAGGGGTGAGATAAAGAGACAAAGAAGGAGAGATAGAAATAAAAGGGGAGAGAAGGAGAGAGAAGGAGAGAGGGAGGGATATAGTAACATAGTTGGAGAGAGACAATGAGTGACGGGGGAAGAGAGAGGATTGGAGAAAGAGAGAGAGAGAGAGTGATGGGGAAGAGAGAGGAAGGTAGGAGAGAAAGGGAGATAGAAGAAAAACGAGAGACAGAACTTGAGAGAGAGGAGGAGAGTGATGGGGGAAGAGAGGGAGGGATAAGGAGATGGAGCTGGAGGGGGAGAGAGGGGGGGAAGAAGAAATACATAGAGAGTGAGAAGTGGAGAGGGAGAGGGAGTGACAAGGGAGAGATGGAGAGAGAATGGGTATGTTTGGGGGTGAGATAAAGAAGGAGAGATGGAGAGAATGGGGGAGAGAAGGAGAGAGGAGAGAGAGAGGGATATAGTAACAGAGTTGGAGTGTGAAGAGAGAGAGAGAGAGGGAAGAAGATTTCTTGCACTAGATGCATTGATTTCACTGTAGATGTTGATTTCTAATAATATTTGATTGCTTGCACTAGATGGATTTATTTCAATGTAGATGATTTCTAATCCTATTTGATTGTTTGCACTAAATGCATTGATTTCAGTGTAGATGGTGCTTTCTAATCCTATTTGATTGCTTCCACTAGATGCATTGATTTCATTGTAGATGTTGGTTTATAATCATATTTTCTTACTTGCACTAGATGCATTAATTTCAATGTAGATGATTTCTAATTCTATTTGATTGTTTGCACTAGATGCAGTGATTTTAGTGTAGATGGTGATTTCTAATCCTATTTGCTTACTTTCACTAGATGCATTGATTTGAGTGTAAATGTTGATTTCTAATCATATTTGACTGCTTGCATTAGATGCATTGATTTCAGTGTAAATGTTGTTTTCTAATCTTATTTGATTTATTGCATTAGATGCATTGATTTTAGCATAGATGTTGATTATTTATTTGATGTAATTGGTTGTATGATGGTACATTAATTTTAAAGTGATTGGATTAACATTGTGCATTGATTTCACTATAAGCACACAAAATTATTGACAATGTACATTGATTTTTATGTTATAGTAATTCAACCTATTAATGTTGGAGAGAAAGAGAGACAAGGTATTGTGTTTACTACAATAGCTTGAGCTAAAGATTTTAATCGTTTACGATTTAACCTATCATTTTCATATAATCGATATGAAAAGATGGCAATCATATGAAAAGATGACAAAAGTAACAAGGGTGACAATAAGAATAATAGAAGAAAATAGTTTGAGATTAATCACAATGAAGGCTATTTGTAGTTGACTATATTCTTACTATTCACATTTTCTATCATTCAACACTATTACATTGTCACTTTACATTCAAAGCTTTGATTTCATCATTTTTCATCATTAAAGTTATTAACAATATTTATCATCTCAACAAACTGAGGTAACTAAGCAAATTTAAAATTAAAATGACCAAATTAATCTGAAACATATTTAGAATTTTTGAAATGATTACATTATATTAGATGAATTTACATATTATTGATCAAAGTAATCATATGTTCGTTAGATTTTATTTGGCCACACACGACTGAAACCAACCTAGATCCATCTTAGCTTTGGATCTATCAAGCACCGAGAGGGATAAAATCGCTCAAGGTGCAAACCTTTCCTCAATTTTTGCACTCAAAAAAGAGGTTTTCACCACGAGAGATTTCATCCCTCTCAACGCTTGATATATCTGGAGTTAATATGGATCTAGGCTAGACTCCCTTCTTACGGATGCAGGCATCATATCCTTTTATTTGTCGGTTGAGCAAATGTGCATATGTGTATAGGTGTGTATTATTGTAAATACTATATCGAGCTAGATTTATAAAGCTTCATAGATAGTATGGTTATTTTATGGTTGAAGCAAATATGCATTAGTGTATATGTGGTTGTTATTGTAAATACCATAATGAGTTGTGTTATAAAGCTCCAGTAAGCGGTATGTTGGTTTGTTTTTCAGCAGGTTATTCATTGTAAACTGCAACGAGCTAAGTCATAAAGCTCCATGGGTAGTATGTTTTGCTTTTCAACAGTCTTGTTAGTTGTAGGTGTCATTGAACAACGAGGACAGTGTTCCCCTAAGGGGGAGGGGTCTGTAATAGCCTCGGGTTAAAAGTTTATGTAATAAAAGTTAATAAAGGTAAAAATAAGACCACGGGCAAGGGAAACTTATTCCAAGCTAAATGTTGGGCCAAAATATCCTTCTGAGCATCATTTGTTGTGTTTTATAGCTAAGGGGAAATTGGCAAAGGCAATGGCTAAGGCTTTGAAAAGGAAAAAGAGTATTTTTGGCATTTATTTATGAAAATAATGGAAATTAGGAGAAAGAAAGGTGAAAGGTCACAGGTTGTGTTGGAAAAGGTAACTATGTTCAGTCTTCATTAATGTACTTGAGTCAGTATGTAATGTACTTGTCAAAAGAATAAAGAAAATAATAATAATTATTATTATTATTATTGTGACATATTAAAGCATGGGTTTCATGCTTGGGTCACCATGTTTTAGGTCAAATTCCCCATTGAGGAATTCTAGGATTTATTTTGAGTCAATAGAGTCACTATACTTTTAAAGAGACCCTTCTTGGGCTTTTGAATCATGTAAAAAGGTTAAGTATTGAGTCAAATATGAATTGTGTAACTTCCACACCATGTTGGCCTAGAACAAGATCAATTCAGCCTAAGGACCCTGTTCATCCTCACATGAAGCCTATAAAAGCAAGCTCATCAAATTCATTTGGAGCATCATTCACACACAAGTTCGATTTCTCTTGTAGCTGGGAAGAAGTGCGAAAATCTCTTGTAGTTGGGAAGAAGTGTGAAATTCTCTTGTAGCTGGGAAGAAGTACAAAGTTCTCTTGTAGCTAGGAAAAGGTGCGAATATTGTTGTCGGGAAACCGAAGCAAATGCGAGTTTGGGGAAGTCTAAGGAGAAAAGGAAAATTGAAATTTTGGTCTTTCTCTTTCTCTGTTTTGTGCTCGGGATTAGGAAATCGAAGTCTTCCAAGTTTGTCTACTGTCGGAAGCTACTGGTTGTTGTAAGTTGTTGCCTAGTCAAAGTTGTTGGAAAGAGGTCGAAATTCTGGGAGGCTAACTTGGTGTGGAGGGAAGGTTTGGTCTTGGTATAGGGTGAAGAGTCTCAGTGAATATTATTGAAAGGAATAATTATCTTGACTGGGTTTTCCACTCGACGGGGATTTTTCCCTGGCATGTGCCTACATCTGGTGTCTATTGTTTTACCTGTTGTTGCTTTGGTAATTTCTTAATGAACTAAAAGAAAGAAGATATAAAGAATTGTAATAACTAAAAACATCATAAGTAATTATCAAGAATAAGAAAATATTTCTGTCTTTCTGATTTTCTAACATGGTTTCAGAGCTTTGGTTAAGAAGGAAGAAAAAGGAAGCCTCAAGCACTTGATCAAGGATCCATTCAAAGGGACTATCTTAGAGAAGGAGTCTACTATATTCAATGAAGATGTCTAACACAACCAAGGGAGAGAGAAAATTTGAAAGGCTCTAACTTCAAGTCCTATAAGAAGAGGATTGATCTAATCCTTGAAAAGAACAAGGTATTGGACTTGGTAAGAGGAAAAGTAAAGAAGCCTGCAGAGGATTCCAGTGATGTTGACAAAGTGAAATAAAGGGAATTGGAATTAGTGGCCATAACTCTGATGGTAGAAGGAATAAAGGACAATCTTGGCCCATTCATAGCTAACATCGATCATGCTCAGGAAACATATGAAGCCTTTTCGAAGTTATTTGCTATTAAGAACATTGGTCAAGTTGCAAGTTTGAAGAATGAGCTAAGGTCCACAATGATGACTAAAGAAGACATTATGGAAACCTTCTTTGTGAAAATAGCTAGACTCAGGGATGATCTCTTGGCTATTGGTGAAATTGTTCCAAACAAATAACTTGTGATCCTGCACTATTAGGATTTTCACCCTCTTGGGGTGCATTTGCTGCAGGTCTCAATAGTTAGAAGGTAGATCCCGCATTTGAAGAATTATGGACCTCCTGTAGTCAAGAAGAACTAAGAATCTCAATGGTTACAAATATTGAAGGAGTATCAAATGTTTACGTTGCTCAACATAAAGGAAAGAGATTGAAGGGATCAAGGAAGAAAGTTGACATGTCCAAGATAGAGTGTTATCAATGTCATAAGAAGGATCACTACAAGGGTGATTGTCTCGACAATCCAAAGAACAAGAAGAGACGAAGGGATCAATCCAAATTTGTTGAAGAAGGAGGCTCAAAGAAATTCAAGCCTGAGGAATCCAACATTAGGGACTTACACTACTAAGTCCGTTGCGTGTAGCTTTATATATCTTGTTTTATATGTTTTAGAATTTATATGTTTTAACATATTTTTGAAAAATACATTTTTATTATTTTTATAAATTTGTAGGTATCCCTCAAGCTCTGGAGGGAGCCCCAACAACTCCCAAAGATAAGTATCTCATGTCTTTTCAAGTTTTGGGTTCATGTATTTATTTAGTTTTGATTATATTAATACTTATCACCACTCTCCCTCTACTGCCTTGATTAGGAAAAACATTTGCAAGGAGTATGAAGAAGGATCTCTCAAGACAAGGTTGGTCAAGGAACTAAGGAAAAACATCTGCAAGGAGTATGAAGAAAGATCTATAAAGACAAGGTTGGTCAAGGAACTAAGGTATGCTTTAAATATATTGATATTGAAAGGATTATTCATTTGATAATCTACTACTAACATTGTTATGTTTAGCTATATTGAATCATGATGATTCTTGTTTTGGGTGATTCATCTCTTGATAAATCTACCCACCCCACTCATATTCTTAACTGATTGTGTAGAACCCTAGACAGGTTCTGGAAAACCCTAACCTAAGGGTATTCTTATGTGAATGTCTAAAACCCTAAGATGCTTAGGGATATTGTGAAATTCTATCTAAAGTTTTTATTGATGATGACATGTTTGGGATTTTGGTATGATCACGAAAACCTAACTTGTTATGGTTGAATGATAAGGTCTAAAATCTTGAACCTTTGAAATTTTGGTAATCTTAGGTTTGATATGTTTCTACATTGAAACATTAGCTTATTAGGGTTTAGTATAATGTGTAAGCAAGATCCTTATAATGTCTTAGAAATGATTCCATTGATATGGGTGTGTTTGTTTGATCAAACCCTAGTCTAATCAAGTTTGTACGTCTAACTCTTATTTGATATTTTTGTGAAGTTGGGTTTGACTAACGCATGATATGAAAAGTCTTTGCATGATGATGAAATCTAAGCATATATAGATATGTCCTTTTGGTTGAAACCCTAGCTTGGTCTAGGTCATATGTATTAATGTTATCGTGCATATGATATGCTTATGTATGGTTATGAATTCCTAGATATGTGTGTTGACCTAGTTATCGATGGTCATAAGTCTTAGGATTGAATGGAAATCCTTGTATGAGATTCTAGGATGATGATATTTGGAAATCTACGGTTTTTGCAGCTAAACCCTAGTAATAATCACATTTTTAGTATGTGTGATATAACAATCTGAGATCTATTTATATAATGATTGTTGAGATTGTGAAAATGGGATTCTAGGGTTTTGGAGTTGAACCTTAGTAGAAGTAGAAATATCTGATGTATGATGACTATATGATAATTTGAGATTTGTGTAAGATTGTTGAAATATGATTTTTTGGTTGGGATTAATGGTTGATTAGAAATTTAGGGTTTGCAAATAACCTTAGTGGAAGTTGGTCATGTTAGTGACTAAGTTGTGATTGGTTATGATTGATTCCTTTGTATAAAATCTAGGATTTGTAAGAAACCCTAGTAAGAAGTCTAACATATGAATTTTGAAAGGTTGTTAGATGATTTATATTTTTCTAAATTGTTTCTAGGGTTGGCTATATGTTGTAGGAAGGTATGTCATACCTTTGGAAGTAACATTGAAACCCTAGATGGAATGAAAGTTGTTATGAAGAAGTCTAGGGTGTATGACTAAGTCCCTAGAAAGATGATGAAGAGTATATGTCTTTTGATTATAAATTAAGTTTTGGAATCTAATATGTATAAAGTTGAAATGCTTCTGTAATTTTGATGTGGCTAACTTCATGCTTCTATAGATTTGGTTGTACTTTCTATCTAAGTTGTGCAGCTACACAATCTTAAATATGGTGAATATGTATGTTGATGTGATAAGCATGATGAGGATAACTCTGAGGAAATGGTTGGAAGCCACAAAAGATTATCTAGTGACTAAAAGAAAAAGTTAATCTCCTGGAGGAAGCATGCATAGAAGAGATCTCCCTAAGATTAAGAAGGAGTCGAGATGAAGAGATGCTTCCTAGTTGAGAGGGAGGGCATAGTTTGGTGTTGATTAATGAATTTCGTAGGATATGTTGTTGCATGAGAAGTAGGAAAGGAAATTATTTAGGAATCTTCTATCAAATATGTGGTTGATATTCCTACTGAGTTAAGAAGAAACATCGAGTACGACCCCGAAGGTTTGTTTTTTGATCATGTACATGTAAAAGTATACAGTTGATTGGGGTTGTGTTTGTACTCGTGAATCTCATGTTGGTTACCGATTAGTCTGATCGGGAGAGATTTTTTGTCCTTGATTTATCGGATCAAGGGGTGTTGAGGCTTTGTGAGTGAAGCATTGTCGGGGAGGACATCTAGCCAACACATTGCGTTGATGTCTAGAAAGTTGGAAAGGTGGTGTTGATCATAGAGCTATGTTTTTGGATGCACACCTGGATTTTTGGTTTGATGGTTAGCAAGTCTGATGGTACCTAGAGGGGCTAAAAGCTTGAGTCCATCTTAGTCCCACCTAGATAGCTTTTCCTTGGTCAGGAATCTAGTCCATGGCATTGCGGTGCCTAAATTGTTGAGAGACCACTTGGATAGATTGCCCTAGTCAGGAATCTAATCCATGGCATTATGGTGCCTAAAGTTTTTCATGGTTCACATAGTTTGAGATCTTCCATTGTATTTGTACATTATGAATACCTACCTAGTTAAGAGGGAGTGTTGGAAAATGTAACTATGTCCGGTCTTCATTAATGTACTTGAGTCATTATGTAATGTACTTGTCAAAATAATAAAGAAAATTTGATGGTTAGCAAGTAAGTCTGATGGTACCTAGAGGGGTTGAAATATTAAATCCATCTTAGTCCCACCTAGATAGATTTCCTTGGTCAGGAATCTTGTCCATGGCATTACGATGCCTAAATTGTTGAGAGACCACTTGGATAGATTGCCTTGGTCAGGAATCTAGTCCATGGCATTATGGTGCCTAAAGTTCTTCATGGTTCACATAGTTTGAGATCTTCCATTGTATTTGTACATTATGAATACCTACCTAGTTAAGAGGGAGTGTTGGAAAATGTAATTATGTTTAGTCTCCATTAATGTACTTGTCAAAAGAATAAAGAAAAGAATTATTATTATTATTATTGTGACTTATTATATCATGGTTTTCATGCTTGGGTCACCATGTTTTAAGTCAAAGTCCTCTTTGAGGACTTCTAGAATTTATTGTGACTCAATAGAGTCATTGTACTTTTAAAGAGACCCTTCTTGGGATTTTGAATCATGTAAAAATGTTAAGTATTTAGTCAAATATGAATTATGTAACCTCCACACCATGTCAGCCTAGAAGAAGATCAAGTCGGCCTAAGGAACCTATTCGGCCTCACATGAAGCCTATAAAAGCAAGCTCATTGAATTCATTTGGATCATCATTCACACACAAGTTCGATTTCTCTTGTAGCTTGGAAGAAGTACGAAATTCTCTTGTAGCTGGGAAGAAGTACGAAATTCTCTTGTAGCTGGGAAGAAGTGTGAAATTCTCTTGTAGATGGGAAGAAGTGTGAAGTTCTCTTGTAGTTGGTAAAAGGTGTGAAGCTTGTTTCCAAGAATCCAAAGTGAATGCGAGTTTGGGGAAGTCTAAGGCGAAAAGAAAAATTGAAATTTCGGTGTTTCTCTTTCTTTGTTTCGTGCTTTGGATTAGGAGATCGAAGTATTCCAAGTTTGTCTGCTGCCGAAAACTGCTAGTTGTCGTAAGTTTCTACCTAGTCGAAGTTGCTTGAAAGAGTTCGAAGTTTTAGGAGGATGACTTGGTGTTGAGGGAAGGTCTAGTCTTGGTCTAGGGTGAAGAGTCTCATAGAATACTATTGAAAGGAAGAATTACATTGATTGTGTTTTCCCATCGAGGGGGGTTTTGACCTAGCATGTGCCTACATATGGTGTCTATTGTTTTATGCGACGTTGCTTTGGTAATTTGTTGACGAGATAAAAGAAACAAAATATAAAGAATTGTAATAACTAGAAACATCACAAGTAATTATCAAGAATAAGAAAATAGTTATGCTTTTATAATTTTCTAATAGGTTGCATGTGAGGAGGAAAAGAAGGAAAATAATGGAAAATTGAAGAAATTAGAGGCCTCATCAATCAAAATACCTCAGAGCATCAGTTGGTCAGCTTTTGTTAACCTTTTGTCAATTTAGTGTTAGAATTTGTCTGCACATGTTGGTATATGGATCTTTTGTTGTCATTGGCATGGATCTTGCTAGGTTTTGACAGTGGATTTTAGCCTAGCCTTGCCATTTATGGATAGCCATGGTGTGATGGGATTGTTCATGGTTTGAGCTTTGGATAGCCAGATGGTTCTAGAATCCGAGGTGAGGTGGTCTCTATAAAAAATCGGTTACCCAATTCCTAATATAGCAAAATAATAATATGTCACTTACTTGTTAAATCATTTGAACAAGTTATTTGCAGTTTTTCACGACAAATATTGAAATACATACATTGCAGCCTACAAAAAATAAAATACTGGGGAAACTAAATACTGCACTGGAGATAAATAAACGCACACATCAACATCGTTGTTTTTGGACAATGTCCTCGGAAAAAACCCAATGTGGGAAAACCAGTGCAGCAGTTGGGGGTCTTATTTATTATGTAGTAATAATATGAGTACAAATCATTAGATTCCAAACTGGCAATCAGATACAGAGAAATACTGACAAGGAGATAGTGAATAAAAATCTCACATTGTGAGGCAATCTGAGTCTGATCAGGGACATGCTGGTTGGCCCCACATTGGCTTTGTGCAACCTCTGTGTCACCTACGTAGATCTGCATCAACCTCTCTGGGTTATGGGTCACCTCTTCCTCAGATCTCTTGTTTTCTATAACTTCTCTCCTCTGGCCTTCCAGTCTCACACTCAGGATTCTGGCTCAGGAATTCGACTTCCTAGCTGAATCTCGGATTCCCTTTGAAGCTTTGTGTTGCCTCTACGTGGCACTGTGCTGCCTCTCTGAACCTCTCTTTGTCTTCTCTGCACTGCACTCCCCAAATCTAGAAAACTTTCTTCCAGTCTACTATCCCTACCCCTCTCTCACTGCTTCAAATTTTCTATGTCACTTCTGGCAACTTACAACTTCTACTCAGGAAATCGACCTCCCAGCAAAATCGAACTACACAAGTGTGTTCTCCAATTGCCCATCAAACTCCTTCTTATAATCTCTCTTTGGAGAACCAACATCCAAGATTAAAACATAATCAAGGGCTAAGAATAATTGGGAGTTGATCCTCGTATTCTTCTAGAAGATTCACACGTGATTTAATTAATGCCATTTAATTAAATATATTTCCTAAGTTTAGACTTAAGTAACCATTTTAAAAAGTTAATTATTTTAATTAAATCTCTCTAGGTGGAATTTTCCCAAACGATTTTGGGTTATTGAAGAATGCATGTGTCTTAGCCTCTCCGCAAAATCTTGAGGCTAGAGCACATCCGATGCTATAGAAATCAACACTTCCTCTTAGCAAGGAATGTGCTCTAGTGTTGCGACCCACTGAAGCATCACTCTATCTCTGCACCATCTCTTGTTGTGCTATTGATGTCTCGTTGCTGCTACCCACCAACCACTATGCAACTCTGATTGTTGCATCTGTGTTGCTGCTAGCCTTGTTGAAGTGTTGCCAACACTGCGTCTACACTGCAACCTTCTCCATCTGTTGTTGCTACAATTGCAACAACTGCAACAGGAAAACATCCAAAATACTGAACCAATTATGGTTAGTATGATGCATCCATTGTCTGATTTATTACTAATGTTAGCATATTTGTTGTCACTGAAACCTCTATGTTGCTCCTAACTCTGCACTGTGCCAATTTCACTGCTGCCAACTTTTCTCTGCGTTGCTCAGTCTTTGACCCACTACTAGCTACTGCATCTATCACTTTGGCACTTGACTGTACCAACTGCTACTGGTCCATCCTGCTATTGCTGACTATGGGCTCTCCTAGCAAGTCTTGATCCAAGAGGTGGAATCCTCAAGGATCTTTCCCATCATGTACCTCTTTAGGACTACAACTGCAAATCGCCCCACCTCGCCCCTGAAGGGATCTCGGCAATCATGGCAAACTCTTCCTCTAGACTGGAGGATAACTTGTTGATCCTTCTTCTCCTCCTTGTCCTTATTTTTGAGAGGACATTAAATTTTGTAGTCGCCCAGCTCACCACACTTGAAGCACTAGATCTTTGAAATATCCCTCTTTCTTATGCGCGACTCCTACTACCCCTTTGATGCAAGGGCCACGTCCTCCTCTTCCTTCACCTGCTTCGTCCCACTGTTGCTACTGCTTCTGATGGTGGCCTTCACCAGATCATGCCTCATCTCCTCTTGTTGCAGATCAACCCATACACATTCCCAAATTGGCAGTTTTTCTTTGCCCAAGATGCTCTGGACGAAAGCTTGTCAATCTTTAGAAGCATTAATCATAAAAACTCTGAGGGTTGGGGCACTGACCCTACTGAAGCCAGCTGGTCCCAGGCATCCTGAAGCCTCGTAAGAAAGGGTTCTATACGCTCCCCTTTCTGCATCCTCGTGCATCTCAACTTCTCCTCCAAGTACATCTTTCGTTGCTTGGAAGATCCTTCGTACAACGTAGGTAATGCTTCCCACATTTGTCGAGCAGTGTCCTTGTCGAATATATGGGATACCACATGATCTCGAACTGCGTCGAGAATGGTTCTCTTAACTCTCACCATCTCAGCCTTGTACTTCTTGGGTGGATCTGCATCGGCGGGTATAACTACCACACTATTGACATAAGTTTTGAGATCATGCTTATCTAGAAGGCAGGATATCCTAGCCTTCCAGATCACATTGTTGGAGGCTCTGTCTAACCAATCTTGATCTCTCAACCTAGTTGATGCCATCTCTCCTAAAAAATTCAAACTTCTCCCTCATCTTCTCTGCACAGTTGTGACCCAATCATTCGCACTCCCTTCTAGAGTGAGAAATCCCGTACACAACTACTGTTGCTCTGCTCGAAAAAATCAGACTTCTTGGCTGGAAGTCCTTTGAGGAAGAAATCCCCTTAGTATGTGCTCTTCTCTCCCTCTGACGTTATTTTGTCAGCAACTATTGCAAAATATTTGCATCCCAGCTGAAGATCTACAACGAAAATATGTTGCTCCTTTCTGCCTCTGGAAAACTTTGATCTGGAAATCGAATTTCTTTGTCAACTCACTCAGAGAAATCGATTTCTCCTCAAAACTTCGACCCCCTTAGCCCAAGGACCATGCTTCTTATGGGATTTTGAATTATTGCCTCTGCAGTAATTTTGAATTCCCTCTTTCTTCTGCAACTGAGCTCTTCTGCTCATGATCTGTGCTCAGATACCATGTGAAAAATTAGTTACCTGATTTCTACTGCAACAAACCAATAATATTTTACCTACTTGCTAAATTATTTGAACAAGTTATTTGCAGTTTACTACGACAAATATTGAAATACATACACTGCAGCCTGCACAAAATAAAATATTGCAGGAACTAAATACTGCACTACATATAAATAAACACACACATCAACACAGTTGGTTTTGGACAATGTCCCCGGAAAAACCCAATGTGGAAAAAATGGTGTAGCAACTGAGGGTTTTATTTATTATGCAGTAGTAATCTCAGTACAAATCATTAGATGCCAAAATTGGCAATCTGATATAGAGAAATATTGACAAGGAGATAGTGAGGAAAAATATCACACTGTCGGGAAACTTGAATCTGATCAGGGACAGGCTCGCTAGCCCCATGCTAGCTTTGTACAACCTCTCTATCAACCTACACATATCTACATCAACCTCTCTAGGGTTTGCATCACCTCTTCCTTAGATCTCCTGTCCTCTGTAACTTCACTCCTTTGTCCTTTCGGTCTCACACCCCAACTTTTGGCTCAAGAATTCAACTTCCTAGCTAAATCTCGAACTCCCTCCACGTCGCCTCTGCGTGGCACTACACTACCTCTCTAAACCTCACTCTATCTTCTCTGCATTGCATTCCCCATATCTGGAAAACTTTCATCTAGTCTACTATCCTTGCCCCTATATCATTGCTTCGACTTTTCTAAGTCACTTCCAGTAACTCACAGTTGTTACTTAGGAAATTGGCCTCCCAGCAAAATCGAATTACACAAGTGTGTTCTCCAAGTGCCCATTGAACTCCTTCTTATAATATCTCATTGGAGCACCAACGACCAAGATTAAAACATAATCAAGGGCTAAGATTAACTAGGAGTTGATCCTCGTCTTCTTCTAGAAGATTCATGCTTGATTTAATTAATACCCTTTAGTTAACCATATTTCCTAAGTTTAGACTTAGGGAACCATTTAAAAAAGTTAATTATTTTAATTAAATCATCTCTAGGTGGAATTTTCCCAAACGATTTATGGGTTTTGGAGAATGCATGTGTCTTAGCCTCTCTGCAAACTCTCGAGGCTAGATCACATACAATGCTACAGAAATCAATAGTCTCAGGAAAATTCCCAATGGCCTAGGAATCCCTTAACTAGTAATGGTGGGATACACAATAAAGCCTGAGGGTGGAGACAAGAAAATTCCTCGAGGATGGTGAAGAAATTATGAGGCATCCAAGCTCGGTTTGGTTTTGTTATGTCAGGACCTGTTTAGGTGAGATCACGGTATGGTGAGGGTGGAGGTGGTTTAACCTCTGGATTCACTTGGTTGTCTTTGGATTGGTTTATCCCATGAGATCCCACATTCATGCTTGGAATATATCACGGGGGTGATTGGCTGAAAGAAATATTTGGTTCAGCCAATCTATGGTCAGGTGGAATGTGGAAGTCCCGAACCCGGTTGGTAATTGCCTATGGTTAATAAAAGCTAAGTTTCTCTTGCTTTTGATGAGGAAATCTACTTGTTATTATGTGGCTTTAATGGTTATTCTCTAATTGTTATTTATTTGGTTATATGTTGGTTATAAACATGGTTACATGAAAGTTCTCAGTCATGGCTCTTTTCATGTTTTTATTGTAACTGAATGAATAATGAATGCAAGACCTAATTGGTGTTATAACAATTAATGAGAGAAGGTAGTGAACCTAAACCTCAGATAAGTTTTTAGTCCCTTATGCACATACTTGAATTCATGGCATGTAGGTTGCATATCTACCAAGTGTTTGACAAAATGTCAGTCCCGGTTGGGGATGGTCATGTCAAGTCCTGGTTCTGGTTTTTGGTTTTCAAGAATTATCTTCATATCTTTTATGAGTTTTGGAAGTTTCGTAGCTTTCTGGGTAGAATCTAAGCCACAGCCCTAGAAAATAACCTTAATTCTCACAGTTGCTGGCACATCACTGGCAAAAAAAGGCCACAGTCGCACTGATGCAAGCCTATGGGAGCGAATGGGAACCCATAGTCGCATGGAGGCCTTGGCAAGGGAGCAACTGGGGCTCTAGGTTAGGGAAAAGGTGAGTTGTCTTAGGGATTGGACACCTGGAGGGGTTGGGTTACTCTTGGGGATCTTGTGGCACCTGAGGGAAGTTAGTAAGGTCTAGTTGTGTCGACTCCATTTCCTTAAGGTCATTTAGGAGGTTGAGTCATATCATAGTAACCCCTCATCTCATGTTTACCCCAGGTAAGCTGGTGAAAGTGGGTAGATGTGAGAGGAGGCGATGCTACAAGATCTGAAACTCACGATCTAGGGTTTGATTTGCATCCGTAGTGTTGACACAAGATATTTTCAGTTGCAACCATAGGTACCCAAGCTGTTGGAAATAATACTGAGAGGGGGGGGGTGAATCAGTATTATCTAGCAATTTAATAAATCTTCCTTATTTGATCTTTGAATTATTTTTGCATGTCAGTACCATAAAATAATGAGCATGAACAAAGAAAACAGATAGTCACACCAAAGAACACAAGATGTAAGGTGGAAACCCAATGTGGGTGAAAACCACTTGCTGCAATATGTCTCTATCTTCTTTCAAATTAGAAACTCCTTTTACAATGATTTTGTACTGGTGCAGTCCTTTACCAGTATGCAGGCTGCAACCTGCAGAGAGCTACAACTCTCTCTCTCGTTTTCCAGTCTTCTCCTGAAAGGGAGCTACAACCCCCTACTTCTTTTCATAAAGCATCAAATGATCATCAAGTACATAACAGTTACAGTCCACTATAGTTATCAGATCAGTAATAACAGAACTAACCCAGAACACCTTATCAACAGAGAAATTCAATCAATAGAACATCTTAAGACAGAGACGCAGTTTTCCCTTCTGTGGCCTGCGACCAGACACAGTTAACCTTCTGCTCCCCTGCGTCCACACGCAGAGATCCTTCTGCTGCGCTGCGTGCCCACGCACTGTTCCTTGAACTGCACTGCGTCCTGTTGCTGCAGGGACGCACCCAGAAACACTATCGCGCCGCGTACTTTGCTGCAGAGACGCACCCAGAAATGCTATCGCGCCGCGTCCTTTTGCTCCAGGGACGCACCTGAACCTTAGTCGCTCTGCGTCCCCACGCAGATCTCCTGTTACTGCACTGCGTCCCGGACGCACCTGAACCCTTCTGCGCCTGCGTCCCGGCGCACCTGAACCCTTCTGCGCCTGCGTCCCGGCGCACCTGAACCCTTCTGCGCCTGCGTCCCGGCGCACCTGAACCCTTACTGCACCTGCGTACCTCCGGGCATAGATGATTTCAAGACTTCAAGAGTAACCCAAACAGTCAGATCTACAGATCTGATCATGCGCCAAAGAGATCTCAGTCTTTCAGAAGATTCGCCTTTTTAGATCTAGACCAGATCTAGCCTCATAAGATATTCAACCAAAGACATGCCACAAACCAAATGATCTCCTTTGCTTTATATAGGCAAGATCCTCCTCAAATCATGGAACAATACCACGAGCCGACACCATAGTAACACAATACCGTCGGCTAGATACCAAGAGTAAAACACAAGAAACCCCCACGTGTGCTTTTCTCTGCCTTAAAATGTGTGCACTGGGTGGATGCACCTCCTGAACGGCTGGCCTGCGTCTCTGGACGCGGCTTCTGCATGGTGTACCTGCGGGTACGCATCTTCTGAACTAATTTCCTGCGTCCTTCTTTATTTTCAATAAAAAGAGAGCCTTGCCATGGGAGTTGCCATCAACATCTGTAACATATATAGCCATTCCTGAAACATAATGCCAACAATCTCCCCCTTTGGACTTGATGGCAACCTCACAAACTTTGCTTCATTCTCCCCCTTTGACATCAAGGGCAAAGGGTATGCTCCCCCTAAGATCATGTTCCCCCTGAACCAGATCTGCAACAAAGAACCATGAACCTCAATGAAAGAGATAGAGACATATTGCAGCTATTTCCAAGATCTCCTTCTGACCATCCTCCATAATGCCAACAATGCATTATGTGCTCCCCCTGAACCTGTACCATCAATCATAAAAGGTTCAACAATAAGATGATGCATCAACAACCCCCAGCTTTTGTCTGAGGTATTCAAAAGTGTCCCTGGGCAATGGTTTGGTGAGAATATCAGCAACTTGTTCCTTAGAAGGAACATACTCCAACTTGACCTTCTGTTCAAGCACTTGTTCCCGGAGAAAATGATACTTGATTGGTATGTGCTTGGTTTTTGAATGCATAACCGGATTCTTTGAGATGCTGATTGCACTTGTGTTATCACATAAGATGGGGATAGGTGGTGTACAAGTGATTTGAAAATCCTGCAAAGTCTGCATCATCCAAAGGAGTTGGGTGCAACAAGATGCAGCAGCAACATATTCTGCTTCAGCTGTAGACAAGGCAATCGAACTCTGTTTCTTGCTGAACCAAGATACCAGTCTGGAACCCATAAAGAATGCACCACCACTTGTGCTTTTCCTGTCATCCACGCTTCCGGCCCAATCTGCATCTGTATAAGCATGAAGTGTAAGATCTGTATCTCTAGGATACCATAAGCCATAATTTTGAGTCCCTTGAAGATATTTGAAAATTCTCTTCACTGCCTGTAGATGAGTCTCCTTCGGATTTGCCTGAAATCTTCCAACTATTCCAACTGCATGCATGATATCCGGTCGGGTACCTGTCAAATAAAGTAAACTTCCAATCATAGATCTGTAGGTTGGTTGATGTACTGCTGCAGATTCATCATTTGCACTGAGGCTACATCCTGTGACCATGGGTGTACATACTGGTTTTGCATCTTCCATCCCATATTTCTTCAAAATCTGTTTGAGATACTTGGTTTGAGATAAAAAGATTCCTCCTTCTTTTTGTTGGATTTGCAAACCAAGAAAATATGTCAGTTCTCCTAGTAAAGACATTTCAAATTCTTTCTGCATGACCGAGGCAAAGCTTTGACTCATAGCTTCTTCATTGCTCCCAAAAATAATGTCATCTACATACACAACAAGTATTAGCAATTTGTCATTTTCAACTTTTATATAAAGATTGCTATCTGCTGATCCTTTTGAAAAACCTTGTTGATGAAGATATTTGTCCAAACGGTAGTACCAAGCCCTTGGAGCTTGTTTGAGACCATAAAGAGCCTTTTTCAATCTGCATACAAGATTTGGATCATTTCCAAGAATGAACCCATCTGGCTGTTCAATGTACACTTCTTCTTCCAAGTCTCCATTCAGAAAGGCTGATTTCACGTCCATTTGAAATACTTTGAAGTTTTGAAAACTTGAGAGAGCAAGGAACATTCGGATGGCCTCAAGTCTTGCAACAGGAGCAAAGGTTTCTTCAAAGTCTATTCCTTCTTGCTGCGCATACCCTTTACAAACAAGTCTGGCTTTGTTTCTAATTACTTCTCCATTTTCATTCAATTTATTTTTGAAGACCCATTTTGTTCCGATAACATTCTTATCCTTTGGTCTAGGAACCAGCTCCCAAGTGTTGTTCTTTTCGATTTGCTCAAGTTCTTCATCCATTGATTTCACCCAACATTCATCTTTTCATGCTTCTTTCACATTTTGTGGTTCAGTAGAGGAGAGTAATGCCAAATAGCTTGAGGCTTCTGCAACTGTTCTTCTTGTTTGTACACCTGCTTCTTTCTGCCCTACAATCTGAGATTCTGGATGATTCTTCTGAACATATCTGGATGGGGTTTTCTCTTCTATTCTTGTCTGCTCCTCTGGTTCTTCTTGAGGTTCTGCTTGAGGTTCTTCTTCTTCATCATTCTGTCTTTGAGGGTAGCCTTCATCTTCTTCTATGTCTTCATGATGTACTTGCCTAGGAATGTAACCCTTCTCATCAACCACTACATCAATACTGTCAACAATTCTGCCAAGTCTTTTATTGTAGCACTTGTATGCTTTGCTATATGGAGAGTAACCAAGAAGAATGCCTTCATCTGCCCTAGGTTCAAGTTTGCCAAGCTGCTCATCAGTATTCTTGATATAGCATTTGCTCCCAAAGATTTTGAAGTGCTTTACCGAAGGAGTCCTACCACTCCAAAGCTCATGAGGAGTTTGAGTGCTGTTCACCCGGACATTTGTTTTTTTGAGAATAACAACCGCAGCATGTGCAGCTTCACCCCAGAAAGTTGCGGGAGTTCCTGATTCATCAAGCATAGCACGAGCCATTTGTTGAATTGTTCTGTTCATTCTTTCCACAACTCCATTTTGCTGAGGAGTTCTAGCTGTAGAGAATTCTCTCCTTATTCCATGTTCATCACAGAAATCGAAAAATTCATTTGAAGTAAATTCCCCACCTCTGTCGGATCTGAGGCACTTAATTTTGTGACCTGATTCATTTTCAACCAAGGCTTTGAAGGATTTGAATTTTTCGAATGCTTCATCTTTGCGCTTCATAAGTCCTAACCAGACAAACCTGGAGAAATCGTCAATGAATAATATCAAGTATTCTTCTCCTCGAGGTGTCCTTTTTCTGAAGGGACCGCATGTATCTGTATGTACTAGCTCAAGAGGCATGCTAGCTGATCCTTCTTTCTCTGGAAAGTTAGTTCTGGTTTGTTTTCCAAACTGACATGATTTGCATATGGTGTTGTCAAGAATTTTAATATCTGGAAGATCGCGAACTGCCTGATATTTGCATGCTTTCCTTATTTGTGAGAAGCTTAGATGTCCCAACCTTCGATGCCATAACCAGTGTTCTTCATCCTTGCTTAGATAGCATTGTTGTTGTCCTTCTTCAAATATGTACAGATTATTTGGAGTTCTTTTGCCTTTGAGCACTGTTTTTCCTGTATCAAGATCACGAACAAGACATCCATTCGATCTGAATATAACCTCGGTTCTTTGATCACACATCTGACTGATACTTAGAAGATTATGCTTCAATCCATCAACATACAAAACATTTCCAGCCTTGACCTTTTCTTTTAGCTGAGCAATGCCTTTTCCTTTTATAGTCGCAAGAGTATCATTTCCAAAAGAGACTTTCTTTCCCTTTTCTAGAGCAGAATAAGATTCAAGTTTTTCTTTATCACCTGTCATATGCTTCGAACATCCACTGTCAATGTACCATAGATTTTCCTGTCCCTCTGCATAAAATGCTATCCCACATCTTTCTGTTTGAGGTTCCTTTATTCTCCATGTTTTGGTGCTTGAGGCTTGTTCCTTTTTCTGCTGGAACCTGCTCCTGCATTCAGAGTCTTCATGACCAAAGTTATTGCAAATAGAACATTCAACTTCATTTTCAAGAACCGAAAAGTTGTTATAGGTCCTTTTTGTAATCCCTGTCATACTTCTTTGTTTTTGAGCTTCCCTAGTCATGATTGTTTTATATGCAACACATTGAGCTGCTTTGTGACCAAAGTTATGGCAAGAAAAACATTGTCCATTGAAGAAACTTCTGCGGTTATCAAATCTACCGGCCAAATGATTGTAATTTCTATTGTCATCCATTCTTGAACCAAATTGAGAAGATTTTACCTGTGGCTGGTTGTAGCTTTTGTTCACCCTTAAGATGGATTGCCCCTAACTGTTTGTAATTCGTCCCTGCTTTACCTGATGATCTTCATTTTGCTTTTGCTCATTTCTTCTTGCTGCATCAAGATAACTTTTTGAGGTGGATGCTTGAGAAGTTTCTCCATTATAGCCCAGACCTGTCTTGTTTAGAGGAGATCGCTGCACATTGATAATCTTATCCAAAGTTTCAGATCCTTTGACAAACTTGAGATTAATAGCTTTTGTTTTCTCAATCTCTTTTCTAAGACCAACAATTTCACCTTCTAATTTTTCAAGATGTTTTTCCTTTTCATCAATTTGAAATTGTAGAGTATCAATGATCATGTTCGTTTCTTCTATACATCTCTTGAGTCTAGTAATTTCATCATAAAGGTTATCCACATCTACAGCATCCATATAATCATCATCTTCAAATGCCATTAACAACTTATATTCATTACCTTGTTCATCTTCATCACTGTTTGATAGACCATCACTATCTTCATGAGTGTAGTAGCTTTTCTTATTTGCGTTCCGTTTCTTGTTCCATCTAGCAGGTTCCTTTCCTTTATCCTTATAAGGGCATTTTGCAGCATAATGACCTACTCTTCCACAAGCAAAGCATTTAAAAGGTAACTTACCTCTGAACCTTCCAGAACCCCTTTGAAGATTTCTGACAAAATTTGATTCTTCTTCCTCTTCTTCTGGGACGTGGCTTGCTTCATAATAATCTCCTTTGCCTGATGCCTTGAAAGCAGCTTCTCTTCTGTCTGAAGGACCTCCCTTTCTCATTTCATAAGCAGTTAGAATTCCATGTAGCTGAGACATAGTAAGAATTCGTAGATTTTCCTTTTCTTCTATAGCAGATACTTTAGATTCAAACTTGGGAGACAAAGATCTTAGAACCTTTTCAACCACTATAGCCTCTCTTATTTCTTCACCCAAATTTTTCATACAATTAACAATCTCATCTACCCGAAGAAAATAGTTAGCCACACTTTCATCATTATACATCTTGAGAGTCTCATACTGAATCCTGAGAGTTTGAAGTTTAGCACGCTTTACCTGTTCATCTCCTTCATAGCTTGTGACAATTTTGTCCCATATTTCTTTTGCGGATTTGTAGTGCATTACCTTCATGAATTCCGTTTGGGATATACATCCTAACAGAGTACTGACTGCTTTTGCATTTGTTTCATACTTCTTTTTCTCTGCTGGATCTGTAGGAGTAGCTGAAGGAAAAGCGTAGCCTGTTTCTACAATGTCCCAAACTTCTGTACCAAGAGATTGAAGATATGCAGTAACTCTTACCTTCCAATAATTGAAGTTTGTCCCATCAAAAACCGGTGGCCTGATTGATGCTTCTCTCTCATAGTTGCTCGTGATGAACGATCTACCTTCAAGCGATCAAGCTTCTCTGAAGGTCCTGCTCTGATACCAATTGTTGGAAATAATACTGAGAGGGGGGGGGGGTGAATCAGTATTATCTAGCAATTTAATAAATCTTCCTTATTTGATCTTTGAATTATTTTTGCATGTCAGTACCATAAAATAATGAGCATGAACAAAGAAAACAGATAGTCACACCAAAGAACACAAGATGTAAGGTGGAAACCCAATGTGGGTGAAAACCACCTACTGCAATATGTCTCTATCTTCTTTCAAATTAGAAACTCCTTTTACAATGATTTTGTACTGGTGCAGTCCTTTACCAGTACGCAGGCTGCAACCTGCAGAGAGCTACAACTCTCTCTCTCGTTTTCCAGTCTTCTCCTGAAAGGGAGCTACAACCCCCTACTTCTTTTCATAAAGCATCAAATGATCATCAAGTACATAACAGTTACAGTCCACTACAGTTATCAGATCAGTAATAACATAACTAACCCAGAACACCTTATCAACAGAGAAATTCAATCAATAGAACATCTTAAGACAGAGACGCAGTTTTCCCTTCTGTGGCCTGCGACCAGACGTAGTTAACCTTCTGCTCCCCTGCGTCCACACGCAGAGATCCTTCTGCTGCGCTGCGTGCCCACGCACTGTTCCTTGAACTACACTGCGTCCTGTTGCTGCAGGGACGCACCCAGAAACACTATCGCGCCGCGTACTTTGCTGCAGAGATGCACCCAGAAATGCTATCGCGCCGCGTCCTTTTGCTCCAGGGACGCACCTGAACCTTAGTCGCTCTGCGTCCCCACGCAGATCTCCTGTTACTGCACTGCGTCCCGGACGCACCTGAACCCTTCTGCGCCTGCGTCTCGGCGCACCTGAACCCTTCTGTGCCTGCGTCCCGGCGCACCTGAACCCTTCTGCGCCTGCGTCTCGGCGCACCTGAACCCTTACTGCACCTGCGTACCTCCGGGCATAGATGATTTCAAGACTTCAAGAGTAACCCAAACAGTCAGATCTACAGATCTGATCATGCGCCAAAGAGATCTCAGTCTTTCAAAAGATTCGCCTTTTTAGATCTAGACCAGATCTAGCCTCATAAGATATTCAACCAAAGACATGCCAGAAACCAAATGATCTCCTTTGCTTTATATAGGCAAGCTCCTCCTCAAATCATGGAACAATACCACGAGCCGACACCATAGTAACACAATACCGTCGGCTAGATACCAAGAGTAAAACACAAGAAACCCCCACGTGTGCTTTTCTCTGCCTTAAAATGTGTGCACT
Source organism: Pinus tabuliformis (assembly GCA_031772625.1). NCBI lineage: Eukaryota > Viridiplantae > Streptophyta > Pinopsida > Pinales > Pinaceae > Pinus > Pinus tabuliformis. Next base: position 767,792,432 of record CM062813.1, on the reverse strand, counting down.
GGGTGGACGCACCTCTTGAATGACTGGCCTGCGTCTCTGGACGCGGCTTCTGCATGGTGTACCTGCGGGTACGCATCTTCTGAACTGATTTCCTGCGTCCTTCTTTATTTTCAATAAAAAGAGAGCCTTGCCATGGGAGTTGCCATCAAGTACAACATCTGTAACATATATAGCCATTCCTGAAACATAATGCCAACACAAGCCTATGTGTGTAGTTGGAACGTTTCAGCCGCACACACATCACTCTCTCCATGCAGTTGGAAACTAGGGTTTTATTTTTACATTTGATTGTAGATTTCATCATTTGAAGGTAGACCCTAGATGTTGAGAGTTGACTGCAGGTTCTTGAATCATGATTTTGTCTAGTATTATCGTTGGGTTCATCTCTGGGATATGGTTTGGTTATTTTTGTTAGATAGTCTTGAAATTGTTCATTGTACTCTCTCTTTGTTGAACATTTTTAGACAATCTAATAAGAAGAATAATTTAAAAGGGTTTTCCCCTTGTGGATTTTTTCCCTTGCCTCTGACCAATCTTGGTGTCTTTATGTGTGAATGTTTTTCTTCTATTGTTCCCATATGTTCCACTGCGTTGATGATAATATTGTTCTTTCTATATAGTTGCATATGTTGTTGAATAATGTTATGATGTTGTGAGGTGAATTCAATGAAATGTAATTATTTAAAACAAAGAACAATATAGCCCTAAGAAAAATTAACAAAAAGAGAAAATTCTTATTCCATGAATAGGTTATTTAGGGAGATTTGTATTTCTTTCATTTTTATTTAATATGGTGTTGACACCTAACATTTTAAATATCAATAACAAAAATTATATATATATATATATATATATATATATATATATATATATATATAGATATATATATATATATATTTTGTTGAAAACATATATGTGTAGGACTCTTTTTCTTTATATATATATATATATATATAAAGAGTCTTATACATATATGTTTTCAACTTAGGAATATGATTGAGACATGTATTAACATTTAAATGTGTAGAGTGTGAATCATAAATAGAATATTTTAATATCAACTATGTATATGTTCTCTCTCTCTCTCTCTCTCTCTCTCTCTATATATATATATATATATATATATATAGATATATATATATATATATATATATAGCGAGAGAGAGAGAGAGAGAGAGAGAGAGAGAGATAGATGTGTAGAATGTGAATTATAAATAAAATATTTTATGTCAATCATAAATATGACTAAGAGCACTCATCCATTGAGCAATCCAAAGGACGAGCACTAACCCATTGAGCAACCCAAAGGGCAATTGACACATCCACAATTCCTCCGCTGCATGCAAGGATTTGGTGATGGAAGCATAGGTACAAAATATTTATGGTTGTAGATGAAAGGAAATTGGCTTTGTTAAGCAATAAATGACAAGTGATAATGTTATTTATGTTCAACATCCACCAAAAATATAGCTTCAAACGAGAAAAGGATTGGGGCTTCAATTGTAATGTCCAAGCATTATCTTCTTTGGCAAGTCTCATCCAATGTGTTCAAACAAGCACAACTTAATCTCTGATTTTGTGAAAGTCAAGTGGTGGGTTTTTTCTTACTAGTTGTGTGTTCAAAATTAACATAGCTCCATTTTAATTTCAATTTTACCAAAAAATAAAAGGAATAAAATATGTCTATGTGCAAACAGTCATTTAAGTTTGACATCAAAAAATTTACATTTTAAAATATTTGATCCCTCTTGAAACTTATTACATCCAAAATTAAAATAAATTTATGTTGATTAATCACCTTAAAAAGTTTTATTAATAAATTACATTTCTAAACTTATAAATAAATTCAATCATTCAAACACCTTCACTATAAATAAACCAGCCTAGATCTATCTTAACTTTGGATCTATCAAGCGTCGAGAGGGATCAAGTCTATTAAGGTGAAAACCTCTTTTTTGAGTGTAAAACTTGAGGGAAGATTTGCACCTCGATAGATTTGATCCCTCTCGACACTTGATAGATCTGGAGTTAAGATGGATCTAGGCTAGTTTCAATAGTGTGCGACCAAAGAAAATCTAACGAACATATGATTAATTTTATCAATAATATGTAAATTCATCTAATATTAATATAATCATTTTAAATATGCTAAATATGTCTAAGATTAATCTGGTCATTTTAATTTTAAATTTGCTTAGTTACCTCAGTTTGTTGAGATGATAAATATTGTTAATAACTTTAATGATGAAAAATGATGAAATAAAATTTTTGAATGTAAAGTGACAATGTAATAGTGTTAAATGATAGAAAATGTGATTAATAAGAATATAGTCAATTACAAATAGTCTTAATCGTGATTAATCTCGAACTATTTTCTTTTGCTATTCTTCTTGTTGCCCTTGTTACTTTTGTCATCTTTTCATATCTATTATATGAAAAGTACAGGTTAAATCGTAAACGATTTAAATCTTTAGCTTGAGCTATTGTAGTAAACATCATACATTGTCCCTCTTTCTCTCCAATATTAATAGTTTGAATTATTATAACACAAAAATCAATGTACATTGTTAATAATTTTTTGTGCTTACACTAAAATCAATACATAATGTTAATCCAATCACTTTAAAATTAATGTACCATCATACATCCAATTACATCAAATCAGAAATCAACATCTACACTGAAATCAATGCATCTAATGCAAGAAATCAAATAAGATTAGAAAACAACATTTACACTGAAATCAATGCATCTAATGCAAGCAATCAAATAGGATTAGAAATCAACATTTACACTCAAATCAATGCATCTAGTGCAAGTAAGCAAATAGGATTATAAACCAACATCTACATTGAAATCAATGCATCTAGTGCAAGTAATCAAATAGGATTATAAACCAACATCTACACTGAAATCAATGCATCTAGTGCAAGCAATCAAATAGGATTAGAAATCACCATCTACATTGAAATCAATGCATTTAGTGCAAGCAATCAAATAGGATTATAAATAATCTACATTGAAATCAATGCATCTAGTGCAAGCAATCAAATATGATTAGAAATCAACATCTATATTGAAATCAATGCATCTAATGCAACCAATCAAACAGGATTATAAATCACCATCTACACTGAAATCAATGCATTTAGTGCAAGCAATCAAATAGGATTAGAAATAATCTACATTGAAATCAATGCATCTAGTGCAAACAATCAAATATCATTAGAAATCAACATCTACACTAAAATCAGTGCTTCTAGTGCAAGCAATCAAATATGATTGGAAATCACCATCTACACTGAAATCAATGCATCTAGTGCAAGAAATCTTCTTCCCTCTCTCCTACCTCCATCTATATCCATATCTCCCTCCATATCTCCTTCTTTGTTTCTTTATAATTCACATTCTACACACACACACACACACACACACACATATATATTTGATATTAAAATATTATATTTATGATTCACAGTCTACACATTAAAATGTTAATACATGTCTCAATCATATTTCTAAGTTGAAAACATATATGAATAGGACTCTTTTTCTATATATATATATAAAGAAAAAGAGTCCCATACATATGTGTTTTCAACACCATATATATATATATATATATATTTGAAATGTTACATGTCAACACCATATTAAATAAAAATGAAAGAATTACAAATTTCCGTAAATAACTTCTTCATGGAATAAGAATTCTCTCTTTTTGCTAATTTTTATTAGGGCAATATTGTTCTTTGTTTTATATAATTGCATTTCAATGAATTCACCTCATAGCATCATAACATTATTTAGCAACATATGCATCTATATAGAAGAACAATATTATCATCAATGCAGCGGAACATAAAGGAACAATATAAGAAAAGCATTCACACATAGAGACACCAAGATTGGTTGGAGACTAGGGAAAAACTCCACAAGGAGAAAACCCTTTCAAATTATTCTTCTTATTAGATTATCAAAAAATGTTCAGTAAACAGAGAGTACAATGATCAATTTCAAGAATATCTAGCAAAAATAACCAAACCATATCCAAATGATGAACCCAACGATAATACTAGACAAAATCATGATTCAAGAGTTTGTAGTCAACTGTCAACATCTAGGGTCTACGGTCAAATGACGAAATCTGTAGTAAATTGTAAAAATACAACCTTAGTTTCCAACTGCATGGAGAGAGTGATGTGTGTGGGGCTAAAACATTCCAATTGTTCGCACAGGCTTGTGTACCTATAGTTGCAACCGAAAATATCTTGGATCAACCTTGCGGCTGCAAATCAAAACCTCAGATCATATGTGCGAGCTTCAGACACTGTAACATTTCCTCCTCTCACATCTACCCACTTTCACCAGATTACCTGGGGTAAACATGAGATGATGGATTCTTGTGATATGACTCAACCTCCTAGATGACCTTAAGGAAATGGATTTGACACAATAAACCTTACTAACTTCCCTTAGGTGTCACAGGACCCCCACGAGTAAGCCAAACCCTCCAGGTATCCAATCCCTGAGACAACTCACTTTTTCCATGACCTAAAACCTAGTTGCTCCTTTGCCAAGGCTTCCATGCGACTATGGGTTTCCAGTCGCACCCATAGGCCTACATCAGTGTGACTATGGCCTTTTTCTGCCAGTGACGTGCCAACGACTGCGAGAATTAAGGCTATTTTCCAGGGTTGTGGCTTAGCCTCTACCCAAAAAGCTACGTAACTTCCACAACTCATAAAAGAGATGAAGACACTACTTGCAAATGAAAAACCAGAACTAGGACTTGACCTGACCATCCCCAACCGATACTGACATTTTGTCAAACACTTGGTAGATATGCAACCTACATCTCATGAATGCAAGTCTGAGCATAATGGACTAAAAACTTATCTGATTTTTAGGGTCACTAGCTTATCTCTTTAGTTGTTATAACACCATTTAGGCCTTGCATTCATTATTGATTCAATTACAATAAAAACATGAAAAGGTCCATGACTGAGAACTTTCCTGTAACCATGCTTATAACCAGTATACAACCAGATAAATAACAATGAGGGAATAGCCATTAAAGCCACATGATAACAAGTAGATTTCCTCATCAAAAGTAATAGAAAATTAGCTTTTATTAAACATAGGAAATTACTAACCGGGTTCGGGACTTCCACGTTCCACCCGACCATAGATTGGCTAAACCAGATATTTATTTTAGCCAATCACCCTCGTGCCATATTCCAAGCATGAACGTGGTATCTCGTGGGATAAACCAATCCAAATACAATCAAGGGAGTCCAAAGGTTAAACCACCTCCACCCTCACCATACCGTGATCTCACCTAAACTGGACCCGAGATCACAAAACCAAATCGAGCTTGGATGCCTCGTAATTTCTTCATCATCCTTGAGGTTTTTTCTTGTCTCCACCCTCAAGCATTACCGTGTATCCCACCTTTACTAGTCAAGGGATTCCTAGGCCATTGGGAATTTTCCTGAGATGACCTCACCCTGGATTTTGAAATCATCTGGTTATCCCAAGCTTAAACCGAGAACAATCCCATCATACCATGGCTATCTAGAAATGACAAGGCTAGGCTAAAATCCACTTTCAAAACCCGAAAAAAATACATGTCAATGACAACAAAAGAACCATATACGAACCTCCACATACCATGCATGTCAAAACCATCTAAGATATCTCACATGCAATATGTTACCTATAATTATTCTCATTGAAGCTGCTTGATCCTTGCCTTCCTTTGCTTTCCTTGTCCTTCTTTGCTTTTCCTTTCCTTTCTTTGTCTTGCTTGCTTACTTTCTTTCTCCACTTGCTACTTTCTCCTCTCTGAGACAAATTCTAACACTAAACTGACAAAAGGCTGACAAAGACTGACCAACTAATGCTCTGAGGTATTTTTATTGATGACGCCTCTAATTTATTCAATTTTCCATTATTTTCCTTCATTCTCCTCCGCACATGAAAACTGTGACCTTTCACCTTCCTTTTCTCATAATTTCCATTATTTTCGTAAATAAATGCCAAAAATACTCTTTTTCATTTTCAAAGCCTTAGCCATTGCCTTTGTTAATTTCCCCTTAGCCATAAAACACAACAAGTGATGCCCACTAGGATATTTTGTCCCAATATTCATCTTGGAATAAGTGTCCCTTGCTCGTGGTCTTATTTTACCTTTATTAACTTTTATTACATGAACTTTTAACCCGGGATTGTTACAACCCCCCCCCCCCTTAGGGGAACATTGTCCTCAGTGTTCAATGACACCGACAACTAGCAAGACCGCTGAAAAGCAAAACATACTGCCCATTGAGCTTTATGACTTAGCTCATTGCAGTATTTACAATGAATAACCTATTGAAAAGAAAACCAACATACTGCTTACTGGATCTTTATAACACAACTCATTATAATATTTACAATAACAACGACATATACACTCATGAACATTTACTCCAACCAACAAATAACCATATTCCCTATGGAGCTTTATAAATCCAGCTCGACACAGTATTTACAATAATATACACATATGCACATTTTCTCAACCATAAATAAAAGGATATGTTGCCTACATCCACAACAAGGGAGTCCAGAGGCTCACACCTCCACCCTCAAAGTAGTACCAGGATTCAACTCCTTCCCAGGAAGTCCATAATCCACTACCAAAGTCAACCTATATCCAATGTCTAGTGCTACAATTCTACACCACTTGTCCTCTTAGTGAACAATTATCGGTTCATTGTTACAGGGCACACTCCCAATGTGAATTTGACTCCATCTAGCAATTTTAATGACCAAAACAAAACCATACCCTGACCTTTCCTTCTCTGCTACACAATCCCTCGGGAAATCCAGCCATCCCCTTTCGTGTAGTCACTCACCTTCCAAGTTCCTTGACATCCCCTATCCTGGGCAATCCATCCCTTAGCAAGGCTTCCTCACATTGGAAGGTAAAACAACCAATGCATATACCTCCCTCAAAACCATCATATTGGTCATATCATGCTCATGGAAATCAGTGGACACTATTGGGTACTAGTGTCCCACAATGACCCTGCTCCTAAAGTGCTTGACCAACATATTGCTTCATGTTCCAATTCCTTTTGTTATTGCTAATCCTTGGTGTTAGTTCAACCACCCCAAACTGGGAATTTTCATGCTTTCATTTACCAAGCACATAATTTACATTAGACTAAAATGAATTGAAATAAATTAAAAGCATACCTAATTGGTGGCCCATCAATAAGGTACACTTGCAATCATGTTTACTTCCTGTCACAACAATCCAAACTAGCTCTTTGACCAAATCATCATGTATAAACATATAAACATATCACATCTTGTTAGCTCAAATGCAACCATCATAATCCGAATCATATATGACATGTAACCATCATAAATTAGAGTCATAGATCACAAGCATTATTAAAAACTGAAATAAAGTATTAATACTTATATTTCAATGATTCTTTGCTTCTGCCTTTGTTTTTTATCCTTCCTATACACATATTGAATCAATTGTCAAACCCGACAAGCACCAATTCCTACTCTTTAAGTAACAAGGGAATCCAAAGACTGAACCACCTCCTCCCTCAATATCAACAACAAGGGCATCCAGAGACAAAACTGCCTCAACCCTTGATCCAGATTTAAACAGGAACGCAACAAATTACAGAGATAACCATAAACATAGAGATGCAGTGGAAATAATACTTCATTTCATTAATGTAAAATACTGAAATATGCTTACAAACAGAAATGGAAATAAACTAGCTAAGGCGATTGTAGCTTATCTCTGAGAAGATATGTGGCGGCTACATGCCTCTGAACTATGTTACAATGAGGCTCGAAGGCCTATTTATTGTTGAGAAACAATTGAAAACCCTAAACATCCAAAAACCTAAACCTAGAAGATGAAACACCAAACTGTGGGCCCCGTTTGGGTAAATTGGTACATCAATTTCCTGGGGTCGTAACTTTGGCACCTCATCTCCGTTTGACGAGTACAATAGCTAATTAGAAAGATATATCTGAGAAATATAACTTTGGGAAGAGAAACATCGGTCCATGGACCCATGTTGCTCTTAGATTTCAAAAAAATTTCTTTTAAGGCCTCAAAACAGCTCCGGAAGTTCAGGACCCGAAAAACTGCTAAAAATAGTAAAATGTGCTACAATTACGGAAACTGAAAAACTTAAAGAGATAGTCGTGGGGGTCCAAGTGGGATAGGTGGGTGGCCACCAACATCCACCTGGTTCATTCCTCCCCCCTTAGGAAGCAATGTTCCCCATTACGTTGAGTTCCTCCATCTGCTAAACTTGGTCCCTGGTGAGTTGTTCTGCAATCCCGAATGTGTCTAGTAATGGTGGGAAGCATGGTCAAGGGAAGTACACATTGAAAACTCAGTGCAATTGAAGGAATGGAGGAATGTTGTGCTCCAAAGAATTATTTCTCATAGCTTTGGTACTGGTGTAAGGACCATGTCGGAGTGGTCTGAGCTTCTAATGGGCTCTTGTAAGCCGTTATTTCTGCAGATGCAACCAGACTTTGTCACCCATATGAAAATTGTGTGGTACCCCTATGGGTGAGGAGAACTTGTTCCTATGTTCTTTCATGACCGTATCCCTCTGCTGCTGCTGCGTGGAGGAACCCTTCGCAGGGATCATGGATGTGGCTACGATCTTCCCCTTACTTTGGGAGTGAACCAGATAGAAAATAAATTTCCTAGTCTATGAGATGAGGTTGCTACCTTTCTTAGCAGTGATCAAAGAGGTGGCGGTAGGTGGGGCTACCTCTGGTATCTTGTATAATGAATTACCCAAAGAAATAATAACAACACGGGGCCTTGATTCATACACAGCATGTCACCTCCACAAGTATGGTTGGCCTAATAATACATCACAAACATCCAGAGGTGCAACATCACACAATACCTCGTCTGTGAAGGGTTTGATGTTGTAGTGCAGGCGACACTGCAGGCGAACTCGGAGATAATTCCTTCGTGAAGCCACCCAATATTGTATGGCTATGGGTGTGGTGTAGTCGGTAGGCCCAACCGCTTCACGACCTCTGCTGAAATGAGGTTTGTTTGGCTACCACTATCGACAATGAATTGCAGCAACGAACCCTTCACCCACATCTGTGAGTGGAAAAGACATCCCCCCCTTTTGGATCTTCGGGCTCATTCTTTTGGACCTTGGCAGTGGAAATAGTGGTGTTGGGATCCGCGTCAATGATATGCTTCCCTTTGCCATTCCCCTTGTCGGGTTCTGACTCAGGGTCGGAACATGCATCTAATTCTGAAGCCTTCAACTCGACCACTAGTGACTGCTTGGTCTGACACTCACTTTTGTTGTGAGTGGGGCTCTTGTGGAACTCACACCACTTTCATGTGTCCTTCTTCGACTTCGTGGTGTTGCTCTTTTCATGTGGCTTCGACGGGTTGTCTTGGGCCACCCCGCCTTGGCTTTGTCCTTTGGTCTTCGGATTCATAGACCCAAAGTCTCGCTTCTTCTGTTTGAACTTCTGCTCGATTTTGACAGCGTATCAGTACGCTGCACCAAGTGAGGAGATGTTTAGGAACTCCATCTCTTCCTGGATGTACCTATGTAGGAAGCCGTGGTATTTGAGCACCAAATGTAGCTCAAAACCCTTGATACCCAACTGTGTGTGAAGGGTATGAAAAATGTTTGTGAACTCTGGCACATCTTGGTCCCTTCCCTGCCGCAGCGTGGTCCACTTTATGTATTTGTCCTCATAGCTTTTGGCAGGGTATTACTGCTCCTTGACGACATCCCAGAATGAATTCCAAGTGGGTGCGGCTGAAAATAGTAAGCCAGTGCTTTCATCCTTCTGCTCTTTGTAGGTTTCCCACCAGTCCTTGATGTGGGGGGGCTGCTTTGAGAAGAGCGAAAATAATCTTTTCCCGACTAGAAAAATAATAATAGAAAAATACCCTTCTAGCAAATTTAACCATTTATCTACGACATCTGCATCTATTTGACCCTAGAATATGGGGATTTAAAAATTAAATTGTACCTTAAACTGTGTGGCATTTTCAGAGTAGTTGTTGGAAGTCGATGCGTCGCCCCTGGGTAGCCGTTGAAGGATCTGGGCAAAGTTTTCCATCATCGTGTTCCTTTGCTGCTTGAGGGCTTCTTCGAGTAAGATTTTGATAGGATATCCTACCCCCTCGTCTTTCTTTTCATCCGCCATGGGAGGCCATCGGGATTTGCGAGGCTGGTCTTGCAAAGGTTTGACCAGTTCAAGCCCTAACTCCTTATATCCCAACCTCGTTGGGGACATGCAAAGAAAAACAAAGAAAAAACAGACCGCTCTGATACCACTGATCCAGATTTAAACAGGAACACAACAAATTATAGAGATAACCATAAACACAGAGATGCAGCGGAAATAATACTTCATTTCATTAATGTAAAATACTGAAATATGCTTACAAACATAAATGGAAATAAACCAGCTAGGGCGATGGTAGCTTATCTCTGAGAAGAGATGTGGCAGATACATGCCTCTGAATTGTGTTACAATGAGGCTCAAAGGCCTATTTATTGTTGAGAAACAATGGAAAACCCTAAACATCCAAAAACCTAACCCTAGAAGATGAAATGCCAAACTGTGGGCCCCGTTTGGGTAAATTGGTACATCAATTTCCCAGGGTCGTAACTTTGGCACCCGATCTCTATTTGACGCATACAATAGCTCATTAGAAAGACCTATCCAAGAATTATAACTTTGGGAAGAGCAACATTGGTCCATGGACACATGTTGCTCCCAGATTTCCAAAAAAAATGTCGTTTAGGGCCTCAAAACAGCTCCAGAAGTTTAGGCCCGAAAAACCTCTAAAATAGTAAATTGTGATATAATTACGTAAACTGAAAAAGTGAAAGAGACAATCATGGGGGGCCAAGTGGGATAGGTGGGTGGCCACCAACATCCACCTGGATCAACCCTCAATAGCAAAAACAAGGGCATCCAAAGACTAAACCGCCTACACCCTCAATAGTAATAATAAAGGCAACTAAAGACTAAACTGCCTCAATCCTCAATAGCAACAACAAGGGCAACCAAAGACTAAATTGCCTCAACCCTCAATATCAAAAACAAGAGCAACATAAGACTAAATTGCCTCAACCCTCAATAGCAGCAACAAGGGCAACCAAAGACTAAACTGCCTCAACCCTCAATAGCAACAACAAGGGCATCTAGAGACTAAACCGCCTCAACCCTTAATAGCAATCAACAAGGGCATACAGAGAATACCATACATGTATGTCCCATCATAATGTACAACATATACACATACACTTTAAACAACGCAACACAGACACCTACACCTAGTGTACAACACAACGCATACACCTAAACCTGGTGTACAACACAATACATATATGTACCCATTGTATAATATCATGAATACAAATGTTGTGATACAACGTTTGCACAATACCCATAACACCATACCAGATAGACACAACACAACATGTACGACATATACATAATACCACATGTACAGCATGTACACAATACCACCTATACACAGTGCCACCTGCATAATGTGTACACAACACCACACATACACAGCACCACCTGCACAACATGTGCGTAACACCACATGTACATCACACTACCTACACAATATGTACACAACACCATTCGTACGATGGGTACATAGCACCATCTGCACAAAATGTACACAACACCACACACATGCAACGCCACATGTACATAACACCATATGCAAGCAACACCACATGTACAATCATGCACACCATTCATATGTACACAACACCGCATGTACAACTTGTACACTTCACCATATGTACATAACATTGCATATACAACATGTACACTGCACCAGATGTACACATCACCACATTCACAACATGTACATAGCACCATCTATACATAGCACTGCATATATGACATGTACTTAGCACCATTGGTACCTAGCAACGTAATGCAATCATGCACACAACACTATATATGCAACATGCACACCATCATATTTGCAACATGCACACGACATCATATTTGCAACATGCACACAACATCATATGGACACATTACTTCATATTCTACATGTACACAACACCGGTACTGCACATCCTAAGATCACATTGTCCTTACCAAGCAACCTTACTTCTAGTGTCTTATCATGATTGTCCCAGCATGTCGCAGATCATACTGCTTTCATTCTACTGATGTATCCCTCAATATTACATGCCCATAACATAAACATGGACATAGTATAATCACATAATATCAATTCACATCCACATGAAACTGATCTCATAGATCTATGAGGGCTACTCTTCCCACTTGATTCCTCATAAACCAAGAACATCCTCATGCCATTCACCTGTATAAGAAATCATTCCTCCACAAAGCATGATCTCTGATGTGTGTGTGTGTGTGTGTGTGTGTGTAGACATCATCATAATCATAGTCACAATATAATCACCAGATATCATAAGGTCAAGGTTAAGGGAACTCCCTTTATTTGTGCAACACATGCAGAACATTAAGAACAATAGTTCCCAACATAGCCAAGGCATTTAACACCTCAAATCCCTTTATCTTACCTTTCATGTTACCTTTCTCATGAATGTCTTGCCACCATCCATTTACCCCAATGGACCCCACCAATCAAAGCGGTTGTCATATTCTTGCCTTCAACTGCCCTTCTACATGCACTAGGTTTCATCTGGGTCTTATATTACATGTTGGACTTCAATCATCTCTTCCTCACCTCCACTAACTTTCCTCTTTCCCCAACCAAACCCTCAAAACATAAAAGGCGAGAAAAAAAAGCAACAAAGAAGAAACCCATGAAAACCAATAACAATTCGACACCACAAACAAAATGGTATAGCCATACACTAGACATAAAAAAAGCCGCAATAAAGCACAAAAAATTGCAAAAGACCAAAAGCAAAAGACTAGCAACAAACACCATGACTAAATCTCCATGGCTTCCCAATACTTCCGAAGGAAAGCTCAACTTGAGCCTTCTCCAAGAATTCATGGCAGTCTCTTTTCCATGCACTTCCATGTATCATACTGCCATAAACACATAACTGTCAATGTATAAATAAATATAACAATATACCAGTTATCTTACCTTGTTGTGCCAAGCACGTTGCCTTATAACTGAACACACATGTCATCCACATGTTCCAAAGATCAAGACATCATATCTATTAATTTGAAATCAACCTTTACCAAGTCTAACAACCATGCCATAATAAACAATCAACTCACATTCATCAGTCATAATACATAATGCTACAACTATCACCTACTTACACTCAAGTACATATCAATTGTTCTCAGCACATATGTGTTAGTGCAAACATCTCAAACAAGATCATTCCTTCATGCAATCTTATAGATACAAACTCATATCATGCAACTAGTCAAACATTCAACCAACAAATAGACAACATAATAGACACCCAACACTCAAACACCAAATAGACGACATAATCGAACATTCAAGCACCAAATAACCGACATAAGAAAACTCATACCTTATTGTATCTCAGGGGAGGCTATCTTGTCTGCATAATCAGTCTAGTTTAGCACGATATAACTTCACAACACATCAACTAAAACATAAATAAGGTCATGACATCCATAATAGTAACTAGCTAACATGTTCACATCATAGACTAAAAAAACAATTTCTATTCATGCATAACAATCACATTTGCACAGTTAGTGTAAATTACTATGACATAATATCACAATATCTTAACTCATACATGAATATCATAGCCATAATCATCTGCATAGGTCAATCCAAATTAGCACAAAACATAATAACATCAATACCCCAACAACAACGACCATAATCATTAGGCATATGACTGCAATGCATATAACAACAAGTTACTATCCTTCATGACTAATCGACATAGGTACATATGATCACACTAATTAACTAACATCTATCATACATGTAACCTCAACAACCATAGACTAACAAACATGTACACAACCTAATGCATATAACAATCCTTAACCAACATACCTACATGCCAACCATACAATACCTGTGTGATGATCTGCTCTTACCTCAAAGTCTAGTGTTGCAACCTTGCTCTGATGATCTGCATCTCCTACTCTATCTCGACAAAATGTCAACCTCATAACATACTAATTGCATCATTATGACCTCATGCATGACAACCTTAACCATGACAATGTGTGAACAACAACATGCATCTAGCCCATCCAGTCCAAGTGTTGAACCATGCTCTGATACCACCCTGTGGTATTAGATATCGAACAAGGATAACGGAAACCATACACCACCCAAAGAGAGCGAAGTCCTCTCTGATACCACCCTGTAATGTTACCTCCTATCACACCCACCCACTTTCACCAGCTTACCTGGGTTAAACATGAGATGAGGGGTTACTATGATACGGTTCATGTTAGGTCCCTATGATACTAGTGATTACCCCATTACTATTGTAGTTGTATCCCTTATTAATATTTTTGTGCCCGTATTGTCCCCATATTGTTATTACTATGCCCCATAGAATCCCTCTATTGCTATTTTTGTGCCTTTATATTATTATTGTTAGGTCGGCTGGGTTATATTGTGACTCCTTAGACTCCTATATATAGAAAGGAGGTTTTTTCATTTGAATCATATAAGAATCATTCATTTGTGTAATGTAAAGGAGGTTGCCCCCTTGAAGAGGCTGAATTCTAAGGCGTTGACATATCTTTTCTATCTTTTTGTGAGTTGGTTTCATAACATTTGGTATCAGAGCTTTAGATTCTAGGGTTTCGCTGCTCCAAATAGGTCATCGTGGAATTTTCGCTATAACTTTTTTCTGCGATATTTCAGAAGCGAAAAAAAAACCCATTTGAGACAAAATCACACTGAACCTCGGGTCTGAATTTCATAGCTTTTTGCACTATATTGGCGGAGATATGATCTGAGGAAGTTGGTCTTTTTGCAGACTCCTAAATTACATTCCAAACAGGTGACCTAGGGAAAATCATCATAACTTTCTCTCTGAGTATCGGATTGAAATTATGTAAGAAGGTACAGAAAGAGGAAAGACTGTAGTTTCTTATATTTTTTTTCGAAGCCAAAGGTTGAAACAGGACACGTGACACGTCGTACAAGTTCGCTCTACTGAACTAGTCTATAATCAGGTCACTGTGGGAGATTTGGCATAACTCTTCCTTGGAGAATCCAATTTGGATCAGACTGGTGGCATTGGAAAGAGGACACAGAGGGATACTGCAGGTCACAATTTCAGAACTGGATGATCTGAAATTACAGAGATACATCAGAGGCAATATTGAGCTCCTACAAAGTGAAAAAAGGTGTGTAGATTTTTTTAAATTTTTGCTTAAGCTTGGTTTGAAAAATTATTTTGAAGGAATTCAAAGGGCATAGTAGAGCATTATTATCAGTAACTGATGCCCTGAGGAAAGAAAATGCAAACACCTAGTAAGCAACCTGAAAGCTCTAGCATGACTCATGAAGAAGAGGAAGAAATGCTACATGATATATCAAAATTACAAGACCAAGTGCAACAAATGTCACTCTCACAAAAGCTAACAGAAGCTAAGATAAATGGCATGGAATCTAAGATAAAGGGAATGGAAGCTAAGATGAATGGCGTGGAAGCTAATATGGATGATTTGAAGATAGATTTGAAGGTAGATTTGAAGACAAATTTGACAAATTTTCCATAAGAAATACTTACTAATGGTGAAAGGGTAGTAAAGGAAACTCATGATGCGAACAAAAGAAATGTTAATCATGATTTCATAGACTCTAATGTTGAATCGAAGACCCACCATATTCCAAAAATCGATATGAGGAAGTTTGATGGCAAGGATCCTACAACATGGATATTACAGATGGAGCAATTTTTCGATCTCAATAATGTGCAAAACACACAAAAGGTACGTATTGCAACTTTATATTTGGAACCAAATCAGTTTGTATGGTATCAATGGCTTTTCTCTCGTAAACAAATTATCACTTGGGCAATTTTTACGGAAGAATTGATAGCACATTATGAGGATACAAAAAGCAACACTTTTTTTAGCCAATTGATAAGTCTCAAACAAAAGGGTTCAATAATGGAGCACATTGAGGAGTTCCAAAAATTGAACATAAGGGTAAAAAAATTTCCAGAGGAACATAGGATTGATGTGTTCATAGGGACTTTAAAGGATAATATCCAACATGATGTTCGCCTTTGGGAACCTGATTCATTAGAGAAGGCATTCAGGTTAGCAAGAAAAATGGAAAGCAAAATTATGGCAACCAGGAAGCATACCACTCACAACTATAAAGATGGAAGTGTTGTTGCCCCTAGTCTTCCACAACCTATAAGGTTGACACCACAACAATTGGAAGAAAAAAGAGCAAAAGGGCTTTGTTACAGTTGTGATAGCAAATACACTAAAGGTCATAAGTGTGCTGAGAAGAAATTATTCTACATAGATTGTGAAGAGGAAGAAGAAAATGAGCAAGAAAGGTCAAAAGAAGAGGATATACTCCAGGGACAAAGCCTAGATAAAGAAGAAATGAATCCGACCATATCTTGTAATGCATTGGCTGGAATTACCACTCCTCAAACCATCAAGATAGAAGGACAAATCAAGAAGAAAAAGGTAATAGTGTTGATTGATTCAGGAAGTACCCACAATTTTATTCATTGTAAGGTAGTAAAAGAATTGAATTGCTTCCTATATCCAGCACCAGAGTGTCAAGTGATGGTTGCAAATGGAGAAACAATAAATTGCTCTGGAAAGTGCCATAATATCAAGCTATCCATGGGAGAATATGTATTGACTAGCCCAATGCTTTCCATTCCAATGGGAGGTGCTGATGTTGTACTAGGAGTCCAATGGCTACAATCCTTGGGTACAATAGCTTTTAATTTTCAAGAACTTTTCATGAAATTTTCTGCGGAAGGAAAGGAAGTTGAATTAAGGGGTATTGCAGGGAAACCGGAAAGATAATCAGCTCTAACGGTATGACAAATCTTCTAAAAAAGGAACAAAGAGGTGTAATTGCACAATTATGTTCGCTAGATGTTTCCACATCAAAATCATCTATTTCTCCAGATCTCCAAAAAGTCTTGGACAATCATTCCAAGGTATTTGAGACTCCCAAAGGTTTCCCACCTATTCGTGATCATGATCATGCTATTCATCTGATTCCAGGAAGTGTTCCTCCAAACATCAGGCCGTACAGATATCCCTATGCCCAAAAGAGTGAAATTGAACGTATGGTTGCAGAAATGCTAGAGGCTGGTATAATTCAACCTAGTCAAAGTTCTTTCTCTGCTCCAGTAGTATTGGTGCACAAGAAGGATGGATCATGGCGCATGTGTCCGGATTATAGGGAGCTCAACAAGCTCACTATTAAAGATAAGTTTCCCATTCCTGTCATTGATGAATTACTGGATGAATTGCATGGATCAATTTACTTCACCAAGTTGGATCTTCGTTCAGGATATCATCAAATCAGAATGAAGAATGAAGACATTCTGAAAACAACATTTAGAACTCATGAGGGTCATTATGAATTTTTGGTCATGCCTTTTGGCCTTACCAATGCACCTTCTACATTTCAAGGTTTGATGAATTCCATTTTCAAACCCTTCCTTAGAAAATTTGTGTTAGTATTTTTTGATGATATACTAATCTACAACAAGTCTTGGAAGGATCATGTTGAACATGTTGACAGGGTGCTACAACTATTGGAGGAGAAACAATTATATGCAAAAAAATCCAAATGTTTCTTTGGAGTACAAGAGGTGGAATATCTGGGTCATATTGTATCTCATGAAGGAGTTAAGGTAGACCCTAGCAAAATTAAAGCCATTAAGGAATGGAAAATCCCCACATCCATAAAGCATTTGCGAGGATTTCTCGGGTTGACAGGGTATTATCGCAAATTTGTTAAGAATTATGGGAGAATAGCAGCACCTCTAACAACATTATTGAAGAAAGATGCATTTTCATGGACTCCAGAAGCAACAAAGGCCTTCGAACATCTTAAAGAGGCAATGTGCCAAGCACCGGTCTTAGCTACACTAGACTTCACAAAAACCTTTATTGTGGAATGTGATGCTTCAGGAAATGGAATTGGTGTTGTTTTAATGCAAGATGAAAGACCCATTGCTTTTGAAAGTCGTCCAATCAAGGGAAAGTTTTTACACAAAGCTATTTATGAGAAGGAAATGTTGGCAATACTACATGCACTTAAGAAATGGCGACCCTACCTAATGGGAAGACACTTCAAGGTAAAAACGGATCATGATAGCCTTAAATACTTTTTAGAACAAAGATTATCCTCTGAAGAGCAACAAAAGTGGGTCACAAAGATGTTGGGTTATGACTTTGAAATCATCTACAAAAAAGGGAAGCAAAATGTGGTGGCAGATGCACTCTCAAGAAAGGATGAGGATGTGGAAGCATTGTTGTGCGCCATTTCTATTATCCAACCAGCTTGGATAAACGAAGCAAGGGAGGAATGGAAGAATGATGAAGAAGTGTGGGCACTTATTCGAAAGTTACAACAAGATTCCAGTACATTTGATACATTTAGCTAGCAAAATGATTTGTTATGGTACAAAGATCGCTTATACCTCTGTAAGAATTCCCAACTCAAACAAAAGATTATTATGGAATTGCACACTTCTCCCTTAGGAGGGAACTCAGGATTTTTAAAAACTTACCACAGGGTTAAGAAGGATTTTTTTTGGGATGGCCTTAAATCAAATATTCAAAAGTTTGTGGCGGAATGTTTGGTTTGCCAACAAAATAAAGTTGAAACAATTAAGACCCCGGTCTATTACAACCTTTATCCATTCCAAGCCAATGTTGGGAGGAGGTTTCAATGGATTTTATCACAGGTTTACCCAAGTTTGAGGGAAAGAGTGTCATCATGGTGGTAGTTGACAGACTTACCAAGTATGCACACTTTTGTGCATTATCACATCCATTTAAAGCCAGTACAGTTTCTACTGCATTTATGGAAACAATTCAAAAGCTACATGGAAACCCAAAGATTATTGTAAGTGACAGAGATCCCATTTTCACTGGAAATTTTTGGACATAATTATTTTATTGTCTCGGTACTCAGTTATCTCATAGCTCATCTTATCATCCTCAATCTGATGGGCAAACTAAGATAGTAAACAAATGTTTGGAAGGATATCTTCGTTGCTTTGTATCTGATAAATAGACACAATGGGTCAAATGGTTGCCTCTAGCTGAATGGTGGTATAACACTTCCTTCCATACAACAACAAAAATGACCCCATTTATGGCATTTTATGGATATCAGCCACCATCCATCACATCATATTTAAGAGAAAATTCTAAGGTTCAAGCAGTGGAACATCACATCGAGCATCAACAACAAGTCCTCCAACTCTTAAAGGATAACCTCGTGTTGGCGCAGAATAGAATGAAACAACAGGCAGATCAACATCGCAGCGAAAGAAGTTTTGATGTAGGTGATTGGGTATTCCTACGGCTACAACCATATAAACAAATGTCCCTCAAGCAAGCTAAGAAGGATAATAAATTATCACCAAAGTATTATGGTCCGTACAAGGTGTTGCAAAAGATTGGTACTATGGCATACAAATTGGAGCTTCCTGTAGCTTCTCGAGTGCACCCAGTTTTCCATGTTTCATGTTTAAAGAAGGTTATAGGCGAAAAGCTCCCAGTTCAAACAATATTGCCAGAACTTGACGAGGAAGGAAAAATTATATTGAAACCGGAAGCAGTCACAGAAACAAGAACTCGACAACTATGGAATTGATCAATTTCGGAGTATCTCATCAAGTGGAAGAACTTATTCGTTGAAGATTCCACATGGGAGGATGAGAATTTTATAAAGAAGCATCCAAAACTACTCAAGCGTTGAGGACAACACTTTTTTGAAGGAGAGGGGCATGTTAGGTCCCTATAATACTAGTGATTACCCCATTACTATTGTAGTTGTATCCTTTATTAATATTGTTTTGCCCCTATTGTCCCCATATTGTTATTACTGTGCCCCATAGAATCCCTCTATTGTTATTTTTGTGCCTTTATATTATTATTGTTAGGTCGGCTGGGTTATATTATGACTCCTTAGACTCCTATATACAGAAAGGAGGTTTTTTCATTTGAATTATATAAGAATCATTCATTTGTGTAATGTAAAGGAGGTTGCCCCCTCGAAGAGGTTGAATTCTAAGGTGTTGATCTATATTTTCTATCTTTTTGTGAGCTGGTTTCATAATAGTTCAACCTCCCAGATGACCTTAAGGAAATGGATTTGACACAACTAGACCTTACCAACTTCCCTCAAGTACCACAAGACCTGCAGGAGTAACCCAACCCCTCCACGTGTCCAATCCCTAAGAAAACTCACCTATTCCCTGACCTAGAGCCCCAGTTGCTCCCTTGCCAAGGCCTCCATGCGACTATGGGTTCTGAGTCGCTCCCATAGGCCTACATTAGTGCGATTGTGGCCATTTTTTGTCAGTGTTGTGATAGGGAATTCGAGAATTTAGGCTATTTTCCATGGATGGGGCTTAGCCTTTGCCCATAAAGCTATGAAACTTCCAGAACTCATAAAAGACATGAAGACAATGCTTGTAAACCAAAAACTGGAACTAGGACTTGACCTAACCATCCCCAATCGAGATTGACATTCTTTCAAACACTTGGTAGATATGCAACCTACAAACCATGAATGCAAGGCTGAGCATAAGGGACTAAAAACTTATCTGAGATTTAACAAGAAGGGTCACTACCTTCTCTCGTTAGCTATTATAACACCAATTAGGTCTTGCATTCATTACTCATTCAGTTACAATAAAAACATGAAAAGAGCCATTACTGAGAACTGTCATGTAACCATGCTTATAACTAGCTAAAATGAGAGAACAACCATTAAAGCCACATAATAAAAAGTACATTTCCTTATCAAAAGAAAGAGAAACTTAGTCGCAATTAACCATAGGCAATTACCAACCAGGTTCGAGACTTCCACATTCCACCTAACCATAGATTGGTTGAACCATATATTTCTTAGAGCTAAGCACCATCATGCCATATTCCAAGCATGAATGCGTGATCTTATGGGATACAACCAAGGGAATCCAAATTTTAAACCACCTCCACCCTCACCATACCGTGATCTCACCTAAACTTGTTCCGAGATCACAAAACCAAACCGAGCTTGGATGCCTCAAAATTTCTTCACCATCCTTGAGGAATTCTCTTGTCTCCACCCTCAGGCTTTATCGTGTATCCCTCTATTACTGGTGAATGGATTCCTAGCCCATTGGGAATTTTCTTGAGACCACCTCACCGTAGATTCTGAAACCATTCAGTAATCCAAAGCTCAAACTGAGAACAATCTCATCATGCCATGGTTTTCTAGAAATGGCAAGGCTAGGCTAAAACCCATTGTCAAAACCCAACAAAATCCATGCCAATTATAGCAAAAGAACCATATGCCAACATGCACATACCATACATGTAAAAACTAGCTAGGAAATCTCACATGCAATTTGTTACCTACAAGTATTCCCGCAGAAGCTGCTTGATTCGTTCCTTCCTTTGCTTTCCTTTTCCTTCTTTCCTTTTCCTTTCCTTTCCTTGCTTGCTTATTTTCTTTCTCCTCTTGCTGCTTTCTCCTCTCTAAGACCAATTCTAACACTAAATTGACAAAAGGCTGACAAAATCTGACCAACTAATGCTCTGAGCTATTTTTATTGATTACACCTCTAATTTCTTCAATTTTCCATTATTTTCCTTCATTTTCCTCCTCACATGCAACATGTGACCTTTAACCTTCCTTTTCTCCTAATTTTCATTATTTTCATAAATAAATGCCAAAAGTACTCTTTTCCTTTTCAAATCCTTAGCCATTTCCCTTTCCAATTTCCCCTTAGCCATAAAACACAACAAGTGATGCCCACTAGGATATTTTGGCCCAACATTTAGCTTGGAATAAGTGTCCATTGCCCATGGTCTTATTTTACCTTTATTAACTTTTATTACATAAACTTTTAACCCAGGTTTGTTACAGGCTTGTCCGCCTTAGGCAAACACCATCCTCGGTGTTCAATGACACCTACAACTAGCAAGACTGCTGAAAAGCAAAACATACTGCCCATGGATCTTTATGACTTAACTTGCTGCAGTATTTACAATGAATAACATGTTGAAAATAAAACCAACATACCGCTTACTAGAGCTTTATAACACAACTCATTACGGTATTTACAATAACAACCACTTATACACTCATGCACATTTGCTTCAACAAACAAATAACCATACTATCTATGGAGCTTTATAAATCCATCTCAATACAATATTTACAATAATATACACATATGCATATTTTCTCAATAAGAAAATAAAAAGATATGATGCCTGCGTCAACAACAAGGGATTCTAGAGGCTCACACCTCCACCCTCAAAGTAGTATAGGGATTCACCTCCTTCCCAGGAAGTAAATAATCCAATACGAAATTCAACTTGTATCCAATGTCCAGTGCTAAAATCCTGCGCCACTTGTCCTCTCAGTGAATAGTTATAAGTTCATTGCTCAAGGGCACACTCCCAATCTATATCTGATTCCATCTAGTAATGTTAATGACCAAAACAAATCCATTCCTTGACCATCCCTCCTCTGCTACACAATCCCTCAAGCTATCTGATCTAGGTGGCTCTAGAGACACACACAGGACAAAGAGGGCTTATGGAAGCTCGAAAATCAAAGTGTTTAGATTATGCTTGAACTAGGTTCATGTTAAAGATCTTGTCCTCGTGATCGCAGTGGTGTGAACGGTTCATCAATCTGAGTCTGGATGAGGAATATAGAGGCAGTCAAAGTTTTGGTTGAATTTTGTTGACTGGGCAGGCTTAATGGAGACGCAATTTAGAATTTTTCCAGTTGATGGAATCTGGCCAACTCTGGCTGGATTCTGGGTGAAATTGTGGCCTCATTAGAATGAATCCTACGGTCAAATTTCGGAAATTCAAAAAGGGGCTATATGTTATTAAAAATTAAAATATATATATAAAAAAGGGGGGTGAGGGCAGGGGGTGGAGCGGTGGGCCACCATCCCCACCACCCCACGCCTCTCCATAACACTATACACCACACTTAACAATGCCGTTTGATGTGAGGCCGGTGCGGATCAAACCCGCTCGGACCACGTGGGCCGGCCCCCACCGGGCAACCCCATGTGGCTCTGTGCCAAAACAAAACCCCGCCCAACCAACATTTAAACAAAATTTTATGGCTCAGCGGCCATCACCCCACCGAGCCCTCCAACCATCGTAACCATTAAACACATAATAATGGGGGGGCACGGGCCACCTTCGGTGGACCTGGCCCACACCCCTGAAACCTCACCTAAAATCGATGAGAATTTAGTTAAGGGTGCTGGCGGGGGTCAAACCCACCAGACCCCTAAGTGGGCGGGCCCATTAATGAGGAATGACCCTCCATACCAACCATTAATATGTTGTAACCACCAAAGCTACGGTCAAGTGCGCCATTCAAACGGTTTGGGTCAGGAGCGTGCAGGTGTAAGCATTTAGTGTGCGATTAGTCATTCCATGAGATTCGACGCAGTGAGGTTGATGGTACGGCCAGTTTCAGTAGTTTGACATCCACTTCTTCAGATGGCCCCTAGTTGTGAGGTATATGCAATGTGTTCATGTACTTCTTTTTCCATGCATTGTGATACACAAATCCCTGTTTGATGTCTGATGTGGGATCTTATTTCTTACTTGTTTTCATGATTCCTGCTTGATGTGATATGGAATCATATGTCTAATGTACTTGTTGTCATGATTCGTCATGTTGTGTTTTGAGATCCCTTTGTTATATGTTGATGGAATACTCATGTGTCGTTATGTATGTTTGCATGGAGATCCCTTTTATGCCATGTCGGCGAGATGCTCATTATCATCATGCATGGGTAAGTGTCATATTGATAGGAGTCTTTTGACTGAGAGTTCTTGTAGCGGAACATCTCTTGGAGCCACTCGTGCTTGAGGTCAGTTTTCTTGTATAATAGCGACATCACCTGTTATGTACATCATCACTATTGACAACACTTAATGCAACGGCCTACACCATCTTGACACCGAGGCTCGAAGATGTAGTCCCTCCTAGACGAACTTCATTATCAACGGCTCATGTTTTCATGTGTTGATGATTGTCATGTTCCTCTTCTTTATAGCATGCAGATGTATCCATTTATGTTCTTTTAAAAATGCAATTTAACACATCACAAAAGTAAAAGGTCTTGGAAGGGTACTTTGTCACACTCGGACCTGGATCACTATCTTGTCATCCCCTTCCATGTAGTCACTCACCTTCCAAGTTCCCCGACATGCCCTATCCTGGGCGATCCATCCCTTGGCAAGGCTTCCTCGCATCGGAAGGTAAAACAAGCAAGGAATATACTTGCCTGAAAACCATCACACTGGGCATAACATGCTCATGGAAATCAGTGTCCCACAATGGCCCTGCCCCTGAAGTGCTTTACTAACATATGGCTTCTTGTTCCAATTCCTTTTATTGTTGTTAATCCTTGCAGTTAGTTTCAACCACCCCAAACCAGGAATTTTCATGCTTTCCTGCACCAAGCACATAATTTCCATTACACTAAAAGGAATTGAAATAAATTCAAATCATACCTCATTGGTGGCCCATCAATAAGGTACACTAGCGATCCTGTTTACTTCCTGTCACAAAAACTCAAAAATTAAAAAATATATATAAAAAAGGGGGGGAGGGCGGGGGGCGGAGCGGTGGGCCACCATCCCCACCACCCCACGCCTCTCCATAACACTATACACCACACTTAACAATGCTGTTTGATGTGAGGCCGGTGCGGATCAAACCTGCCCGGACCACGTGGGCCAGCCCCCACCAGGCAGCCCCATGTGGCTCTGTGCCAAAACAAAACCCCGCCCAACCAACACTTAAACAAAATTTTATGGCTCAGCGGCCATCACCCCACCGAGCCCTCTAACCACCGTAACCATTAAACACATAATAATGGGGGGGCATGGGCCACCTCCGTTGGACCCGGCCCACACCCCCGAAACCTCACCTAAAATCGACGGGAATTTAGTTAATGGTTCCGGGGGGTCAAACCCACCTGGCCCCTAAGTGGGCGGCCCCATTAATGAGGAATTACCCTCCATACCAACCATTAATATGTTGTAACCACCAAAGCTACGATCAAATCCGCCATTCAAACGATGATACAGAGTTATGGGGGCGGGTTTCCCAATGCAAACCTGACCCAACCACCCCCCCCCCCCCCCCCCCAATTCAATTTCATTCTGTTAAATCAAAACTATAATATGTTTAAAAGGAGGGGCGGGATTTGATCCCCCGACCCCTCCTCAACCATTTTCCATCTTTACCAACATGCCAAACTGAACTCATTGGAATATTCGCCCAAGAGTTTTTATAAGAACCCAGTTTTTTCAGTGCACTGGGGGAAGGAAGATGGAGGAGGCTAGGAGCGCGCATGCAAATCAATGCAGGGGGAACCATGACTACTGTAGAAACAGGGAGAGGAACCATGATCCTTGAAATTTTCCCGAGGAGGTAATCTTTCTCCATGTCGAAATATAGTCAAGTTTACAGTTGTTTTTCAAGGTTTTTCGCAGGGATCGCAATGGGGGAGGTTAGATTCGCCTTTTGAGTTGCAGATTTCTAGTTCACTTGTGGAGGAGAATCTTTCAAGAATTGAGGGGGAATCTAAAAGATTCCTTGAGCCCCAGATTCTCAATTTCTCGGAATTTAGAAATTTGACAGTCGATTTTGCACTATTCGACGCCACAAATCTGATGGTGCATTTAGATTTTTTATTTTCTCATTTTATTTTCCAGCCACTTTTCTAAGTGGAGTGCAGGTGTCAGCATTTAGTGTGTGATCAGTCATTCCATGAGATTCGACGCAGTGAGATTGATGGTACGGCTAGTTTCAGTAGTTTGACATCCACTTCTTCAGATGGCCCCTAGTTGTGAGGTATATGCAGTGTGTTCATGTACTTCTTTTTCCATGCATTGTGCTACACAAATCCCTGTTTGATGTCTGATGTGGGATCTTATTTCTTACTTGTTTTCATGGTTCCTGCTTGATGTGATATGGAATCAGATGTCTAATGTACTTGTTGTCATGATTCGTCATGTTGTGTTTTGAGATCCCTTTGTTGTATGTTGATGGAATACTCATGTGTTGCTATGTATGTTTGCATGGAGATCCCTTTTATGCCATGTTGGCGAGATGCTCATTATCATCATGCATGGGTAAGTGTCATATTGATAGGAGTCTTTTGACTGAGAGTTCTTGTAGCGGAACATCTCTTGGAGCCACTCATGCTTGAGGTCAGTTTTCTTGTATAATAGCGACATCACCTGTTATGTACATCATCACTATTGACAGCACTTAATGCAACGGCCTACACCATCTTGACACCGAGGCTCGAAGATGTAGTCCCTCCTAGACGAACTTCATTATCAACGGCTCATGTTTTCAAGTGTTGATGATTGTCATGTTCCTCTTCTTTATAGCATGCAGATGTATTCATTTATGTTCTTTTAAAAATGCAATTTAACACATCACAAAAGTAAAAGGTCTTGGAAGGGTCCTTTGTCACACTCGGACTTGGATCACTATCTTGTCATCCCCATGTAGTCACTCACCTTCCAAGTTCCCCAACATCCCCTATTCTGGGTGATCCATCCCTTGGCAAGGCTTGCTCACATTGGAAGGTAAAACAAGAAAGGCATATACTTGCCTCAAAACCATCACACTGGGCATAACATGCTCATGGAAATCAGTGTCCCACAATTGCTCTACCCCTGAAGTGCTTTACCAACATATGGCTTCTTGTTCCAATTCCTTTTATTGTTGCTAATCCTTGCAGTCAGTTTCAACCACCCCAAACCAGGCATTTTCATGCTTTCTTGTACCAAGCACATAATTTCCATTACACTAAAAGGAATTGAAATAAATTCAAATCATACCTCATTGGTGGCCCATCAATAAGGTACACTTGTGATCCTGTTTACTTCTTGTCACAAAAACTCAAACTATATCTTTGACCAAATCATCATGTATAAACATATAAACATATCACATCCGGTTAGCTCAAATGCAACCATCATAATCAGAATCATATATCACATGTAACCATCATAAACCAAAGTCATAGATCACAAGCATTATTAAAAACTAAAATAAAGTATTGATTTTTATCTTTCAATCATTCTTTGTTTCTGCCTTTGTTCTTTATCCTTTCTATACACACACTGAATTTGTGACCAAACCTAGCAAGAACCAGTTCCTACTCTTTAAGAAATAAGGGAATCCAGAGACTGAATCGCCTTCTCCCTCAATATCAACAACAAGGGCATCCAGAGAATAAACCACCTCAACCCTCAATAGCAACAACAATGGAATCCAAAGACTAAACCACCTCAACCCTCAATAGCAACAACAAGGGAAACCAGAGAATAAACCACCACAACCCTTAACAACAACAACAAGGGAAACCAAAGACTAAACCACCTCAACCCTCAATAGAAACAACAAGGGCAACCAAAGACTAAACTGCCTCAACCCTCAATAGCAACAACAATGGCAACCAGAGACTAAACCACCTCAACCCTCAATAGCAACAACAAGGGAAACTAGAGACTAAATCGCCTCAACCCTCAATAGCAACAGAAAGGGCATACAAAGACTAAACCACATCAACCCTTAATAGAAATCAACAAGGGCATCCAGAGAATACCATACATGTTTGTACCATCACACTGTACAACATATACACATACACTTTAAACAATGTAACACATACACCTACACCCGGTGTACAACACGACACATACACCTACAATTGGTGTACAACATGACATATACACCTACACCCAGCGGAAAACACAACACATACACCTACACTCGGTGTACAACACAATACATATACGTACCACCGTATAATACCATGAATACACATGTTGTGATACAACTACTATACAATACCCATAACACCATACCAAATATACTCAACAAAACATGTACGTCGTATACATAAACCACATGTACAACATGTACACACTACCACATTTACGCAGTGCCACCTGCACAATGTGTACACAACACCACACGTACATGGCACCACTTGCACAACGTGTGCACAACACCACATGTACACCGCACCACCTGCAAAATGTGTACATAGCACCACGTGTACACAACACTAGTCATATGATGTGTACATAAAACCCCATGTACACAACACCATCTGCACAACATGTACACAACACCACATGCACACAACACCACATGTACATAGCACCACATGAACGGAACACCACATGTACAATCATGGACACCATACCATATGCACACAACACCGTAGGTACAACACGTACACTACACCATATGTACATAACAATGCATATACAACATCTACACTACACCAAATGTACATAACACCACATTCACAACATGTACATATCACTACATATGTGACATGTACTTAGCACCACCGATACCCAATACTGCATATGCAATCCTGCACACAACACTATATATGTAACAGGCACACAACATCATATATGCAACATGCAAACAACATCATATGTACACAATACTACGTATTCTACATGTACACAACACCAGTACTACACATCCTAAGACCACAATATCCTTACCAAGCAACCTTGCTTCTAGTGTCTTATCCATGCTCGTCCCAGCATGTTGCAGATCATATTGCTTTCATTCTGTTGGTGTATCCCTCAGCATTACCTACCCATTACATAAACATAGATATAGTATAATCACATAATATCAATTCACATCCACCTGACAATTGCCTCATAAATTTGTCAGGGCTACTCTTCCTACTTGATTCCTCATAAACCAAGAACCTCTTCATGCCATTTAGTTGCATAAGCAATCATTCCTCCACAAGCATGATCTCTGATGACCTTGTCACACAACGACATATATATATAAACATCACCATAAAACAATCATGATCCCTGATGGCTCTGTCAGTCAATGGCAAACATGCATATACATATACATATACATATACATATACATATACATATATACATACATACATATACAGATATCATCATAATCATAGTCACAACACAATCACCTTATATCATAAGGTCAAGGTTAAGAGAAATCCCTTTATTCGTGCAATGCATGCACAACATTGAGAGAAATAGTTCCTAACATATCCAAGGCATTTAACACCTCAAATCCCTTTACCTTACCTTTCATGTTACCTTTATCATGATTGTCCTGCCACCATCCATTTACCCCAATGGACCCCACCAATCTAACCAGTTGTCATACTCTTGCCTTCAGTTGCCCTTATACATGCACCGGGCTTCATCCAGGTCTTATATTACCTATTGGACTTCAATCAATGTTTCCCTAGCTCCACTAACTTTCCTCTTTCCCCAACCAATCCCCAAGACCCTCAAAACATAAAAGGTGAGAACCAAAAGAAACCAAGAAGAAACCCATGAAAACCAATAGTTTTACGACACCATAAACAAAGTGGTATGGCCATAAACAAAGCCACAATAAAGCACAACAAATCAGAAAAGACCAAAAGCACAAGACTAGCAACAAACACCATGACTAAATCCCCATGGCTTCCCAATAATTCCAAAGGAAAGCTCAACCTGAGCCTTCTCCAAGATTTCATGGTAGTCTCTTTGCCTGGCACTTCCATGTATCATACTATCATAAACACATAACTGTTAGTGTATAAATAAATATAACAATATACCAGTTATCTTCTCTTCTTGTGCCAAGTGCGTTACCTTGTAACTGAACACACATGTCAGCCACATGTTCCAAAGATCAAGACATGATATCTATTAATTTGAAATAAATCATTACCAAGTCTAACAACCATGTCTTAATCAACAATCAATTCACATTCATCAGTCATAATACATAATGCTACAACTATCACCTACTTACACTCAAGTACATATCAATTTCTCTCAACACATATGTGTTAGTGCAAACATTTCAAACAAGGTCATTCCTTCGTGCAATCTTATAGATACAAACTCATATCATGCAACTAGTCAAACATTCAACCAACAGATATACGACGTAATAGACACCCAACACTCAAACACCAAATAGACGACATAATCGAACATTCAAACACCAAATACCCGACATAAGAAAACTCATACCTTATTGTATCTCATGGGAGGCTATCTTGTATGCACAATCAATCTAGTTTAGTACGAATATAACTTAATAACACATCAACTCAAACATAAATACGGTCATGATATCCATAACAATAACTAGCTACAATGTTCACATCATAGACTCATAAACAATTTCTATTCATGCATAACAATCACATATGCACAGTCACTCTAAATTAGTATCACATAATATCACAATATATTAACTCATACCTAAATGTCATAACCATAATCATCTGCATATGTCAATCCAAATTAGCAAAAAAACATAATAACATCAAGACCTCAATTGCAATGACCATAATCATCAAGCATATGACCACAATGCATATAACAACAAGTTACTATCCTTCATGACTAACCGACACAGGTACATATGATCACACTGATTAACTAACATCTATCATACATGTAACCACAAAAACATTAGACTAACAAACATGTACACAACCCTAATGCTTATAACAATCCTTAACCAACATACCTGCATGCCAAACTCACAATACTTGTATGACTATCTACTCTTACCTCAAAGTTTAGTGTTGCAACATTGCTTTGATTATCTACATCTCCTTCTCTATCTCTGTAAAATGTTAGCCTCATAACATACCAATGGCATCATTATGACATAAACTACATGCAATGATGCCATAAAATACATGCAATGACCTAATGCATGACAACCTTAACCATGATAATGCATGCACAACAACATGCATCTAGTCCATCCAATCCAAGTGTTGAACCATGCTTTGATACCACCCTGTCATATCAGATATCACACAAGGAGAACGAAAACCAGACACCACTTAGAGAGAGCGAAACCTACTCTGATACCACCTTGTAACTTTTTCTCCTCTCACATCTACCCACTTTTACCAGCTTACCTAGGGTAAACATAAGATGAGGGGTTACTATTATATGACTCAACCTCCTAAATGACCTCAAGAACATGGAGTCGACACAACTAGACATTACCAACTTCCCTCAGGTGCCACAAGACCCCCATGAGTATCCCAACCCCTCCAAGTGTCCCAATCGCTCCCTTGCCAAGGCCTCCATGCAACTATGGGTTCCGAGTCACTCCCATAGACTTGCATCAGTGCAACTGTGGCCTTTTCTACTAGTGTTGTGCTAGAGCCTACAAGAATTAATGCTATTTTCTAGGGCTGGGGATTAGCCTCTCCCTAGAAAGCTATGAAACTTACAAAACTCATAAAAGACACGAAGACAATGTTTGTATACCAAAAACTAGAACCAAGACTTGACCTGACCTTCCCCAACCGGGACTCACATTCTGTCAAACACTTGGTAAATATACAACCTAGAGGCCATGAATGAAAGTCTGAGCATAAGGGAATGGAAAATTATTTGAGGTTTAACAAGAAGGGTCACTACCTTCTCTCATTATCTATTATAACACCAATTAGGTCTTACATTCATTATTTAGCCAGTTACAATAAAAGCATGAAAAGAGCCATGATTGAGAACTGTCATGTAACCATGCTTATAACCAGCATATAACCAGATAAATAAAAATGAGAGAACAACCATTAAAGCCACATAATAACAAGTACATTTCCTCATCAAAATCAAGAGAAACTTAGCTTTTATTAACCATAGGCAATTACCAACTGGGTTGGGGACTTGCACGTTCCACCCGACCATAGATTGGTTGAACCAGATCTTTCTTTCAGCCAGTCACCCCCATGCCATATTCCAAGCATGAATGTGGGATCTCATGGGATAAACCAATCCAAAGGAAACCAAGGGAATCCATAGGTTAAACCACCTCTACCCTCAACATATCGTGATCTCACCTAAACCGGTCCTGTGATCATAAAATCAAACCACGCTTGGATGCCTCAGAATTTATTCACCATCCTTGAGGAATTTTCATGTATCCACCCTCAGGCTTCAACGTGTATCCCGCCATTATCGTTCAGGGGATTCCTAGGCCATTGAGAATTTTCCTAAGAGCACCTCACCTCAGATTCCAAAACCATCCAACAATCCAAAGCTTAAATCGAGAACAATCCCATCACACCATGGCTATCCAGAAATGGAAAGGCTAGGATAAAACCCATTGTCAAAACCCGACAAAATCCATGCCAATGATAACATAAGAACCATATAGCAACATGCACATGCCATGCATGTCAAAACCAGCTAGGAAATCTCACATGCAATCAATTACCTGCAAGTATTCCCACTAAAGTTGCTTGATCCTTGCCTTCCTTTGCTTTTTTTGTCCTTATTTTCTTTTCCTTTCCTTTCCTTGCTTTCTTACTTTCATTCTCCTCTTGTTTCTTTCTCCTCTCTAAGACAAATTCCAACACTAAATTGACAAAAGGCTGACAAAGCTGACCAACTGATGCTCATAGGTATTTTTATTGATGAGGCCTCTAGTTTCTTCAATTTTCCATTATTTTCTTTCATTTTACTCTTCACATGCAACCTGTGATATTTCACCTTACTTTTCTCCTAATTTCCATTATTTTCGTAAATAAATGCCAAAAATACTCTTTTGCCTTTTCAAAGCCTTAGCC
Organism: Pinus tabuliformis; assembly: GCA_031772625.1. Taxonomy (NCBI): domain Eukaryota; kingdom Viridiplantae; phylum Streptophyta; class Pinopsida; order Pinales; family Pinaceae; genus Pinus; species Pinus tabuliformis. Next base: position 767,759,538 of record CM062813.1, on the reverse strand, counting down.
ATTGTGTTAGGGTCCCACCCTAACCCCCTTATTTATGTAATGGGATCACGTCATAGTCAAGAGTCAATAAAGCCCATATTAATAATTGTAAGTGGTTAATCCGCAATTAATGACGGAACCACAGTTAGTTGCAAATGGGTTGTAGTATTAGATAGATGGTATTAATAAAACCCACGGTATTGGCCCGTGGTATTGCATGTATGAGTCATATATAAAGGATAGAGACTCCCTGTGAGGAGCATCGTGTCTTATTTTGTAATCGAGCTCTGCTCTATTGGAGGTTGCCCCCTCGAAGAGGCAAGTGAACATTACTCTCTGAATAATAAAATCATTGCTATTCTATGTTCTGGGTATCTTTTCTTCGCATATTCTGTATTTGGGTATCATTTTGCAGGTTAAGAGCATAACAAGTGGTATCAGAGCACTTTCCAGGGCCGGTGGGATCTCCATTTCTTAGCAAAATTCTTTTTTGGCTAGAGACGTGTTCCGGCGTCTTTAAACCACGGGATCTGTCGTTGAGCGCATAAACCTGTGGATTTGGGGAGGCATGCACGCAGGAAATACAAGAGATGGTCACGTCTATTGGACTCCCTTGTAACCCCTGTGAGTACCCCTTTGAGTAGTAGCGCATTAGACAGAACCGCGCACGGACTGTCTTCCACGTACCCTCTGGGTATATCGGAAGCCCCCTAGGATCCCTTGAAACCTCGCCATAGATAAACCGTCGGCCGTCTCGCGGCTACAGTACATCGAGAACAGCACTCGGAGAGATTACTCACCCGTACGATAGGGTAGTCGGGTTGTACGGCTAAGGGTACGGTCGATCCTCCTTAATTAGAGCCCTGAAAAATTGGGCCGAGTATTACTGCCAAACCCTTATGTATATTGCAATCTGTAGCACCTGACACTCCTCAAGACCATAGTTCCCTTTTCTATTGGGGGATCACACATCATCTCTTCCAGATCCGCTTGTGCAAAGTGGTGCAGCAGCAGCAGACATCAGTCCCGCAGTCTCGAGTCCGCAGATAAGCCATTTCGATCTATTAGATCCATCAGATCCGCAGAACCAGTCTGTTCCTCCGCCCAGAGCTATCAGATCCGCCATTCAGATCTCTCAGATCCACCAGATCGGAGTCGTTGTGAAGGGCTCCCATACCGGGGTATAATTTTCGCAAGACTTTTGGCCGCATTGAGGATTTTGAGGAGTTTTCAGAAAAAAAAAAAAAAAAAGAAGAAGAAGAAGAAGAAGAAGTCTGAGATCTTTTGGGGCGCTTATTGGTGATCTAGCCCATCAGAATCAGGACAACGAGCTGAGCACGGTGGTACCATTCACTTCTTAGTGAATTTTTTTTTTTTTAGGCGGTCCCAATTTTAAAAAAATCCTGTTGGTGTATGGTAGAAACTAGAGCTCAAGCGATGGCCAATGAAAGGATGGACAAACTTGAAGAATCATTGCAAAACCTCCACATTCAGCTTACCGGACTATGTAGCATGGTCGAGAAAATAGGCCTGAAGGGCAAGGAGTAAGCCCACGAGGAGGCGTATAATGGCAATGAACACAATGAGGGTGAGTCTAGCCACTCTCCTCACGTCTGGCACACCCACCCACAACCCAGTCAGCGACCTCCCAAGTTGGATATGCATAAATTTGACGGTTCTCACTCGTCGGCATGGATAGCACAATTGGAACAGTATTTCAAACTGAATCGCATCTTCGATGATGAGACTCAGCTTATGTTGGGGAGCATGTACTTGGACAATGAAAGGTGGCAATGGTGGGAATGGCATCAACGTTGCACTGGACCTTTTAAGACTTGGACCAAATTCACCAAAGCTCTTCAAGACCGCTTTGACCAGGAATCATCTTTTTTGGGTCATCTTACTAAGCTCCGACGGACTGGTACACTGGATGAATATATTACAGCTTTTGAAGCCTTAGCCTTCTGCACTTGGGGTCTCTCAAATGTGTTCTACACGGAATGTTTTATCAGCGGTCTTAAAGAAGCTATCAAAGCCCAAGTCCTACTGCACCACCCTCCCACGTGGACGGAGGCTTGCAAGGTAGCTCGTAACGTGGAACATGCATTTGCAGCCCAATACAGTCACCCAAATTTCTCCGCTAAAGGTCGCCCCCCACAGGCTCACAACACGACTCAAACACTTAAGGTCCAAAAGGTGTCACCTGCAGAAATGGCCGAAAGAAGAAAGCAAGGCCTATGTTACTACTATGATGAAAAATACTCCCTAGGTCATAAATGCAAGGAGCCCAAATTTTTTCAAATTGATGCCACTGACTACAGCTCAACAGAGGAAGATCCACCACTGGAGGAACATGAGCCGCTAGAAGAAGACAACCAAAAGGACAATGTCTCTGATGAACCAGTTATTTCGTTGCATGCTTTGGCAGGGATTTCTTCCCCTCAAACTCTCAAAATCAGAGGTTTTATTAAACATCGCCCAGTAGTAGTCTTGATTGATAGTGGAAGTACACATAATTTCATCCATCAAAAAGTCGCAGAAGCAGTGCATTGTTTTGTACGAGCAGTTTCTAACTTCCAAGTTCAAATTGCGGATGGAGGCACAATGAAATGTGAAGGCCGCTGTGAAAATGTCAAACTTCAAATGGGGGATTATCAGTTGAAAACTCACATTTTTGCCATACACATGGGGGGTTGCGACATTGTCCTCGGCGCTGAATGGCTCCACACTCTTGGGCCAATCACAATGGATTTCCAGGAGTTATATATGTGTTTTAAGCAGAACAACTACACACATACCCTCCGTGGACTCCAAGCGGGAGCCCCCTCTATCATCAGCTTGCATAGGATGGAAAAATTGTTAAAAAAGGGCAATCATGGAGTTGTAGCTCAATTTAATGCCATCCAGGCAGTCGAAACCAAGCCTCTGCCAATTCATCCCGAGATGCAACAGATTTTAAATAACCATCTGCCGGTCTTTGACAAGCCTCATGAGATTCCACCCTCGCGAGGGGCACATGATCATAGCATCACCTTGGTTCCAGGGGCCCAACCCCCAAATGTGCGCCCCTACAGATATCCGTTCACCCAAAAGAATGAAATAGAAAAAATCATCAAGGAACTTTTGGAAGCAGGTGTCATTCGTCCCAGCATTAGTCCTTATTCATCCCCAGTGGTCATGGTGCTCAAGAAAGATGGGGAGTGGCGGATGTGTCCCGACTTCAGGGCCCTCAATAAGTTGACAGTCAAAGATAAATTTCCCATCCCAGTGGTTGATGATTTGTTGGATGAACTCAATGGGGCTCAATTCTTCACTAAGCTGGATCTTCACTCAGGCTACCACCAAATTCGCATGAAGGAAGTCGACATCCCCAAGACTGCTTTCCGAACTCATGAAGGCCATTATGAATTCTTGGTCATGCCATTTGGTCTTTGTAATGCCCCCTCTACTTTTCAGAGCCTTATGAACCACATTCTCAAACCATATCTCAGGAAATTTGTCCTTGTCTTCTTCGATGACATCCTCATCTATAGTTGCACTTGGGCCGCACATCTTCAACATGTAGATCTACTCTTGCAACTGCTCCGCAAGCATAAATTATTTTTCAAGATGTCCAAGTGTTCATTTGGCATGGCAGAAGTAGAGTATTTGGGCCACATTGTGGGGCGTGAAGGTGTCAAGGTGGACCCCAAAAAGATCCAGGCAATGTAGGAATGGCCTCAACCTAAGACCTTGAAGAGCTTGAGAGGATTTTTGGGTCTCACAGGCTATTATCGTAAATTTGTCCACAACTATGGTCGCATAGCGAAGCCCCTCACCCAACTCCTAAAGAAAAATTCATTATTCTGGAATGAGGAAGCACAACAGGCCTTTAAAGCTCTAAAAAATGCCATGTGTTCCACTCCAGTCTTAGCACTACGTGACTTCACCAAATCTTTTGTCATTGAATGTGATGCTTCGGGTACAGGTATTGGGGCGGTCTTAATGCAGGAAGGGCGACCGTTGGCCTTCACAAGCCAACAACTTAGTGGGAGGAATCTGGGCCAATCTACCTACGAGAAGGAAATGATGGCCATCTTACATGCAGTCGAGACCTAGCGACCTTACTTATTGGGGCGACGTTTCCAAATCCGCACAGATCATCACAGTCTTAAATATTTTTTGGAGCAACGCCTATCCTCCCCACAACAAAATAAATGGCTAGCCAAAATGCTGGGATATGATTATGAGATCATTTACAAGAAAGGGAAAGACAATAGTGTAGCAGATGCATTATCTCGCCAATTTGAGGAGGAAAGTACTATGCTATCAATTTCCCTCCCCATTCCAGAATGGATTGAAGAGGCTCGCAGGGAATGGTTTTCACACCCCGGGCTCTCCCAACTCATTTCTCAATTGCAGGTAGATCCAAATTCCACCAAGGGCTACTCGTGGCAGAATGATATTCTTCGCTACAAGGACAGAGTCGTAATATCACCAACATCCACCCTCAAAAGTCGCATTTTGGCAGAATTGCACTCATCTCCCATTGCAGGACATTCAGGCTTTCAGAAGACGTATGCTCGCACGAGAAGATCATTTTTTTGTACAAGCATGAAAAAGGACATCCTTACTTTTGTAGCAGAATGCGATGTCTGTCAGCGCCACAAAGGGGAAACCGTCAACACACCAGGCACATTACAACCATTGCCCATTCCGGCATCAATTTGGACGGAGGTTTCTATGGATTTCATTACAAGTCTTCCAAAGTCAAGGAACAAGTCAGTCATCATGGTGGTTGTGGACCGACTGTCGAAGTATGCTCATTTCTGCACCCTACCCCACCCGTTTACACCAACTTTGGTTGCTCAATCTTTCATGGATCATATCTTCAAATTGCATGGCATGCCCACTTCTATTGTGTCTGACCGCGACCCTTTCTTCACCAGTAATTTTTGGCAGGAACTCTTTAGAATACAAGGCACTCAACTAAAACTCAGTACTTCCTATCATCCGCAAACAGATGGTCAGCGGTCAACAAATGTCTAGAAACCTACCTTAGATGTTTCACTTCAGAAAAGCAACACCTTTGGGTACATTGGCTACCTCTGGCTGAATGGTGGTATAACACCAACTATCATGCCACCACCAAAATGACTCCCTATGAAGCAGTATATGGTCAACTCCCGCCTTCACCTACTTCGTATCTCAAGGGATGCTCAAAAGTACAAGCAGTGGATCAACTCCTACAACATCGCGCAACCATGCTCGCCCATCTTCGAGAGAATCTTCATCAAGCTCAGAACCGCATGAAGCAACAGGTAGACCAGCATTGCTCAGAGCGCCAATTTCAAGAAGGGGATCAGGTCTTTTTACGGCTCCAACCATATAAGAAAACATCACTCAAAGACAAGGGGTGTCAGAAACTCTCTCCCAAATTCTATGGACCATATCAAGTACTTCAGCGCATTAGAGAAGTGGCCTACAAGTTGGCCTTGCCACCTACTGCAAAAATCCTTTTAATTTTCCATGTCTCATGCCTCAAGAAAGTGATTGGGAACAATTGCAGAATTCAGACCAGTCTACTTGAATTGGACGAAGAAGGGTCCATCTGACTTCAACTCGAACAGGTCCTAGACACACGAGACAAGAAACTGCGTGGCCGCATGATTAAGGAAGTCCTCGTCAAATGGAAAGACACCTCTCCGGAAGATGCAACTTGGGAACCAGCCACTATTCTTCAGCAGTTTCAGCAGCTTCAGCCTTGAGGACAAGGCTAGTCTTAAGGGGGAGGGCATGTTAGGGTCCCACCCTAACCACCTTATTTATGTAATGGGATCATGTCATAGTCAAGAGTCAATAAAGCCCATATTAATAATTGTAAGTGGTTAATCCGCAATTAATGACGAAACCATAGTTAGTTGCAAATGGGCCGTAGTATTAGATAGATGCTATTAATAAAACCCACGGTATTGGCCCGTGGTATTGCATGTATGAGTCATATATAAAGGATAGAGACTCCCTGCGAGGAGCATCCTATCTTATTTTGTAATCGAGCTCTGCTCTATTGGAGGTTGCCCCCTCGAAGAGGCAAGTGAACATTACTCTCTGAATAATAAAATCATTGCTATTCTGTGTTCTGGGTATCTTTTCTTCGCATATTCTGTATTTGGGTATCATTTTGCAGGTTAAGAGCATAACACATTGCCTTTGCCAATTTCTACTCAGCCATAAAACACAAGTGATGGCCACTAGGATATTTTGGCCCAACATTCAACTTGGAATAAGTGTCCCTTGCTCGTGGTCTTATTTGACCTTTATTATTTTTTATCACATGAACTTTTAACCCGGGGCTATTACAGACACCTCCCCTTAGGGGAACACCATTCTCAGTGTTCAATGTCACCTACAACTGGCAAAATCGCTGAAAAGAAAATCATACTTCCCATGGAGTGTTATGACTTAGCTCATTGCAGTATTTGTAATGAATAACCTACTGAAAAGCAAACCAACATACTACTTACTAGAGCTTTATAACACAGTTCATTATGGTATTTACAATAACAACCACATATACACTCATGCACATTTGCTTCAACCAACAAATAACCATATTGTTTATGGAGCTTCATAAATCCAACTCGATACAATATTTACAATAATATACACCTATACACATATGCACATTTTATCAACTTGCGAATAAAAGGATATGATGTCTGCATATGCAACAAGGGAGTCCAGAGGCTCACACCTCCACCCTCAAATTAGTACCAGGATTCACCTCCTTCCCAAGAAGTATAGAATCCACTGTCAAATTCAACCTATATTCAATATCCAGTGCTACAACCCTGCGCCACTTGTCCTCTCAATGAATAGTTATAGACTCATTGTTCCAGGACACACTCCCAATGTGCATATGATTCCTTCTAACAATTCTAACGAACAAAAAAAATTCATTCCCTGACCTTCCCTTATCTGGTACATAGTCCCTCAGGTAATCTAGTCATCCCCTTCCATGTAGTCACTCACCTTCCAAGTTCCCCTAACATCCCCTATCCCAGGAAATCCATCCCTTGGCAAGGCTTCCTCGCATCAGAAGGTCAAACAACCAAGGCATATATTTGCCTCAAAACCATCATACTAGTCATAAAATGCTCATGTAAATCAGTGGACACTATTGGTTACCATTGTCTCACAATGGCCCTGCTCCTGAAGTGCTTTACCAGCATACTACTTCTTGTTCCAATTCCTTTTGCTGCTGCTAATCCTTGCAATTAGTTTCAACCACCCCAAACCAGGAATTTTCATGCTTTCATGTACCAAACACATAATTTCCATTAGACTAAAATGAATTGAAATAAATTCGAATCATACCTCATTGGTGGTCCATCAATAAGGTACACTTGGAATCCTATTTACTTCCTATCACAACAAGCCAAACTAGCTCTTTAACCAAATCATCATGTATAAACATATAAACATATCACATCCGGTTAGCTCAAATGCAATCATCATAAGCAGAATCATATACCACAAGTAACCATCATAAATTAGAGTCATAGATCACAAGCATTGTTAAAAATTGAAATAAAGTATTGATACTTATCTTTCAACGATTCTTTGCTTTTTCCTTTGTTCTTTATCCTTTTTGTACACACACTGAATCAAATGCCAAACCTGGAAATCACTAGTGCCAATTCATCAATATCTCATAACTTCTTGAAATTCAACTCCATTGGGGTGTCCAATTATTTGCATTCCATCATGCCAAATAACTTTACAATGTCCTTTCAAACTTCTAATCTCAGAAAGTAGTGCATCATGCCAAGGTATTCCATATCGATCCCAGAGGCCAACTCCTTCTTACTTTTATCATCAAAGTTTTGTTACCTACAAAGAATAGATCTTCAACGTATAAAACCAAAATCAAATGCATACCTTGGACCACTTTTGAAGGAGAGGTTCAGACAAACACATCTTCCAGGCTTCACTAGGTAACTGTTAATGCAGACATACTAGGCTCGACAAGCTTCATGCAATCTATAACACTGATTAAACCAATATGCTTAGCCTTAAACAAATTAATATTATGCAATCAAATCAACTAAGTTTGTTTATCAAGGCTTAAATGCCAAACCAAAAATAATATCAAAGCCATAAAAGTTTATGCCAATATCACTGACAAACTCTTCAGACTAGGTGCAAGGAAGTGCTCACACCCAGATACCATGTTACAACCTTAGTTATTTATCTTGTTAGCAAATATCAAAATTCATTAGGCCATCCACATAATCATGATATGAATTATTTCTGTCATTATACATGAAGGATAAGTCGTATAAGTTTCATCGATTCACTGTAAGATTTCTGCAATAAAAATCATTGCATAGTGAATCATAATAGTTTATAGTTTACACTTCAACCAATGTGTTAATGCCAATGATGCCAATACATAGTCAATTATTGAATACCAATATTAATAACTATGCCCATACTGTCCTGCCTCATCAAAGAAAATTACCATGGTCAAGTACTAAATCTGATCAAAACCTTAACTTGTAATAAATATGAATTGTAACAACCCTTGGTTGATTTCCTATGTAAAAAAAAAAAAAAACCAAGGTCATGGGACATGTTTTCCAAGCTGAATGTTAAGTAAAACATAGTGATGGGTATCACTGGTGATTAATTAATGGCCAAGGAAATTGGCAAAGGCAAAGTGGCATTAATTGCATTTATCTATGAAAATAATGGAAAATAGGAGAAAAGGAAGGTGAAAGGTCGCATGTTTGCAAGTGAGGAAAATTAAAGGAAAAATAGGGGAAAATAAAGAAAACAGAGGCCTCATTCATAAAAAGGGTTTTGAGGATTAGTTCACAATCATTTGTGAGTTTGATACTGGAGCTCTCCTCTATTCTGTCTCTCGCACACTTAAAGAAATATTGGAGCACTCTAGTTTCACTTGTTTTGGATAAAGAAGGCAAAGGAAAGTAGGAAAGCGCGAGGGAACTAGTGGATCGGTAGCGACAACTAGATTTCTTTATAGATAACAGGTTGCATGTGTGATTTCCTTGCTAATTTACAGATGTACGGTATATGAATGTGATTATGTGGTTATGAACTGTCATTGGCATGGAGGATTGCCTAGATTTACAGTGGTTTTTAGCCTAACCTTGTCATTTCCTGGATAGCCATGGCATTGTGGGTTTTTCTATTGATTTTATTTATGGTTGGTGCTCATAATTCGTTATGGCCATGGGTTGGAACAAACGCTTTAGAAGCCTTGGAACAACTTGGGTTGAGTTACTAGTCCTGGAGCCTGGGTTGGGCGAACACTCTGGAGCCCATGGAGGGTTGAGTTAATAGTCCTAGATCTAGGTTGGACAAACACTTTGGAGCCCTGGACAACTTGGGTAAAGATTGATCTGGTTGGTGTTGAGTTGGAAGCACTGGTTGAGGGTTGAGGTGGTTTGGCCTCTAGAAGCTCTAGTATGGTTTTTGTTTGGTTTATTCCATGAGATTCCACATTCATGCTTAGAATATGGAATGAGGGTGATTGGCTGAAAGAGAGATTTGGTTCAGCCCAATCTATGGTCAGCTGGTATGTGGAAGTCCATGACTTGGTTGGTATTTTCCTGTTATGAAACCAGCTCGTAAAAAGATAGAAAATATAGATGAACGCCTTAGAAATAAGCCTCTTAGAGTGGGCAACCTCCTTTACATTACACAAATGAACAATTCTTGGATGATTCAAATGACAAAACCTCCTTTCTATATATAGGAGTCTAAGGGGTCACAATATAACCAAGCCAACCTAACAATAATAATACAAAGGCACAAAAATAACAATAGTGGGATTCTATGGGGCACAATAATAATAATATGGGGACAATAAGGGCACAACAATAACAATAAGGGATACAATGACAATAATAATGGGGGAATCACTATTATTATAGGGCCCTAACATGCCCCTCTCCTTCAAAAAAGTGTTGTCCTCAATGCTTGAGTAGTTTTGGGTGCTTCTATATAAAATTCTCATCCTCCCATGTGGAATCTTCAACGGGTAAGTTCTTCCACTTGATGAGGTACTTTAAAATTGATCGATTTCGTAGTTGTCAATTTCTTATTTCTTTGACTGCTTCAAGTTCCAATATGATTTTTCCTTCCTCATCAAGTTCTGGCAATATTGTTTGAACTGGAATCTTGTCACCTATAACCTTCTTTAAGCATGAAACATGGAAAACTGGGTACACTTGGGACGTTGCAGGAAGCTCCAATTTGCATTCCATAGTACCTATCTTTTGCAACACCTTGTACGGACCATAATACTTTGGTGATAATTTATTATCCTTCTTAGCTTGCTTGAGGGACATTTCTTTATATGGTTGTAGCTATAGGAATACCCAATCACCTACATCAAAATTTATTTCGATGCGATGTTGATCTACCTGCTATTTCATTCTATTCTGTGCCAAGGTGATGTTATCCTTTAAGAGTTGGAGAACATGTTGTTGATGCTCAATGTGATCTTCCACTACTTGAACCTTATAATTTTATCTTAAATATGATGTGATGGATGGTGGATTATATCCATAAAGTGCCATAAATGGGGTCATTTTTGTTGCAGTATGGAAGGAAGTGTTATACCACCATTCAGCTAGAGGCAACCATTTGACCCATTGTGTCTGTTTATCAGATACAAAGAAACGAAGATATCCTTCCAAACATTTGTTTACTATCTTAGTTTGCCCATCAGATTGAGCATGATAAGATGAGCTATGAGCTAACTGAGTACTAAGACAAGAAAATAATTTTGTCCTAAAATTTCCAGTGAAAATGGGATCTCTGTCGCTTACAATAATCTTTGGGTTTCCATAAATGTAGTAGAAACTATACTCGCTTTAAATGGATGAGATAATGCACAAAAGTGTGCATACTTGGTAAGTCTATCAACTACCACCATGATAACACTCTTTCCTTTGAACTTGGGTAAACCTGTGATAAAATCCATTGAAACCTCCTCCCAATGTTGGCTTGGAATGGATAAAGGTTGTAATAGTCCTGGGGTCTTAATTGTTTCAACTTTATTTTGTTGGAAAACCAAACATTCCATGACAAACTTTCGAATATCCAATTTAAGGCCATCCCAAAAAAATCCTTCTTAACCCTGTTGTAGCTTTTTAGAAACCATGAGTGCCCTCATAAGGGAGAGGCATGCAATTCCCTAAGAATATTTTGTTTGAGTTGGGAATTCTTACATAGGTATAACCGATCCTTGTACCACAACGAATCATTTTTCCAGCTAAATGTATAAGATGTACTGGGATCTTGTTGTATCTTTTTGTTAATTTATGGTATGTTCTATGCTTATAACAGTTTACTTCTTTTTCTTATTATATTCCATAGATTAGCAATCACATGTACATAAAGTAAAGTGCAGATAGAACATTAAACGATCGACAGAAAACAAGCCAAGACAAGAGACACAAGATGTTGTGGCTAGCTAGGGACAAACCCCAAAATCTGTGGGGAAACCCTTTGATCAAATATTCTTTTATCTTCAATAACTCAGTAGAGAGAAATAGTACAATAAATCTTATTTATATCAGCAATAGCAAACCCTAGATCAGCAGCATCAGCATTAGCGGCTTCATTATCAAACTAGGGCAGACGATATCTCACAAACCGACCATCGGATCGGCTTGATTCCACCACCAAAAGTTGCAGATTCCAGAGGAGGTTTAGATGAACCTATAGCACAGTTCAGATGAGGAGATCTTCTAGTCCATGTAGGTCAAACTTTACTTCTGCAGTTCCAGCTTCAGTTTCGGCAGCTTCTGGCTTCAAACTAGGGCAGTAAATTTCTTGCAAACTGTCCATCGGATTGACTTGATTCCACCACCAAAAGTTGCGGCTTTCAGAGGAGGTTTAGATGAACCTACAATGCAGTTCAGATGAGGAGATCTTCTAGTCGACGCAGGTCAATCTTTACTTCTGCAGTTGCAACGTCAATTTCAGCATCTTTCGGCTTCACATGTGTGAGGGAGAGACCCTTTTCTGCACAGTAGAGAAGAGAATCTTTTCTGCGCAGTAGAGAGAGAGATGTGATGAGATGAGTGAGTCCAAATGAGGAAAAGTGATCCTGTATTTACACACAACGTTGGTGTTTGAATAGATGTGGCTGTTGGGCTTCTGAGCCTCCATGAGTTGTAGGTCAGCTTGATAATAATTCCATAATCAAAATAAATTCATATATCCACGAATACTTATTGGAATCGGATGATATTTATATCAATCCTACACCTCTCGATGAGAGGAATCTAATAAAAATATTATTAGCCATGAATAAGATGACCCACATGAAGTTTGGCCCTAGTTGCCAATTTTAACACTCCCTCTCAACTATCTATCGGTTGCTACTATTCATCCATCAGATGCACTGCCCTATACAACCTGACCCTTGCCCTGCTTTGCTCTATTCTTCTTATTCTGCTTTGTCTTGTTCTGCCCTGTACTGATCTGTATTGATTTTCTCTGTTCTTGCTCTGCTCTTGCATTGTTCTGTTATGCTCTGCTTTTGTCCAAATTATGAAGAAGAAGAAATGATCGAGGGATGTATCATACTGACTCAAATTCAGTCTCAGAGTATGTACCACTGGTCCCAGACCAGTCTCAACCAACCCAAAGTCAGTGTCATAGTATGGTACAACTCCACTGGTCCTAGACCAGTATCATCCTCCACTGAATCAAAGTCAGTCTCAAAGTGCGTACCATTGGTCCCAGACCAGTCTCAACCGACTCGAAGTCAGCTTCATAGTAGGTACCACTCCTACCACTGGTCCTAGAACAATATCACAGTCTCAGAGAATGTACCACTGGTCCTAGACCAGTCTCAACCGACCCGAAGTCAGCGTCATAGTATGTACCACTCTCACTGGTCCCAGACCAGTACTGCACTGACACAAAGTCAGTCTAGAGTATGTACCACTAGTCCCAGACCAAGCTCAATCGACATGAAGTCAGCGTCATAGTATGGTATAACTCCTACCACTGGTCCCAGACCAGCATCATTTATCCCAGATCAATGGAGGTCATCCTAGCGTAGGGAGTACGATAGATACAACGATGCGTCCATCGGTACTACTATGGTCCCTAACTTCATTTCCCTGCTCATTGATCAGATGAGAGGTACTTCCCATGAGTCCCAGACTACATGGGTAGGATGCCTCGACAGGATAACTAATCAATCTTGTCCTCACAGGAGAGCACATCAATCCTGCTACAATTGCCATGGAGAACACATCAATCCAGGCCGCCATGGAGAACACATCAATCCAGGTCTCACAGGAGAACACATTAATCCTGATACAATTGCCATGGAGAACACATCAATCCAGGCCTCACAGGAGAACTAATCATCCTGCTACACAAGAGAGAGAATCATCTTGTTCCACAAGAGAGCGAATCATCTTGTCCCACAAGAGAGTGAATCATCTTGTTCCAGTGCGCACCACCAGGGAAGGGTGAGTCACCCTATGGTCGTATGTTGCTCCAGTAAGAATCGCAAGCCCTCAGAGCTCCCAGAGCTCAATGTATGCAACATGCAAGACCCTTGTACAAGGGTTTCTTGACGACTCTAAGTCGTTTGGGAAAATCATAGATTAGATCTTTCCTTGGGACTTTGACAAGGTGTATCGACCTGTACATCATCTTAATGCGATGGAGCCTCCTTGCTCATCGACTTACCATATCCCAGATGATGTCTATCTGCTGGAGAAATCGACGAATACGAGAGTCCTCAATAATCGAATCCCACCTCTGCTTGTTACAAATAATCATAGTGGTATGTGTTCAAACAGCTCACTGAAGAGCTTCCCCAACCAGGCAGCTTCAAATGAGATCATACTGATAGATATGTATCCAGTCTCAGTGGTGCTTATGGAAACTGACTTCTGCTTCCTACTCATTCATTATATCAAAGCAGAATCCAAAGAGAAACGGCACTAAAAAGTGCTCCAATGATCCTCTACACTACCTGCTTAATCAACATTCGAATAACAAAAATCATGAGCAACAAAACAAGCCTTATACTATTCCGTACTTCCATCTGCCGCAACTTTATCTTGTAAAGCCATTTTGAAGTAACAATTTTCTTGTCCTAGGGTCTGGGAACTACTTCCCAAACATCATTATCCTTAATCGTCATAGCATCCTTCCATACTTGATGCTTGACGGCATCTGGGAATGATGAAGGCTCATTTTGTATAATCGTGCTCATGATGGTCAGGTATCCCTAATACCTGTTAGGTTTCTTACTTTCACGGAAGGTTCCTCAGGGTGCAGCATGTCCTTCAGCATCATCAGTTATCCCCCTAATCCATGGAGGCCTCTTCATAGAAGAGGGAGGGTCAGGTGGATAAATAGGATCCATGGGTACCTTCACGTCAGGCATTGTTACATCATCTACCCATAGAGACAGCTTCCACAATCATACGGTTCTTCCTTTTCGCCACACCATTCTGCTCAGGAGTATGTGGTGTAGTAGTCTCCCTCTTAATGCCAGCCTCAGATATGCCTGAGTGAACCAACTGTAATATATCAGAGGTCTTGCTTTGACTTGAGGGGAATGGTCCCCTTTTGAGCTTTCCTTCGGCACATCCCAGACATACACCTTCTTTCTCTACTTGGAATTCGGGCATCCCTGTTACCATCTATCTTACATCGGGTAGAGCTTTGTAATGAAGGTGGGCAAACCTCTGATGCCAAAGATTGAACTGAAGAGACGTTTCATAAGATATGACACCTAGGAGACTTCCATCGACCTGATATAATGAATCAACACGAAACTCAAGAGTAAAGGCATCTTTAACATTATTTTTCCATATACGTACCTTTCCATCGCTAAAGGTTACCTTGAAACCTTTGTCTTCCATTGCCAAGATGGACACCAGGTTCTTTCAAAGGTCAGGTGCATTTAATACATCCTAGAATTTCTAGCCTTCTTGAATGGTTTTCCTCTTCCTTGATTTCCAACATTCCTTTTACCTTTGCTATTGAATTTTCCATCCCTTCGATTACCATGAGAGAGATTTTGATCATCGTCACGGTGAGATTCCTTTCTATCAGGGCATTCCCTTGCATAGTGACATGATTTATTGCAAATGTAACATTGTCCTTTTCTTCCACCCTTAGGTCCAACCTTTCTTTTCGATTTAAACTCAGAATTATTTCTTTTCTTAGCATGAGAAGAAAAAGCAATAGGAGGACCTTTAGTCAAGGGCATTTCTTGCTCTTCTACCCTTGTTTCTTCCTAAATGCATCTAGCCATTAATTCCTCGAAACCAAGAATTACATTATAGTTCAAAAGAGTAGTCCTGAACATGTACCATTCAGATAGTAATCCTCCAAGGGTCATTAGTGCCATTTCCCCGTCAGTAATAGTCTCCCCAGTAGATAGGAGATTGTTCTTGATCTCGGTGATTCTTAAGAAGTATGCTTGCATACTCTCATCTTTACCCTTCTTGATTTCCCTCAGCTTATTTCTAAGAAACAAAACTTGATTTGCATCATTAACTTTAAATAAACTCACCAGTCTATCGTAGATTTCCTTGGAGGTGTCTAGTTTAGATATGTAGGCCACCAAGTGCTTGTCGATAGAGTCCCGGATGATCTTCTTCGCTTTAATTTCTGTGTTCTTCCATTTGTTCCTGGCAGCAGCAGGTGCATTTGATGGAGGCTCAACAATATTGCCTCTCACATGATCCAACACTCCTTGATCCTCAAGGGTTATATCGATAGACATCTTCCATCCGTGATAGTCAACTTTTTCACGGAGCTTGTCTTCGACAAGAAAAAGTGTTGAGGACCCCATCGTTCTTTTAGGATAGCCTTGCCAATCTTCTCTTCGGTGATTTCTCTTGCTCTTGCTCGGGCTTTGTCTTCACCTTAGTTCTGATACCATGTTAAGTTATGGTATGTTATATGCTTATAACAGTTTACTTCTTTTTCTTATTATATTCCACAGATTAACAATCACATGTACATAAAGTAAAGTGCAGATAGAACATTAAACGATCGACAGAAAACAAGCCAAGACAAGAGACACAAGATGTGGCGGCTAGCCAGGGACAAACCCCACGATGTGTGGGGAAACCCTTTGATAAAATCTTCTTTTATCTTCAATAATTTAGCAGAGAGAAATAGTACAATAAATCTGATTTATATCAGCAGTAGCAAACCATAGATCAACAACATCAACATTAGCGGCTTCATTATGAAACTAGGGCAGACGATATCTCACAAACCGACCGTCGGATCGGCTTGATTCCACCACCAAAAGGTGTGGCTTCTAGAGGAGGTTCAGATGAACCTATAGCGCAGTTCAGATGAGGAGATATTCTAGTCCACGCAGGTCAAACTTTACTTCTGCAGTTGCAGCTTTAGTTTTGGCAGCTTCTGGCTTCAAACTAGGGCAGTCGATATCTTGCAAATTGTCCGTCGGATTGACTTGATTCCACCACCAAAAGTTGTGGCATTTAGAGGAGGTTCAGATGAACCTACAACATAGTTTAGATGAGGATATCTTCTAGTTCACGTAGGTCAAACTTTACTTTTGCAATTGCAGCTTCAGTTTCAGCAACTTTCTGCTTCACATGTGTGAGGGAGAGACCCTTTTCTACGCAGTAGAGAGAGAGGGAGATGTGATGAGATGAGTCAGTCCAAATGAGGAAAATTCCTCCTATATTTATACACAACGTTGGTGTTTGAATAGATGTGATTGTTGGGCTTCTGAGCCTACATGAGTTGTAGGTCGGCTTGATAATAATTCTATAATCAAAATAAATTCATATCTCCATGAATCCTTATCGGAATCGGATGGTCTTTATATCAATCCTACACCTCTCGACGAGAGGAATCTAATAAAAATATTATCAGCCATGAATAAGATGACCCACATGAAGTTTGTTCCTATTTTCCAATTTTAACACTTTTGAATGAGTGCCCACACTTCCTCGTCATTCTTCCATTCATCCCTTGCTTTGTTTATCCAATCTGGTTGGATAATAGAAATGGCACAAAGAAATGCTTCCACATCCTCATATTTTCTTGAGAGTGCATCTGCCACAACATTTTGCTTCCCTTTTTTGTAGATGATTTTAAAGTCATAGCCCAACATCTTTGTGACCCATTTTTGCTGCTCTTCTGAAGATAATCTTTGTTTAAAAAGTATTTAAGACTATCATGATCTGTTTTTACCTTGAAGTGTATTCCGATTAGGTAGGGTCACCATTTTTTAAGTGCATGTAGTATTGCCAGCATTTCCTTCTCATAAATAGCTTTGTGTAAATACTTTCCTTTGATTAGACGACTTTCGAAAGAAATGGGTCTTTCTTCTTGCATTAAAACCACACCAATTCCATTTCCCGAGGCATCACATTCCACAATAAAGGTTTTTGTGAAGTCCGGTTTAGCTAAGACAGGTGCTTGGCGCATTGCCTCTTTAAGATGTTCAAAGGCCTTCGTTGCTTCTCGAGTCCATGAGAATGCATCTTTCTTCAATAATTTTGTTAGAGGTGCTGCTATTCTCCCATAATTCTTAACAAACTTACAATAATACCCTATCAACTAGAGAAATCCTCGTAGATGCTTTATGGATGTGGGGATTTTCCATTCCTTAATGGTTTTAATTTTGCTAGGGTCTACCTTAACACCTTCATGAGATACAATATAACCCATATATTCCACCTCCTATACTCCAAAGAAACATTTGGAGATTTTTGCATATAATTATTTCTCCTTCAATAGTTTGAGCACCATGTCAACATGTTGGACATGATCCTTCCAAGACTTGTTGTAGATTAGTATATCATCAAAAAATACTAACACAAATTTTCTAAGGAAGGGTTTGAAAATGGAATTCATCAAACCTTGAAACGTAGAAGGTGCATTAGTAAGGCCAAAAGGCATGACCAAAAATTCATAATGATCCTCATGAGTTCTAAATGTTGCTTTTGGAATGTCTTTAGTCTTCATTCTCATTTGATGATATCTTGAACGAAGATCCAACTTGGTGAAGTAAGTTGATCCATGCAATTCATCCAATAATTCATTAATGACGGGAATGGGAAATTTATCTTTAATAATGAGCTTGTTGACCTCCCTATAATCTGGACACATGTGCCATGATCCATCTTTCTTGTGAACCAATACTACTAGAGCAGAGAAATAACTTTGACTAGGTTGAATTATACCAGCCTCTAGCATTTCTACAACCATACGTTCAATTTCACTCTTTTGGACATAGGGATATCTGTAAGGCCTGATGTTTGGAGGAACACTTCCTAGAATCAAATTGATAGCATGATCATGATCATGAGTAGGTGGGAGGCCTTTAGGAGTCTCAAATACCTTGGAATGATTGTCTAAGACTTTTTAGAGATCTGGAGAAATGGATGATTTCGATGTGGGAACCTCTAGTGAACATAATTGTGCAATTATGCCTCGTTGTTGTTTCTTTAAAAGCTTTGTCATTCCGTTAGAGCTAATTATCTTTCCTGATTTCCTTGCGATACCCCTTAATTCAACTTCCTTTCCTTCTGAAGAGAATTTCATGAATAGTTCTTGAAAATTAAAATCTATTGTACCCAAGGATTGTAGCCATTGGACTCCTAGTACAATATCAGCACCACCCATTGGAAGATAAAGCATTGGGCTATTCAATACATATTCTCCCATGGATAGCTTGATATTATGGCATTTTCCTGAGCAATTTATGTTTCCTCCACTTGCAACCATCACTTGACACTCTGGTGCTGGATATAGGAAGCAATTCGATTCCTTAGCTATCTTACAATGAATAAAATTATGGGTACTTCCCGAATCAATCAACACTATTACCTTTTTCTTCTTGATATGCCCTTCTATCTTGATAGTTTGAGGAGTGGTAATTCCAGCCAATGCATTACAAGATATGGTTGGGTTCATTTCTTATTTTTCTAGGGTTTGTTCCTGGTGTATATCCTCTTCTTTTGATGTTTCTTGTTCCTTTTCTTCCTCCTCTTCACAATCTATGTAAAACAATTTATTCTCGGCACACTTACGATCTTTAGTGTATTTGCTATCACAACTGTAACAAAGCCATTTTACTATTTTTTCTTCCAATTGTTGTGGTGTCAACCTTGTAGGTTGTGGATAGCTAGGGGCAACAACACTTCCATCTTTATGATTGTGAGTGGTAGGCTTCCTTGTTGCCATAATTTTACTTTCCATTTTTCTTTCCAACCTGAATGCCTTCTCCAATGAATCTGGTTCCCAAAGGTGAACCTCATGTTGGATGTTATCTTTTAAAGTCCCTATGAACACATCAATCCTATGCTCCTCTGGAATATCTTTTACCCTTATATTCAATTTTTGGAAGTCCTCAATGTGCTCCATCATTGAACCCTTTTGTTTGAGATTTATCAATTGGCTAAAAAAATTGTTGCTTTTTGTATCCTCATAATGTGTTATCATTTGATCCATAAAAATAGCCCAAGTGACAATTCGTTTACGCGAGTAAAGCCATCGATACCATACAAACTGATTTGGTTCCAAATATAAAGTTGCAATGGGTACCTTTTGTGTGTCTTGCACATTATGGGGATCGAAAAATTGCTCAATTTGTAGTATCCATGTTCTGGGATCCTTGCCATCAAAATTCCTCATATCGATCTTTGGAACATTATGGTTCTTCAATCCAATGTTAGAGTCTATGAAATCAAGATTAACATTTATTTTGTTCTCATCATGAGCTTCATTTACTACCCTTTCGCCATTACTAAGCATTTCTTGTAGAAACTTTGTCAAATCTGTCTTCAAATATTCCATGCTTGTCTTCAAATCGTCCATCTTAGCTTCCACAACTTCCATTTTAGCTTCCACACCATCCATCTTAGCTTCCACGCTGTCCATCTTAGCTTCCACGTCATTCATATTAGCTTCTACGCCTTTCTTTAAACCATCCATCTTAGCTTCCACCCCATACATCTTAGCTTCTACGTCTTTCTTTAAACCATCCATCTTAGATTCTGTTACTTTTTGTGTGAGTGACATTTGTTGCACTTGGTCTCGTAATTTTGATATATCATGTTGCATTTCTTCCTCTTCTTCATGAGTCATGCTAGAGATTTCAAGTTGCTTACTAGTTGTTTCCATTTTCTTTCTTCGGGGCATCAATCACTGATAATAATTTCCTTCAAACTAATTTTTCAAACCAAGCTTATGCAAAACTTTTAAAAAAAATACACACCTTTTTTTTTCCACTTTTTAGGAGCTTGATGTTGAATATGATGTATTTCAGTAATTTTGGATCTCCAAAGTTTGAAATTTCTTCCTGTGGTAACCCTTTGAGTAATATTTCTAACTATGATCAAGATTGGATTCTCCAATGAAGAGTTATGCCAAATCTCCCACGATGACCTGAGTATAGACTTTTTCAGTAGAGCGAACTTGTACGACGTGCCGCGGGTCCCTGTTTCAACCTTAGGTTCTGCAAATGGTACCCAAACAACTACAATCCATCCTCTTTCTGTAACTTCTTACGAAAATTCAATATAATTCTCTGAGAGAAAGTTATGATCATTTTCCCAAGGTGACCTGTTTGGCATGTAATTCGAGGGTCTGCAAAAACCCTAACTTCCTTAGATTATATCTCCTAAAATATAGCAGGACAAGATCTGAAATTCGGACCCGAGGTTCAACAAGATTTCCTCTCAAATGGGTTTTTTTTTGCTTCTAAAACGTGGCAGAAAAAACGTTATAGCGAAAATTCCACGATGACCTGTTTGGAGCAGTGAAAACCTAGAATCCAAAGCTTTGATACCAAATGTTATGAAACTAGCTCATAAAAAAGATAGAAAAGATAGATGAACGCCTTAGAAATAATCCTCTTCGAGGGGGAAACCTCCTTTACATTACACAAATGAACAATTCTTGGATGATTCAAATGAAAAAACCTCCTTTCTATATATAGGAGTCTAAGGGGTCACAATATAACCAAGCCGACCTAACAATAATAATATAAAGGCACAAAAATAACAATAGTGGGATTCTATGGGGCACAATAATAACAATATGGTGAAAATAGGGGCACAACAATAACAATAAGGGATACCATGACAATATTAATGGGGGAATCACTAGTATTATAGGGCCCTAACATTTCCTATGTTAATAAGAGTTATTATTCTATTAAGCTTCATGTATATTTATTTGCAACGTGTTGGTGATATTATGGATGAGTTTTCACAGTTTATATGCTAGTTAATTTTTGGTTATATGTTTTTAATATGATGTGTATCTTATATGGCTCTTGTCATGAATTGTTTAGCTATTGATCAGTGATGACTGTATGGACTAATAAGTGGTGTTGCAGCTATGTGGAGAGGGCATAGGGCCTTCTCGGTGATTCTTAGATGAATCTCAGACTTTTATGATCATATATGCATTTATGACCTGTAGCTTACTTGTCTATAATATGTTTAATGAAATGCCTGTTATGTTCTGGGAAGTCTAGGTCAAGTTCTTTCTTCAAGTTTGTATGCCTAACATTGTTTCCATGCCATTAGTGATTCTAAGAAATTACAAGAATTTTTGGGTAGTGGTCTGGAGGCTAACCTAGAATATAAGCTCAGATCTCACGATTGCATGCTCCTAAATGGGAAAATTGGGTTGCAACTGGTGCATGTGGTTGGAGCCTTCCAACTAGATGGAGGGCTTGTTTTGGGTGTGATTGGGGACCCATGACAGAGAAAATGGTGTTCAACTTAGGTTTTGGCCACGTGGGGTGGTTACTCGACCTTTGACTAACCTGTAGCCCCTGTAGAATGTTATGAGATGTCAGTTTGTCTTTCGTGGTTGGCCCCACTTCCTTAATGGAAACTAGGAAGCCGGTTCATGTCACAATATCTCTTCCTCTCACGTTTACCTTGGCTGGCCAATGAAACTGGGTAGATATGGGAGGGGTGGTTACATTAATTCAATCAATTCATAAGCCAAAACATATCTATGAACTCTCAAGCATCATGTCAAAAATCCAATACTACTCATCTATATTAAGTTAAGCCAATAAGAAAAATCTTGTCAAACCCTTGTAATTGTTATAAAATACTGTCATATATGTAGAAATTTTGAATAATTTAACACATATTCAACAGAGATTATCCTGATCATGTACTATTGCAGAATACATACACAATACATAAGCTCCTCTACATTGATCATCAATTTAGCAGCATCAATAACAATAAAACATCAAGAGCATTCACACATTAACATAATATGTAACCCGGGGAAAGCATCTCGCTAAAAACCCCAACTATCTGTATATTAATTATTGATACCATGTAACATTACAAAGTATAATGCTTATCACAAGCAATCCAGTACCAGCTCCACCTGTTACACACAATACAGCTAAGATCTGATCTCCAAATCTATTCCACTGCTTGCCTGCCTCCACTGCTCAATACCTGCTCAAGAATGAATGAGAATGGTTTACCAAACTCATATTTCACCTCCAAAGAATCACTCACACTGTGTTAGATGTGAGCAGAGGCTATAATACTAGGCAAATACATGAGCAAACTCATTGGCATACTCAATCCCTTGATTGTGCAAATCCTCATGCACAACTATAGTCACAACTGATAGCAATCTGATTCTCTAACACCTATCCCTGTTGAACTGAACATGCACTGACATGAAACTGAGTTAAATGATGTATTATATAGTTGCATTATGAGTTAATAATTAGTTTAACAACTCATCATTAGTCTATTTGCAGTTAGACTAACTACAACTAGTTTAACCAAGTCAAACTGAACACAACTCCATCAACTCCACAATCAAATCCACCAAACTCAACTGATTGAGTTCTAATTGAAGTCATGCATGCAACAACTCAACTGACTCATAAGAAAAGCGTACTTCCTTCTGACAGCTGCATGGGCCACATCTGTAGCTCAAACTGAAGTGCTCCAAGAGAATAAGATCAAGTTTATAGTCCAAATATTATTATGAGACAATAATATTTGACTTTTCTATTTTCGACAGCCAGTCAAAAAATAGACTTTGATCACTCCTGCTGTGGTCACTCCTATTGTGATCACTCCTACTGTGGTCACTCCTGTTGTGGTCACTCCTGCTGTGATCATCCCTGCTGTGGTCACTCCTACTGTGATCATCCCTGCTGGGATCCAAAAATAGAACTTGCGCCATAATTTGCCTGCGGGCCCACTTAGTGAAGGCGAATCTTTTCACTAAGCTCCATCATCTTGTTGCAATCTCAACACTCCCTCTCGACAAGATATGGATTATCAGCAACCCCTATCCTGCCTCGGTGGTATTCGAATTTGCTCCTGGTGAGAGCCTTCGTCAGAATATCAGCATCCTGATCCTTCGTTGGAATGTATGAAAGTAACATGATCCTCCGCTGCACACAATCTCTGATATGATGGTACCTGATGTCCTTGCTACCATATACTCGGCCTCTTGAGCTCCCTACCCAATCTTCATCCTCTTGTCTGTACCAAGATCCATATCCCGATGTGCCTCTCAAATAACGCAATACATGCTTGCCCGCCTTCCAGAAGAGCTTGGTAGGCTTAACCATAGCTTGTGAAAGCTGGTTAACTGCATAGCATATATTGGGTTGTGTATTGACCAAATACATCAGTGACCCCAACAACTGTCAATAAACAGTGGCATCCACTTCTTCTCCCGAAGTGGCATCCTCCTTCCTCCAACCTCCAGGAAGAGGAGTATCAACAGGCTTGCAGCCATGCATGTTGAACTTCTCCAGTATCTCTCGAGCATACTTGCCCTGAGAAACAAATAGTCCACCACTGCGCTGCCATATTTCCAATCCTAGGAAATAGTGAAGGAGGCCCAAGTCCTTCATCTCAAACTCTGTAGCAAGATCCTTCTTGCACGACAGTATCAATAGCTCATCACCCGTTAGAATCAAATCATCAACATACAGTACAATGATAAGCAACTTACCCTCCACCACAATCTGGTATAGGTTAGGATCCGCCTCGCTCTTGGAGAATCCAAGTCCTGTGAAATAGCTGTCTATCCATGTGTACCAAGCACGTGGTGCTTGCTTCAACCCATACAGCGCTCTCTTGAGCCTGCACACATGCGACTCGCTGCTGAAGACCTCAAAGCCTTCGGGTTTCTCAATGTACACCTCCTCCTCAATGAATCCGTTGAGGAACGCAGTCTTCACATCCATCTGATGAATGTGGCATCCCATTTGCGCTGAGGGAGCAAGAATCGTCCGTATGGAAGAATACCTTGCGACAGGTGCAAAGGTCTCCTCATAATCAATCCCCTCTATCTGTGAAAAGCCTCGGGCAACAAATCTTGCCTTGTACTTCTCTACACTCCCGTCAGCTGCCTGCTTAACTTTGTAGATCCATCTCGAACCCACCACTGATTTCCCTTCCAGTCTAGGAACAATCTCCCATGCACTATTTCTGACAATAGAATCATACTCTTCCACCATGGCGTCTACCCATGAGGGATCCTCCACAGCTTCCTCGAAAGAGGATGGCTCAGTCACAACACACTTGCTCATAAGAGCCATGTATCCAGTGTACTGATCAAGTGACTGTCTCTGCCTGCGTTGGGCTGTAGGTGGTCCTACAACTTTCTCTGCATCTTGAGCCAGTCGCTCAGCTTCTGTCAAGCGCTTTCGCCCTCTGATGGTTGGCGCTGCATGAGTGGTCTCTTCCACTCCATGAACTTCGTCCTGTGGCTGATCCACATCCTAAAGCTCATCCTTAGGAACTAATAGCTCCTCATCTGCATGCAAGTGTAGCTCCCTCTCAAGCGAACACTTCATGGCTTTCTCCTCGTGAAATTTTATATCCTGTCGCACTACAGTTTTACCACTGTCTGGCAAATACATACGATAATTTTTGGGCGTATCAATATACCCCACAAATATCCCAACCTCTATGGTTGGCTCCAACTTCTTCCTGGCATCCTTCGTCACATGCATGTAAACGTTAGCACCAAAAATCCTCAATGAGAAAGATCAGGCTTCTTACCAAAATAAGCCTCCTCGGGTGTAATCATGCCAAGTATCCTATGAGGACAACGGTTCTGCACATAAACTGTTGTATTGCATGTTTCCGCCCACAAGTGAAGGGGTAGGCCCTGATCGTGCAACATTGCCCGTGCAGCACCCACAATCGTTCTATTCTTCTGCTCAGCTACCCCGTTCTGCTGTGGGTTATGGGGAGCTATGAGCTCTCTACGAATCCCTTCTGCCTTGCAGAAATCCTTGAACTCTTCCGAGATGTATTCACCACCATTATCGCTCCTACGAGCCTTCACCTTCTTCCCCGACTCCTTCTCGACCAGTGCTTTGAATTCACAAAACTTTGAATATGTCTCGCTCTTCTTCTGCATGAAGAAGATCCAACACTTACAAGAGAAATCATCAACAAAAATCACATAATACCTGTGTTTTGCTGTCGAAGCAACTGAGAAAGGTCCACACACGTCTGTGTGAATTCTCTCAAGGATCGTCGTGGCGCGACTATCCGTCTCGTGAAAGGTGGCTTTCACAAACTTCCCCAAAGTACACCCCTTGCACTGATCTGACTGCGCAAGTGTGCCTTTAGGAAGCCCTGTAGTGATCTGCTGCAGTATCTTCAAGGCTCCATGGTGAAGGTGACCCAATCTCCTGTGCCACAACTCGCCATCATCCCGGCTCACCAATCCTTCTGCCTTGCCTGCCATTGCTGTGCATCCATCTACATGCAACTGATAAAGGTTCCTCACTTGAACCCCTATCTTCGGGTCTCACCAGTTGTCTTGCTGCGCAGGAAGGCCTTTCCCTCGGTGAAAACAACATCATACCCCTTGTCTTCTAACATCACCACTGAGATAAGATTCTTCTTCAATCTTGGAACATGCATGAATTCCTTCAATACGAAGGGTTTACCAGACTCCCTCTCAAAGGAAATGGTATCGATACCAGTTGCACTGTATCTACCATCATCGCCCATCTCGATGTGCAATCCAAGATCTTTGTCCTCAAGATTAGAGAACAAATCTCTATCTCCCGTCATGTTGAAAGATGCACCACTATCCAAGAACCACACCGATCCCATCACACTTGAAAGCATGCGATCAATGAAAAATCAAGCTCAAACTGCGAGGCTAGGGCCTCTCCTGCTAAAGATCCAGCAGCCTGCTTGTTCTTCTTCTTCTGCGGACAATTAGTGGCATAATGTCCATGCTGGTGACAGTGAAAACACTTCACCTTGGACATATCCTGCTTCTTGCCTTTCGCACCAGACTGAGAAGCTTTCTTGCTCTTCCCTTTCTTTGCTTTGGCAGCCAAAGCGCAATTCTCTTCATCAGATACCTTTGATGAAGATCCATTCTCACCTTTATTGTTTCTGAGTTTATCCTTGAGCGTCAGGTCGCTCTTGCTTTGGAATAACATTTGCAATCCGTTGAAAGACATTTCAACAACACTGCTGCAAATTCGATTTCCACCAGCTCCCAACTCAACCGCCTCGGATCTAAGATTCGTGAGAACACAATATTTCTCGTACATAGATTGACTGTATGGGCATTCACTGGATATCTCACCTTCCAAAGGAAGGATGAATCCAGAGGCTACCTGGCCCGATTACAGACGCTGCCTGAAGAAATAGAATGTAAACACTTCCTGAATAGTAGATCTGATGATCAACAGCTCTGATACCATGTAGAAATTTTGAATATTTAACACATATTCAACAGAGATTATCCTGATAATGTATTATTGTGGAATACATACACAATACATAAGCTCCTCTACGTTGATCATCAATTTAGCAGCATTAATAACAATAAAACATCAAGAGCATTCACACATTAACACAATATGTAACCCGAGGAAAGCATCTCGCCAAAAACCCCAACTATCTGTATATTAATGATTGAGACCATGTAACATTACAAAGTACAATGCTTATAAAAAACAATCCAGTACCAGCTCCACCTGTTACACACAATACAGCTAAGATCTGATCTCCAAATCTATTCCACTGCTTGCCTGCCTCCACTTCTCAATACCTGCTCAAGAATGAATGAGAATGGTTTACCAAACTCGTATTTCACCTCCAAAGAATCACTCACACTATGTTAGACATGAGCAGAGGCTATAATACTGGGCAAATACATGAGCAAACTCATTGGCATACTCAATCCCTTGATTGTGCAAATCCTCATGCACAACTATAGTCACAACTGATAGCAATCTGATTCTCTAACACCTATCCCTGTTGAACTGAACATGCGCTGACATGCAATTGAGTTAACTGATGTATTCTATAGTTGCATTATGAGTTAATAATTAGTTTAACAACTCATCATTAGTCTATTTGCAGTTAGACTAACTACAACTAGTTTAACCAAGTCAAACTGGACACAACTCCATCAACTCCACAATCAACTCCACCAAACTCAACTGATTGAGTTCTAACTGAATTCATGCATGCAACAACTCAACTGACTCATAAGAAAAGCGTACTTCCTTCTGACAGCTGCATGGGCCACATCTGTAGCTCAAACTAAAGTGCTCCAAGAGAATAAGATCAAGTTTATAGTCCAAATATTATTATGAGACAATAATATTTGACTTTTTTTATTTTGGACAGCCAGTCAAAAAAAAGACTTTGATCACTCCTGTTGTGATCACTCCTGCTGTGGTCACTCCTACTGTGATCACTCCTGCTGTGGTCACTCTTACTGTGATCATCCCTGCTGTGGTCACTCCTACTGTGATCATCCCTGCTGGGATCCAAAAATAGAACTTGCGCCATAATTTGCCTGCGGGCCCACTTAGTGAAGGTGACTCTTTTCACTAAGCTCCATCATCATGTTGTAATCTCAACAATATACTGGTTCCAATGAGAACATACAAATATGCATATTCTAGTCCCCTGCAAATATAAAATTAGTCAAGACATTCACATTCTCTGCAATAAGTCAAACATTCAAACTTCCCTACTCACAAAACTCTCTATTATCTGCCCCATATCTGTAAAATTGTCATACTCCTGGTGTGTTCCTTGTTTTATGCATAAGGGTTTAGTTTTAGTATCATACATGCTCAACCGCACCCAGATGGCTTCTTCTATGCGGTTGGGGCTTGGACTAGGAGAAACCTTCTCTACTTAGATCAGAACTTGCCAAAACCTCTTCAACAACATCAAATAGTTATTCATGACCATAATTCTTCCTTCAACATTCAAGTGTCTTCTTTTCAAATAGGTGTTAAAAATCTCATGAAAATTTTATCCCTATGAATGGGAAGCCACTTCAGTCATCATCATCCAAAACATCAACCTGTCTATCATAATATTTTCATGCATCGACAACACTATCAGGTTACAGAGTCAAACTATATCAGGTTTTAGAACAAATAGTCATCATAGTCATAACAAATCATCATCAAATGCTTCATTGTCACATATGAACATGTCATTAAATATTCATCAAATATTAGTGTCATATAATTAGGGTAAATGACAAGTGTATCTTCAACCATTATTAAGTCAAGTCATCCATTTTTGTCACATTGTCAAATTTACTAAGCTTATCAAAACCTAACCAAGGTCAACAAGAACATCTTGAGCATCAATGTTATTTATCATCAAGGTTATTGTTGGATACCTATACTAATAGGTTTCATATTTCATGATTGGCCAAAGAAAGTCCAAATATGCTCTGCTTTGGTATTACAAAGATCCCATATTTCCTAGAGAACAAGAGGTGGGTAAAGTGTTTCAAGTATTGAGGACCTTATTTCAATTTTGTGGATGATTCAACAGTCTAATCTGGATCATGCCATGTTTCAATTTTGAGTTATAGAATAGAGAAAGAAGTCTGTCCAAACTGCTTAATCTTGGCAGACAAGTAGTTTAGGTAGAGGAGTAAAGGTTCCCAACAGCTTAATCTGGGACCTTGGAAGAAATAAGGGTAGAAGTAGATAGTAAAGAATAAAGAAAAAGCCAAAGAAAAGAAAAGGCAAGTAAGGGTTTGCAAGTCCAAATGCACCCTCTATGGAGAAACAAAAAATGCTAGGAAAATAGCTGGGTAGGCAGTTGTGGTTGCAGAAAGGGTATTTTCACCATTACACATATGTCAAGAGGTGTTTTGCCAAGGCAAAATCTATCAATGAACAAAGTGGTTAATCCCATCATATTACAGCAAGGAGCATGACTAACTTCCCTCTTCCCCTCTATTCCATTACTAACACTCCCTTTTTTTTACTGAGATTTATGAAGAGAGATCATGGTTTTATGGTGGTTCTAGTTCATTCAGAATCCACATTTCTTGTCTAAGATCTTTTCATTTTGATCTACTCTCAAAACCAAGTCAATTTCAGATAAACTCAGTAAAATCCCCTTCATTTGCTCCCTTCATTCATATTAACCTCTAATTCTACTATATAGCTCCCCTATTTTACCCCTTCCCCTAATAATACTAACACTATGGTGTATAAAGCCCCAAATCTTATAAATACTCCTTCCCCTTGGCATTATAGCCCTATATTCTTCAAAAGGGACCAAAATGACATCTGGTCACTTTGGTGAACCTGTTCCATCCCATTCCCCCTTGCTGCAAGTCAAATTGCTCCTTAAAACCACCATTTGCATTGGAAAACCCTTATAAAACCCTCTTCCGCCTTTAAATCCTTTGCAAAAGTTACCAAAGCCAAAAAACCCGCCTCTGGCGCATTTCCAAAGGTTAGCGCATTGTTTGTTTTAAATAATAAACAGTGAAAAACCAATGAAAAACCAATGAAAAACCAACGAAAAACCCTCTACCCAAAGTTTTCCGCCCTCATACAACCCGAGCATCTCCGCACTCCGCCCACCGTCGGATCAAGTCTCTGAGATCCGACGACCCACAGCAATATCGGAGCGGCCCCCACTGCCGTCCTTTACCGCCCGAGAAGGTGACGTTGCGTCACGTCAGTACCTCTCCACGCGTCAAACGCTAAGGTATCTCGGAGCCGGGCCTGACAACTTCGGCGCCGTACCCAAACCGCCCCGAGAAACCGTAGTGGTTAGCCTTAACCGTAACCGCTACGGTCCTAACCGCCACCTGTTTTCCGCCAGCGCATCGCCACGTCACCTCCGCTCGTACTTGCCCCTGCTATTCGTCCACCTGGCCGCTGACATGGCTGCCACCTCATCGCCCCTTTGGACCAATAGTCTACCGCCACGTCACCCGATGACGTCAGCTGACGTCACCTCACCTTGGCCCACCAATGACGGCATGCTGACGTCATCACTAAAAAGCGCCAAAATGGTAAAAAAGGTCCATATTTACCCAAAAAACCGTGTTTTTTCCTATTTTCACTCCTGTCGCTGTTGTTCTCTCTGCATTACCGTTTACGTTCGAATTTCCGCCAACCTGTTGAATTAACCCGGGCGACCTCCTCAGCAGCAACCGTGCACACCTGCGCGACCTCTGTTCGTCAATTAACAGGTATTTACCATTGTCCTGCCCTCCATACGACTGTAATTGAAATTTAAGTTGTTCAGAAGGCTAAAGACACCTTAAAACTACATTTGCACCGCCCATTTCCCTCTGCACGTCCACCATTGTAACTGTGAAGTCCAACAAGCACCGGCCGAGCCTTAATACTTGTGATTTCGCTCAAAACCACTGTCCCTCTGCATTTCCCGGCAGATTTCTTGGTAAATACAATTCACCCGCTGGAAGGGGACAGTCAGACCTTAGAGAAGCTCTGCTCCTAAAAACAAACAGTATTTCAATTGCTGTTGAGTAAATTCCCCTCTGGTATCCAAAATACAAACTGTTTTTACAGAGAATCACCTCCATTCTGTGTTGCTACCATTTTTAGCTATCCACCTACAATTGTTGCACTTTGAAGAACTATGGAGACTCCTATTGCTCTAAATATCAAGCCCCTCAATGCTCCTCACCAGGAATTAGCATGGAAAGCCCTGGGAGACATGGATTACCAAATGCTGGACTGGTTCCCTATGGGAACCAAATACAATATCCAGATGATGAATGAGTTAAAAGCCCAGCACCTGAGTGGGGCAGACATCTTGGGAATTTGGGACTCAAATTTGCCCATCTACAACCTTCCCCAAGTAAATCCTATGCCAGAACTGATCTACAGCTGCCAGGAATGTTATGACCCAAACCAAAGAGCTGTCATCAGCCCCACAGGCTCAATCCTGTTCCAGATTACCCCAGAGAGTATAAATGGAATGCTGCACTTCCAAACTGCCAAGCAATTGACCCCCCTCTTTGTGCAGAAGTTGATAAACAAAGGGACCAAGCTGTCAAATGACCAAATCATTAAAATCAATCAGTTGTTTGTAAGACCAGGCTCTGAATCAGTCAGAACCCCTCCTATTGGGTATCACTATTTGAATGAATTGGGCAGGATGTTAGTGGATTTAATCAGTTATGTCCTAGGATTCAGGGGGATGGAGGATGTGGATGATAGCCTAATGGCAATGCTGTCTATATTCTCCCCTGGTAAACCCCCAGCTGTACATTATGACTATGCAACCTATATTGCAGACAAAATCCATGAGCAGTTTATGAACTTGAGGAGGGAAAGATTATTCAGGTATACTTCATATATATACCACCTATTCTTGTTCTATCAGCCAGCCACCTTCTCTGTTCCTTTGAAGCCACTCAATGCCCAGGGAATTCCAAGGTCAGTTGTGTTCTGGACTTCTGTTTTTCATCATACCTCTGTATCACCTTACACATACACTGAGTTCATTGACTTATTCATCTATCCAGTCATGACAGTATTGCATGGTACTCCTCCTCCTAGACTAACTGATGACATGAGGAGAATTCTCCATTTGAATAAGTCCTACAGCATTGGTAATTGGTACTTCTACCAAAACCACACAGTCATCAGAATATATGGCTGTGAGTTGAACCCATTTAGGTTGCCAAGGTATGTCCCCATGAGGCTTTTTGCCTTGGAATATTTCAGACAGTTTGGGAACTCAGACTATCTTCATTTTCAGAGCAACAACAAGAAGTCACAGTTGAAGGTAAGGAACCAGCTGGGTCCTTTCCTATATAACAGAAAAGAAGAGGGATGGAAAGAGGCAAACACTATCCTGGAAGGCCTCAGACTGCAAACCAGCTTTGAATGGATACCCTATGACCCCAATCATGCTATCTCCCTCAGGAGGATTAGATACAAATTGGGTAGATATGCACACAAGAGACAACCCGAGATTGAACAGTATGCCAACGCATCAAATTGGGAAGAGGGTACCCTAGAGGAGGAAATTACTAATGAAGAGTTAGTTGAGAGAGAGGCTAGAAATATGCAAAAGGAAGCTGACTTGGAAACTTGTGGACAGGTGCCCCTCTCCTACAAAAAGCAACTTGGAGCAGCTGCTACATCATCAACAGCACAGCAGCAAACTGCCGAGAAAGCACCACAGACAGCAAGCAAAGATAAAGGGAAGCAGGTGGAACAGCCACCTCCATTGACAGAAGAACAAGTGGATACATTGCTACAACAGCAAGAAGAGATGGAGCAGCAGGAACTCGGGCAGCAACAGGAAGAGGAACAGTTTAGTGAACAGCAGCCCTTGCAGCAAGAAAAAGTGGTTGATGCTCCAAGCTCCACTGAGCAACAGGCTCAGACAATAGTGCCTCCTAGGGCAGAAACTACTGTTGATACCTCAGTCCTCCAAACCCCACAAAAGGAGGACTTAACCAGGAAAAGGGATAGAGAGACTCCCCTGACTTCATCCATCAATCGGGAGAGAAAAGACAAAGACTAAATGACTCTCAAGAGGATGACATAGCAGTGAGGCAAGCAATGGGCATGAGCCCACCCAGTGGAGAAGTTTCAGCCAGTTCATCTCAGCATGAACATGATAGAACTATAGGAGGAGAGGTCAGCTCCTCCAGCCAGCACAGAGAAGGACAGTCCAGCATCAAACAGCAATTTATTGACATTAAGAGGAGGAGTGATCCTATTAAAGTACAGCTGTATAATCATTTGCTGAACCTGGCTCCTACCAATCAGCAAAGACTCATGTCTGCCTTTGATGTAAGTGAAGGCAAGATGATCATGAGTCACTTCATGCCTACAACGCTGCATCCTCAAACTACCTCGGATTACCTAAGAACCAACATGGAGGTGCTGGCCAAAGACATACACCCTATGGATAAGATTGAATTACATAAACAAACTGGTGAAATGGTGTATGCCTCCTTGGCAGATGAGACATTGGAGAACTACAAATTGAAGAGCAGCCTTGATAACACAGCATCTCAGCTGGAATTGGAGAGAGCATCATCACAAGCCAAGGACAACAGGATCAAGTCCTTGGAAGAGGTAATTATAGAAATAGGACATGATCCTAAAGATGTTAAGGGTATCCAAGAACTCTTGAAGCTAAGGGATGCAGACATGGCGGCCTTAAGAAAGAAAATCAAGCTCCCAGCTACCATCCATCCGCAAACAGACGAGGTTGCCCAGCAAAGGCAGGAAAAGGATGCTACAGACCTACTGATATCCCTGTACAAGGAGCTGGTTCGAACTCAAGACCAGCTAGGACAATCAGAAGCTGCAAAGGCAGCACTACAAACAGCAATGAAGCAAAGAGAAGAGGGCCAACCCTCCCAGCCTCCTCCTGTGATAATTAATCTTGAGGAAGTCCCTCCAACAACTACTCCTCCTCCTCAGCAAACGGGAACTACAGCACCATCTACAGCAACAACTACACCAACACCAGGACAGACTCCCAGTCTGGATATGCAGAAGCTGCAAGCTGAGATCCAAGTTCTTGAATCTCAAATGAAAGAGCTTGATGAAGTCAAGAAATCTTTGGCCAAGGTGAATGAAAAATTTGACAAAAGCAAGCAGAATGAAGCAGCAAAGGAGAGAGAGATAAAAGCTCTAAAAAAGAGAATAGCTGAACTAGAAAAAGAGCTTGCGTTAGAAAAAGTAACAGCAGAATTGAAAGCAGTCCTCTGGGCAACATTGGGCGGTCCATCACTAATCAATGGCAGTATATTGAGACTATGGATGAGCAAATAGTACTCATCACCAAGGCAAACAAGGAAATACACAGAGCCAGAGCAAGCCTTGGCCACATGCCAGATGCTGCCAGCAGAATGATCAATGTTTTAAATAACAAAACTAGCTCTCAACTAGCTACCATGGGAATTACTAACAGGACTGAAACAATCTCAGTAGTTAAAAGAGTCCTGACACTAAGAAGTCTAGTTGGTACGCTGGAAAGGAGGACACAGGATATGCAGACCGAGATCAACAAGTTCCTGACAGATTTGTGGCATTGCAGAACAGAGGCCTCCCCAGCATTTTAAGCAGTGTAGGAAGACTGCTCACCCTAGAAAATTACAACAAAAGGATTGATGCCCATGCAGTAGCACAGATTGCAAAACAGCCCAGTACCTCAACAGACACAGGGCCAGCATCAGGGCAGAATCTGTATGATAGGGTGGATAATCTGTTTTTTATTATGAATGAAATTGATCATCTGTTTGATACACCACCAAATTTCTTTAAGTATACTGAAGCAGATGAGACTATGGGGGCAAT
This sequence comes from Pinus tabuliformis, assembly GCA_031772625.1. Taxonomy (NCBI): domain Eukaryota; kingdom Viridiplantae; phylum Streptophyta; class Pinopsida; order Pinales; family Pinaceae; genus Pinus; species Pinus tabuliformis. Next base: position 767,724,923 of record CM062813.1, on the reverse strand, counting down.
CATAAATCATCAATTGCCCACACAGGAAGTATGGAGGAATTTGACACAGATAATTTTGTCAGGCCAGAACCTGTAGCGCTAATTTTCTCCAGTACACGAGCAGTCATGCGCAGGCACAATTTTGATGAATAAAATCTACAAGGAAGAGGCAGATGCTGAAACAACTCAGCAGAGCTATTGACTCACCACAGCAGCAGTCACAATCACAGGTGACAACCCAAAATACAGCGTACAAGCCATAAAGTCGGGTTCTCCAGCATTTAATCAAAGTATCTCAACCGACTCAGCAGATCCCAAAGGCCAAAATATCTTCTGACAGAACATTAAGGCGCCTTTATTTTGTATTCAATGCTGTAATAAATTTCTGATAATAATATCTCAAAGTTGGTGAGAATATTAAGTCTGAGATAACTCAGGACTCAGATATTTTTGTAAAAATCGCAAGTATATATTCACCCCTGGCAGAAGCTCAGGGGTTGTTGTTATTTTCCTTTTGGAAGTCTCACTTGCTGTAAAATTCTCAGAGAAGTAATGCAAAGGGAGAATGGAATTTCCGAAGCTTGGTGTATTTGACGCGTTGTGATGAATGGTGAATGTTGCAGGATTCCAGAGTGTTTCATAAAACAATAAGTTTTCTTAAATCTCTGTGTTACATGTTTTCGAGTCTTTTGTTCTCTTTTATTGTCTAAATGTTTAAACTTAATAGCAAAGTAGAAGAATAGTTCCAGGATTTAATCACCGATTACCCTGAACTCAATCTGAGCTATTATCCATGTTTTCTTCAGATACAGTGAATGAAGTGTAATTCTTAATTGCTGCACTTTAAAACTATATCTTTTACAGTGATAGACATCCCCAGGGATTCAAGTTTTGCTCCTGAGGCATCTATCTGTTTCTCATACCTAGTTTGGTGGAAATACTCGAATACTTTAGTGAAAATTCTTAATTGCTTTCACTGGTTTTTTCACCTGTTCGTGTTATAAAAAAAAATTTCGTTGTATGAAGCATCCAAATGGCCCTGTAAGTTTCACCGGTTCACCTCAAGGTTTCTAGACACCTATACAGCCACAGACTCCATTGCCCAATGATATTTGACTCTTTGAAAATTACATCATAAGACCTAAACGAAACTCTTCAACCAAAACATAAACAAAACCTGTGCATAATAGCTAGCCTAAAACCCTATCATAAACAGTTACAAATCATAAAGAGAGAGCCCTCTCTGATCACAGTTTGGCTAGAAACAGTGATCCAAAGATTGGTTAGTGGTTACCCCGGCCGTATTCCCTTGGGAGTCATAGGGAACAACCTGGGTGTTAACATAATTGGCGACTCCACTGGGGAACTTCTTAAAGATTTTTCAATTACTATCTATATTCCAAAGCTACCATCAAGCCTGAACTAGCCAAGAGGCCTTAGGACTGTTTCTGTGCCACAGGAACAGCTTTAGGGAAGAGCTGATTAGGGAATCTTCATCCTGGCTTTGAAACATATATAGCCATTCCAAAATTTTCATCCAGTCCTTGCATATATAAACTTCTTGTACAAATTCAAAAGAATATTTAGAAGCTGGCTCCCAAAAGAAACCCAAGGCACACTAGGGCAAACCCTGACCCTAATCAACCTATCATTGTTGATAATCCAAATATCATTCAAAAGAACATTAGGAGACAGCAAAAGCAGGAGAAGCCTGCCGATTCAGATATAATTTCAGAACAGCCTATCTGCATCCCCCACCCCCTGCAAAGTTCTGTTCCGGTCCACCCTAGTTCCCCTAGTTCATCATCAACACCTCAAAGCCCTCCTCTCCCATCTTCACCATCTGCACATACTCTTTCAACCAGTTCCCCGCTTGTTACCCATACCATTAACCCTGTCACACCTATAATCCCTGTTGTCCTATTTATTCCTGTCAACCCCATAAATCCCATAAACATGGCCAACAGGTATGCACCTCTGCAGATACCAGCTAATGCTCCAGCTCTACCCCAAGATTATCAAACCAAAATCTCATTTTTTGACTCCCATGGCCCTTTGACAGCTGTCCAGTACGCTAAGAAGATGCAAGACCACTTTGAAACCTATGAAATAGATGATGACAGTGTCAGGATGAGAATTTTTGTTCAAAGCTTAACTGGGGATGTCAGAACTTGGTTTAGATCCCTGAATGCAAATTCCATTGCAACCCCTGAGGTCCTGTACCAAGAGTTTACCAACAGATGGGAGAAAAAGAAAGATCCTCTACACATACTCGGTGAATATAACACTATTAAAAGAGGTCCCCAAGAAATAGTTTTGGAATATTGTGCTAGGTTTAACATTGTATATAATGCTATCCCCCAGAACTTAAGGCCCCCTCCTGATTTGGCCCTGTATAACTTCCCTGACGGTTTTGACTCTGATATGGCCTATCAGCTGAAAGAAAGAGATCCCCCAACCCTTGCAGAAGCTCAAAGAGTTGCAGTCACTGTAGAGGCCAACCTAATTGCCAAGAGAAACAGGGCAAAGCTGGAAAAGAAGGCTGGCTTCAGAGAAGAGCCCTCAGGTTTTGATCAAAAGTTGGATGCAATACTAAACAGCATGAAGAGACAGGGTGAAAGGGTGGAATCAGTTGAAAGAAAATCATCATGGGAGACATCACAAAGCAACCCTCCTAGAAACCCAAATTTTAGGAGAACTCAGAACCCAAACATAGGAAAAACAAGTGCTGACCAAGATATCAGACCCCCTTTTCAAGAAAACTATGCAGAAACCTCCACAGCCAATCAGCTCAATGAAGATCCCGAAATTAACTTAATGGGTCTGGATGGTAAAAGCCATGTATTCTTAACACAAGAAGACCATGAGGAGGATGAAAGCAAAACATTCCAAACTAAATCAGGAGAATCCTTTGACTTTAAACAAGGATATGATACTGCTGTCTATGAAGTCCATAAACAATACAAACTAAGGAGTAGGACTGTAAATGTAAATCAGCCTGAAAAGGTAAAGGAGAAACAACAGTCCAAAGAAACCATGGTCACTGAACCTAATGACAACACAAACGTGCCTACAAAAGAAGTAGTGGTTGAGGAGGTTACTGAACTACTGTCCCCACTACAACAGCCCATGGCAACCTCGTCCTCCCACCCAAAACCGAACATTACCCCTCAAGACATGAGTATGAGGGACAGGTTTCGAAATCAAGATGAAATCCAACAAGAAGATTTAGTGAACAAAGAAAAGACTGCTATCCGTGACTCTAAAATCCAAGTTGACAAACCTTTTGACCTAGGTACAGAGATTGGCAAGTTAAAGATAGCAATCCCCCTCTCAGAGCTAGCCAAGCATGACATATATAAGCAACAGATAAAAAATCTCTACAGCTCACCAATAGCAAAGATGATGTAAATGTGCTAGATGACACTCCAGAATTACTGTTTGGCCCAGAGGTAGATGGAAAATCAGAAGTCACAGGGGTTTTACCGTTTTATGTCAGCCTGCATGTTCATGATAAAATACTGCATAATGCAATGTTTGACTCAGGCGCCTCTCACAACCTTATGCCAAAAGCAGTCATGGAAAGATTGAACTTGGATATAACAAGACCATACAAAGACCTGTTTTCCTTTGATTCTAGTCAAGTCAAATGTTTGGGCCTAATAAAAGATTTATGTGTGTCCCTGGTTCAATTTCCCAACAAAACCATTCTAATGGATGTTGTAGTCGCTGATATCCCACCCAAATATGGGATGCTGTTATCAAGATCATGGGGAGCCAAGCTCCAAGGTTCCCTGCAATTAGACATGTCATATGCAACTATCTCTGTCTTTGGGCAACCAAAAAGACTTTATAGGGAAACACTCATGAAGTATATGGTCAGTAGTGAAGAAAAGCCTCAAAATTTTCCAATATATGCTGTCCATTCGGACATAGACTCCTTCATCCTCTTCAATGACAGCACAAGCCTCTCAAACAATGACATTAGGACCGAAGCACTCATACAAGAACAAAACATTGATCAGACAAGTAGCACCTGCCAAACATCAATCAGCCCAACAATACACATTCACCCTCCTCTAGTTGTTAAAGATTGTCAAACAAGTGATAAAGCCGTCCTAGAAAACAAATGGGGGAAGAAACCCCAACTCCTGCTCACATTGCCATCTCATGAACAGAATTTTAAATCTTCTGTTCAGCAAGATATCCTGTGGGTCCTAGAATTTGATGGGTCAGTCAACAAGTTAGGGGCAGGAGCTGGAGTGTGGATATATAACAAAGAGAAAGGCTATGCAGAAGGCAGGGCTTACAGATTGAATTTTAGGTGCACTAACAACATGGCAGAATATGAAGCTCTCTTGCTGGGCCTAAAGCTAGCAAAATCACTACAAGCTCCTAAACTCTCCATCATGGGAGACTCTGATCTAGTAATTCAACAAGTGAAAGGACATTTTGTCACCAATGACAAAAGATTGAGGTCCTACAGATCTGCTGTAATTGAAATATTAGAACCTTCTCTGAGTTTGTTATCACAAAAATTTCAAGGGGCCACAATCTCCATGCACACAGCTTGGCAACGTTTGCCAGCACCTTCAAATTCCCATTAGAACCCAATAACTGTTTCACAGCCGAGGTCAAATACAGACCCTCTATTCCAAACAATGTCAAAGAATGGCAAGTATTTGAGGATGACATGCAAATAAACAATTTTTGACCTTGCAACAAGAGTTCACAGGATTAAATATTGATATTGATGGAGCATGATGCTTGAGTCAGCAGTCAATCACAAATACTTGATGGAGCAAGTCCATCACAAATACAGTTTCAACAGTCTGCTCACCCAATGTCACCTAGAACAGCAAAACAATTACTGAGTCCAACCATTTTCGACAATGAAAACATTCAGCAAATTCACCAAATTGACTGTGAAGAGATGAGCAACGCTGAAGATGAAATCATACAACTCAAAGACAATTTCCTTCCAGCAGGCCTTACCCCACTAGAGGACATTTTTGACTCAAATGATGTCCCCAGGAAACCAAAGATGCAGCCATTAGATGCAGCAATTGAAGAATGCAACATTGGTACCACTGACAAGCCTAAAATAATAAAGCTATCTGCTGCTTTGCCCCTGATCAAAAACCCAAATATATTGATCTCTTTAAAGAGTTTCAAGATGTTTTTGCTTGGGGTTATGAGGATCTAAAGTCCTATGATACCTCTGTTATCCAGCATACCATTCCCCTCAAGCCTAATCAAAAACCATTCAAACAGAAATTGAGAAGGATCAATCCTGTGCTCCTTCCTTCCATTGAAAAAGAATTACATAAAATGTTCAAAGCTGGTATCATAGCACCAATCAGGTTCTCTGAGTGGATTTCAAATTTGGTCCCTACAAGAAAGAAAACTGGTGAGATTAGACTTTGTGTAGACTTAAGGAATTTGAATCAAGTATCACTCAAAGATAACTACCCTTTACCCAAAATGGATCACATTCTTCAAAGAGTAGTAGGGGCTTCAAGGATATCATTGCTTGATGGATTCTCAGGTTTCAATCAAATCCTAGTACACCCTGATGATCAAGACAAAACTGCATTTACAACCCCATGGGGAACTTTCAAGTATGTGAAAATGCCCTTTGGATTGAAAAACGCAGGGGCAACATTTCAAAGAGCAATGGACATTGCTTTTGCAAAAGAGATTCATGACTTCTTGGTCATTTACTTAGATGATCTAACACCCTTTTCAAAATCTGACCAAGAACACTTGAAACATTTGAGACAGATTTTCATAACATGCAGGAAATATGGCATTTCCTTAAACCCCAAGAAATCATTATTTGGCTTGGAAGAAGGGAAGCTTCTAGGACACATTATTTCAAAAGATGGCATAAGAATTGATCCAGATAGGATACAAGCTATCCTACAAATGCCTCATCCAGGAATGTCAAGGAGTTGCAAGGATTCTTAGGGAAAATCAACTTTTTAAGAAGGTTTATCCCTAATTTAGCAGAATTAATCAGATTACTAAACAATATGCTAAAGAAAGATTCAAAGGTCAAATGGACTGTTGAAGCAAAACAAGCCTTTGAAAGTATAAAATTGGCCTTGACTCAAACCCCAGTGTTAACCAATCCTCAGTTTGACAGAGACTTTATCATTTTCCTTTGCCTCCCAACATACTATTGCTGCTGTTTTATTACAGAAAGATGACCAAGGGAATGAGAAGCCTATTGCCTTTTTCAGCAGAGCTCTTAGAGATGCCCCCTAAAGTATCAAATAATGGAAAAACAAGCCTATGCTTTGATCAAAGCTATTAAAGACTTTAGGATTTACATCCTTTACTCCCATGTTGTGGCTTATGTACCAAGTCCTATTGTCAAAGACATTCTCACCCAAGAAAACTTAGAGGGCAGGAGAGGAAAATGGATTGCCAATATACTAGAATTTGACATTGAAATAAAACCCACAAAGCTGATAAAAGGGCAAGGTTTGGCCAAATTAATGACAGAAGCAAATTTCCAAGCCTTAGATATCAACCAACTGGACAGTGAAACAGAGCTGGCGACTCCAAAGATCAATGTAGCCTTTGAACAATCTCCTTGGTACTCTGATATCTGCTATGTGTTACAAAACCTGTGTGCTCCCCAGGACTGTCCAGAACTAAGTGTAGGTTCCTAAAAATGAAAACATCTAGATTTTGTGTGATGGATGGAAATTACTTTGGAAAAACCATGAAGGTATATTGCTGCACTGTCTAATAGAGAATGAAACTAACAATATCATGCAAGATTTCCATGCTGGAGACTGTGGTGGACATTTGTACTGGAAGTCCACTGTGGACAAGATATTGAGGGCTGGTTATTACTGGCCCACTATGTTCTCTGATGTTAAGAAATTTACAGCCTCATGCCACAAATGCCAACTGTTTGAAGGCAAAAGACAGTTGCTGCCACTTCCTTTGAAGCCCATTGCAACAGAGAGACCTTTCCAACAATGGGGCTTGGATTTCATTGGGGAAATTCATCCCTCATCTTCAGGGCAACACAGATGGATTTTAACAGCAACAGACTACTTCACCAAGTGGATTGAAGCTGCCCCATGCAGACAAGCAAATGATTCAGTAATCATTCAGTTTTTGGAAAACAATATACTGGCTAGATTTGGCTGTCCGGACAAGATAATAACAGACAATGCTGCTGCCTTCAGATCCAAGAAAATGGTGAACTTCTGCCATAAATTTCACATTACTTTGGGCCATTCTACAGCTTACTATCCTCAAGGAAATGGCCTTGCTGAATCATCAAACAAAAGTTTAATAAATATCATAAAGAAAGTGCTGGAAGAGAACAAAAAGAACTGGCATAAGAAACTAGTAAATGCTTTATGGGCAGACAGACTAACAACTAAAAGATCAATTGGGACCAGCCCATATGAGTTAGTCTATGGATTAGAGGCCAGATTTCCTTCATCACTAGGAGTGCCGGTTATGAAACTTCTGCAAGAAAGCCAAGCAGAGCCAAATGACATGCAAAGAAGGATTAATCAGATAATCTGTTTACAGCAAACTAGAGAACAAGTTTTCAGCAGAGTGCAGATACTACAAGAGAAACTGAAAAAGGCCTTTGATAGAAGAACCAAAGCAGAAGATTTCAATGTAGGGGACAAAGTTTTAAAGTGGGATGCAAGAAGAGAAGAGAAAGGGAAACATGGAAAGTTTGACTCTTTATGGAAAGGACCATTTGCTGTCCAAGCAGTACAAGGTAACAACACTACTTCCTCAAAAGTCTGACTGAAACTGACTTGGATGAAGGTCCTGTCAATGGCAGGATGCTGAAGCACTACTTTGACTGTTCATATGAGTGGAATCCAAGGATTCATTGTATATATGCAGATGTACATATTGTTTTCTGTTTTAGATTGTAAAAAGCAGTTTTCCAAGTGATTCACCAACCAGTAAAGGCAAATAGAATCAGAGGTTCTCCAAGAAAAAGCACACAATTTTGACACATTTATGCAGCAAATTTCAAAGATTGAGATGGGCAGTCAAAGAACAAGGCAATCTGACCTGCTGTTCTTGGTCTTTCAGAAGAAAAACCATCCCCATGTGGAGCCACTGTTGGATACCTATACTAATAGGTTTCATATTTCATGATTGGCCAAAGAAAGTCCAAATATGCTCTGCTTTGGTATTACAAAGATCCCATATTTCCTAGAGAACAAGAGGTGGTAAAGTGTTTCAAATATTGAGGACCTTATTTCAATTTTGTGGATGATTCAACAGTTCAATCTGGATCATGCCATGTTTCAATTTTGAGTTATAGAATAGAGAAAGAAGTCTGTCCAAACTGCTTAATCTTGGCAGACAAGTAGTTTAGGTAGAGAAGTAAAGGTTCCCAACAGCTTAATCTGGGACCTTGGAAGAGATAAGGGTAGAAGTAGATAGAAAAGAATAAAGAAAAAGCCAAAGAAAAGAAAAGGCAAGTAAGGGTTTGCAAGTCCAAATGCACCCTCTATGGAGAAACAAAAAATGCTAGGAAAATAGCTGGGTAGGCAGTTGTGGTTGCAGAAAGGGTATTTTCACCATTACACATATGTCAAGAGGTGTTTTGCCAAGGCAAAATCTATCAATGGACAAAGTGGTTAATTCCATCAAATTACAGCAAGGAGCATGACTAACCTCCCTCTTCCCCTCTATTCCATTACTAACACTCCCTTTTTTTAGCTGAGATTTATGAAGAGAGATCATGGTTTTTGGTGGTTCTAGTTCATTCAGAATCCACATTTCTTGTCTAAGATCTTTTCATTTTGATCTACTCTCAAAACTAAATCAATTTCAGATAAACTCAGTAAAATCCCCTTCATTTGCTCCCTTCATTCATATTAACCTCTAATTCTACTATATAGCTCCCTATTTTACCCCTTCCCCTAATAATACTAACACTATGGTGTATAAAGCCCCAAATCTTATAAATACTCCTTCCCCTTGGCATTATAGCCATATGTTCTTCAAAAGGGACCAAATGACACTCTGGTCACTTTGGTGAACCTGTTCCATCCCATCCCCCTTGCTACAAGTCAACTTGCTCCTCAAACCACCATTTGCATTGAAAAACCCTTATAAAACCCTCTTTTGCCTTTAAATCCTTTGCAAAAATTACCAAAGTCAAAAAACCCGCCTCTGGCGCATTTCCAAAGGTTAGCGCATTGTTTGTTTTATAATAAACATGAAAAAACAATGAAAAAACAATGAAAAAACAACAAAAACCCTACCCAAAGTTTTCCGCCCGCATATAACCCGAGCATGTTGCACTCCGCCCACCGTCGGATCAAGTCCTGAGATCCGACGATCCACAGCAATATCGGAGCGGCCCCCATGCCGTCCTTTACCGCCCGAGAAGGTGACGTTGCGTCACGTCAGTACCTCTCCACGCGTCAAACGCTAAGGTATCTCGGAGCCGGGCCTGACACTTCGGCCGTACCAAACCGCCCGAGAAACCGTAGCGGTTAGCCTTAACCGTAACCGCTACGGTCCTAACCGCCACCTGTTTTCCGCCAACGCATCGCCACGTCACGTCCGCTTGTACTCGCCCTGCTATTCGTCCACCTGGCCGCTGACATGGCTGCCACCTCATCGCCCCTTGGACCAATAGTCTACCGCCACGTCACCGATGACGTCAGCTGACGTCACCTCACCTTGACCCACCAATGACGTCATGCTGACGTCATCACTAAAAAGCGCCAAAATGGTAAAAAAGTCCATATTTACCCAAAAAACGTGTTTTTCCTACTTTTCACTCCTGTCGCTATTGTTTCTCTCTGCATGACCGTTTACGTTCGAATTTCGCCAACCTGCTGAGTTAACCGGGCGACCTCCTCAGCAGCAACCGTGCACACCTGCGCGACCTCTGTTCGTCAATTAACAGGTATTTACCATTGTTCTGCCCTCCATACGACTGTTATTGAAATTTAAGTTGCTCAGAAGGCTAAAGACACCTTAAAAACTATATTTGCACCGCCCATTTCCCTCTGCACGTCCACCATTGTAACTGTGAAGCAAGCACCAGTGATTTCCTCTGTAATTCCTGAAGCAACACGGCACTTAATACTGTATTTCGCTCAAAAATTCCTGCATTTAGTTGGTAAATCAATTCACCCGCTAAAGGGGACAGTCGACCTTAGAGAAGCTTGCTCCTAAAAACAAACAGTATTTCAATTGCTGTTGTGTAAATTCCCTCTGGTATCTAAATACAAACTGTTTTTACAGAGAATCACCTCTATTCTGTGTTGCTTCCATTTTTAACTATTCACCTACAATTGTTGCACTTTGAAGAACTATGGAGACTCCTATTGCTCTAAATATCAAGCCCCTCAATGCTCCTCACCAGGAATTAGCATGGAAAGCCCTGGGAGACATGGATTACCAAATGCTGGACTGGTTCCCTATGGGAACCAAATACAATATCCAGATGATGAATGAGTTAAAAGCCCAGCACCTGAGTGGGGCAGACATCTTGGGAATTTGGGACTCAAATTTGCCCATCTACAACCTTCCCCAAGTAAATCCTATGCCAGAACTGATCTACAGCTGCCAGGAATGCTATGACCCAAACCAAAGAGCTGTCATCAGCCCCACAGGCTCAATCCTGTTCCAGATTACCCCAGAGAGTATAAATGGAATGCTGCACTTCCAAACTGCCAAGCAATTGACCCCCCTATTATGCAGAATTTGATAAACAAAGGGACCAAGCTGTCAAATGACCAAATCATTAAATCAATCAGTTGTTTGTAAGACCAGGCTCTGAATCAGTCAGAACCCCTCCTATTGGGTATCACTACTTGAATGAATTGGGCAGGATGTTAGTGGATTTAATCAGTTATGTCCTAGGATTCAGGGGGATGGAGGATGTGGATGATAGCCTAATGGCAATGCTGTCTATATTCTCTCCTGGTAACCCCAGCTGTACATTATGACTATGCAACCTACATTGCAGATAAAATCCATGAGCAGTTTATGAACTTGAAGAGGGAAAGACTATTCAGGTATACTTCATATATATACCATCTATTCTTGTTCTATCAGCCAGCCACCTTCTCTTTTCCTTTGAAGCCACTCAATGCCCAGGAAATCCAAGGTCAGTTGTGTTCTGGACTTCTGTTTTTCATCATACCTCTGTATCACCTTACACATACACTGAGTTCATTGACTTATTCATTTATCCAGTCATGACAGTATTGCATGGTACTCCTCCTCCTAGACTAACTGATGACATGAGGAGAATTCTCCATTTGAATAAGTCCTACAGCATTGGTAATTGGTACTTCTACCAAAACCACACAGTCATCAGGATATATGGCTGTGAGTTGAACCCATTTTAGGTTGCCAAGGTATGTCCCCATGAGGCTTTTTGCCTTGGAATATTTCAGACAGTTTGGGAACTCAGACTACCTCATTTTCAGAGCAACAACAAGAAGTCACAGTTAAAGGTAAGGAGCCAGCTGGGTCCTTTCCTATATAACAGAAAAGAAGAGGGATGGAAAGAGGCAAACACTATCCTGGAAGGCCTCAGACTGCAAACCAGCTTTGAATGGATACCCTATGACCCCAATCATGCTATCTCCCTCAGGAGGATTAGATACAAATTGGGTAGCTATGCACACAAGAGACAACCCGAGATTGAACAGTATGCCAATGCATCAAATTGGGAAGAGGGTACCCTAGAGGAGGAAATTACTAATGAAGAGTTACTTGAGAGAGAGGCTAGAAATATGCAAAAGGAAGCTGACTTGGAAACTTGTGGACAGGTGCCCCTCTCCTACAAAAAGCAACTTGGAGCAGCTGCTACATCATCAACAGCACAGCAGCAAACTGCCGAGAAAGCACCACAGACAGCAAGCAAAGATAAAGGGAAGCAGGTGGAACAGCCACCTCCATTGACAGAAGAACAAGTGGATACATTGCTACAGCAGCAAGAAGAGATGGAGCAGCAGGAACTCGGGCAGCAACAAGAAGAGGAACAGTTTAGTGAACAGCAGCCCTTGCAGCAAGAAAAAGTGATTGATGCTCCAAGCTCCACTGAGCAACAGGCTCAGACAATAGTGCCTCCTAGGGCAGAAACTACTGTTGATACCTCGGTCCTCCAAACCCCACAAAAGGAGGACTTAACCAGGAAAAGGGATAGAGAGACTCCCCTGACTTCATCCATCAATCGGGGAGAGAAAAGACAAAGACTAAATGACTTCAAGAGGATGACATAGCAGTGAGGCAAGCAATGGGCATGGGCCCACCCAGTGGAGAAGTTTCAGCCAGTTCATTTCAGCATGAACATGATAGAGCTATAGGAGGAGAGGTCAGCTCCTCCAGCCAGCACAGAGAAGGACAGTCAAGCATCAAACAGCAATTTATTGACATTAAGAGGAGAGTGATCCTATTAAAGTACAGCTGTACAATCATTTGCTGAACCTGGCTCCTACCAATCAGCAAAGACTCATGTCTGCCTTTGATGTAAGTGAAGGCAAGATGATCATGAGTCACTTCATGCCCACAACGCTGCATCCTCAATCTACCTCGGATTACCTAAGAACCAACATGGAGGTTCTGGCCAAAGACATACACCCTATGGATAAGATTGAATTACATAAACAAACTGGTGAAATGGTGTATGCCTCCTTGGCAGATGAAACATTGGAGAACTACAAATTGAAGAGCAGCCTTGATAACACAGCCTCTCAGCTGGAATTGGAGAGAGCATCATCACAAGCCAAGGACAACAGGATCAAGTCCTTGGAAGAGGTAATTATAGAAATAGGACATGATCCTAAAGATGTTAAGGGTCCAAGAACTCTTGAAGCTAAGGGATGCAGACATGGCGGCCTTAAGAAAGAAAATCAAGCTCCCAGCTACCATCCATCCTCAAACAGACGAGGTTGCCCAGCAAAGGCAGGAAAAGGATGCTACAGACCTACTGATATCCCTGTACAAGGAGCTGGTTCGGACTCAAGACCAGCTAGGACAATCAGAAGCTGCAAAGGCAGCACTACAAACAGCAATGAAGCAAAGAGAAGAGGGCCAACCCTCCCAGCCTCCTCCTGTGATAATCAATCTTGAGGAAGTCCTCCAACAACTACTCCTCCTCCTCAGCAAACGGGAACTACAGCACCATCTACAGCAACAACTACACCAACAACAGACAGACTCCTAGTCTGGATATGCAGAAGCTGCAAGCTGAGATCCAAGTTCTTGAATCTCAAATGAAAGAGCTTGATGAAGTCAAAAATCTTTGGCCAAGGTGAATGAAAAATTTGACAAAAGCAAGCAGAATGAGGCAGCAAAGGAAAGAGAGATAAAAGCTCTAAAAAAGAGAATAGCTGAACTAGAAAAGAGCTTGCACTAGAAAAAGTAACAGCAGAATTGAAAGCAGTCCTCTGGGGCAACATTGGTCGATCCATCACCAATCAGTGGCAGTATATTGAGACTATGGATGAGCAAATAGTACTCATCCAAGGCAAACAAGGAATACACAGAGCAAGAGCAAGCCTTGGCCACATGCCAGATGCTGCAGCAGCAGAATGATCAATGTTTTAAATAACAAAACTAGCTCTCAACTAGCTACCATGGGAATTACTAACAGGACTGAAACAATCTCAGTAGTTAAAAGAGTCCTGACACTAAGAAGCCTAGTTGGAACGCTGGAGAGGAGAACACAGGATATGCAGACCGAGATCAACAAATTCCTGGACAGATTTGTGGCATTACAAAACAGAGGCCTCCCCAGCATTTTAAGCAGTGTAGGAAGACTGCTCACCTAGAAAATTACATCAAAAGGGTTGATGCCCATGCAGTAGCACAAATTGCAAAACAGCCCAGTACCTCAGCAGAAACAGGGCCAGCATCAGGGCAGAATTTGTATGATAGGGTGGATAACCTGTTTTTTATTATGAATGAAATTGATCACCTGTTTGATACACCACCAAATTTCTTTAAGTATACAGAGCAGATGAGACTATGGGGGCAATCATAAGACACCAATTGCCCACACAGGAAGTATGGAGGAATTTGACACAGATAATTTTATCAGGCCAGAACCTGTAGCGTAATTTTTCTCCAGTTTATGAGCAGTCATGCACAGGCAGAATTTTGATGAATAAAATCTACAAGGAAGAGGCAGATGCTGAGCCAACTCAGCAGAGCTATTTACTCACCACAGCAGCAGTCACAATCACAGGTGACAACCCAAAATACAGCGTACAAGCCATAAAGTCGGGTTCTCCAGCATTTAATCAAAGTATCTCAACCGACTCAGCAGATCCCAAAGGCCAAAATATCTTCTGACAGAACATTAAGACGCCTTTATTTTGTATTCAATGCTGTAATAAATTTCTGATAATAATATCTCAAAGTTGGTGAGAATATTAAGTCTGAGATAACTCAGACTCAGATATTTTTGTAAAAATCGCAAGTATATATTCACCCCTGGCAGAAGCTCAGGGGGTTGTTGTTATTTTCTTTTGGAAGTCTCACTTGCTGTAAAATTCTCAGAGAAGTAATACAAAGGGAGAATGGAAATTTCGAAGCTTGGTGTATTTGATGCGTTGTGATGAATGGTGAATGTTGCAGGATTCCAGAGTGTTTCATAAAACAATAAGTTTTCTTAAATCTCTGTGTTACATGTTTTCGAGTCTTTTGTTCTCTTTTATTGTTTAAATGTTTTACACTTAATAGCAAAGTAGAAGAATAGTTCCAGGATTTAATCACTGATTACCCTGAACTCAATCTGAGCTATTATCCATGTTTTCTTCAGATACAGTGAATGAAGTGTAATTCTTAATTGCTGCACTTTAAAACTATATCTTTTACAGTGATAGACATCCCCAGGGATTCAAGTTTTGCTCCTGAGGCATCTATCTGTTTCTCATACCTAGTTTGGTGGAAATACTCGAATACTTTAGTGAAAATTCTTAATTGCTTTCACTGGTTTTTTCACCTGTTCGTGTTATAAATCAAAAGTTTGTTCTATGAAGTATCCAAATGGCCCTGTAAGTTTCACCAGTTCACCTCAAGGTTTCTAGACACCTATACAGCCATAGACTCCATTGCCCAATGATATTTGACTCTTTGAAAATTACATCATAAGACCTAAAGGAACTCTTCAACCAAAACATAAACAAAACCTGTGCATAATAGCTAGCCTAAAACCCTATCATAAACAGTTACAAATCATAAAGAGAGAGCCCTCTCTGATCACAGTTTGGCTAGAAACAGTGATCCAAAGATTGGTTAGTGGTTACCCCGGCCGTATTCCCTTGGGAGTCATAGGGAACAACCTGGGTGTTAACATAATTGGCGACTCCACTGGGGAACTTCTTAAAGATTTTTCAATTACTATTTATCCAAAGCTACCATCAAGCCTGAACTAGCCAAGAGGCCTTAGGACTGTTTCTGTGCCCAGGAACAGCTTTAGGGAAGAGCTGATTAGGGAATCTTCATCCTAGCTTTGAAACATATATAGCCATTCAAAAATTTTCATCCAGTCCTTGCATATATAAACTTCTTGTACAAATTCAAAAGAATATTTAGAAGCTGGCTCCCAAAAGAAACCCAAGGCACACTAGGGCAAACCCTGACCCTAATCAACCTATCATTGTTGATAATCCAAATATCATTCAAAGAACATTAGGAGACAGCAAAAGCAGGAGAAGCCTGCGATTCAGATATAATTTCAGACAGCTCCTCTTCCCACACCCTGCAAAGTTCTGTTCCGGTCCACCCTAGTTCCCTAGTTCATCATCAACACTCAAAGCCCTCCTCTCCCATCTTCACCATCTGCACATACTCTTTCAACCAGTTCCCCGCTTGTTACCCATACCATTAACCCTGTCACACCTATAATCCCTGTTGTCCATTTTCCTGTCAACCCCATAATCCCATAAACATGGCTAACAGGTATGCACCTCTGCAGATACCAGCTAATGCTCCAGCTCACCCCAAGATTACCAAACCAAAATCTCATTTTTTGACTCCATGGCCCTTTGACAGCTGTCCAGCATGCTAAGAAGATGCAAGACCACTTTGAGACCTATGAAATAGATGATGACAGTGTCAGGATGAGAATTTTTGTTCAAAGCTTAACTGGGGATGTCAGAACTTGGTTTAGATCCCTGAATGCAAATTCATTGCAACCCCTGAGGTCCTGTACAAGAGTTTACCAACAGATGGGAGAAAAAGAAAGATCCTTACACATACTCGGTGAATATAACACTATTAAAAGAGGTCCCAAGAAACAGTTTTGGAATATTGTGCTAGGTTTAACAATGTATATAATGCTATCCCCCAGAACTTAAGGCCCCTCCTGATTTGGCCCTGTATAACTTCCCTGACGGTTTTGACTCTGATATGGCCTATCAGCTGAAAGAAAGAGATCCCCCAACCCTTGCAGAAGCTCAAAGAGTTGCAGTCACTGTAGAGGCCAACCTAATTGCCAAGAGAAACAGGGCAAAGCTGGAAAAGAAGGCTGGCTTCAGAGAAGAGCCCTCAGGTTTTGATCAAAAGTTGGATGCAATACTAAACAGCATGAAGAGATGGGTGAAAGAGTGGAATCAGTTGAAAGAAAATCATCATGGGAGACATCACAAAGCAACCCTCCTAGAAACCCAAATTTTAGGAGAACTCAGAACCCAAACATAGGAAAAACAAGTGCTGACCAAGATATCAGACCCCCTTTTCAAGAAAACTATGCAGAAACCTCCACAGCCAATCAGCTCAATGAAGATCCGAAATTAACTTAATGGGTCTGGATGGTAAAAGCCATGTATTCTTAACACAAGAAGACCATGAGGAGGATGAAAGCAAAACATTCCAAACTAAATCAGGAGAATCCTTTGACTTTAAACAAGGATATGATACTGCTGTCTATGAAGTCCATAAACAATACAAACTAAGGAGTAGGACTGTAAATGTAAATCAGCCTGAAAAGGTAAAGGAGAAACAACAGTCCAAAGAAACCATGGTCACTGAACCTAATGACAACACAAACGTGCCTACAAAAGAAGTAGTGGTTGAGGAGGTTACTGAACTACTGTCCCACTACAACAGCCCATGGCAACCTCGTCCTCCCACCCAAATCGAACATTACCCCTCAAGACATGAGTATGAGGGGCAGGTTTCAAAATCAAGATGAAATCCAACAAGAAGATTTAGTGAACAAAGAAAAGACTGCTATCCGTGACTCTAAAATCCAAGTTGACAAACCTTTTGACCTAGGTACAGAGATTGGCAAGTTAAAGATAGCAATCCCCTCTCAGAGCTAGCCAAGCATGACATATATAAGCAACAGATAAAGAAATCTTCTACACTCACCAATAGCAAAGATGATGTAAATGTGCTAGATGACACTCCAGAATTACTGTTTGGCCCAGAGGTAGATGGAAAAACAGAGTCACAGGGGTTTTACCTTTTTATGTCAGCCTGCATGTTCATGATAAAATACTGCATAATGCAATGTTCGACTCAGGCGCCTCTCACAACCTTATGCCAAAAGCAGTCATGGAAAGATTGAACTTGGATATAACAAGACCATACAAAGACCTGTTTTCTTTGATTCTAGCCAAGTCAAATGTTTAGGCCTAATAAAAGATTTATGTGTGTCCTGGTTCAATATCCCAACAAGACATTCTAATGGATGTTGTAGTTGCTGATATCCCACCCAAATATGGGATGCTGTTATCAAGATCATGGGGAGCCAAGCTCCAAGGATCCCTGCAATTAGACATGTCATATGCAACTATCTCTGTCTTTGGGCAACCAAAAAGACTTTATAGGGAAACACTCATGAAGTATATGGTCAGCAGTGAAGAAAAGCCTCAAATTTTCCAATATATGCTGTCCATTCGGACATAGACTCCTTCATCCTCTTCAATGACAGCACAAGCCTCTCAAACAATGACATTAGGACCGAAACACTCATACAAGAACAAAACATTGATCAGACAAGTAGCACCTGCCAAACATCAATCAGCCCAACAATACACATTAACCCTCCTCTAGTTGTTAAAGATTGTCAAACAAGTGATAAAGCTGTCCTAGAAAACAAATGGGGAAGAAACCCCAACTCCTGCTCACATTGCCATCTCATGAACAGAATTTTAAATCTTCTGTTCAGCAAGATATCCTGTGGGTCCTAGAATTTGATGGCTCAGTCAACAAGTTAGGGGCAGGAGCTGGAGTGTGGATATATAACAAAGAGAAAGGCTATGCAGAAGGCAGGGCTTACAGATTGAATTTTAGGTGCACTAACAACATGGCAGAATATGAAGCTCTCTTGCTGGGCCTAAAGCTAGCAAAATCACTACAAGCTCCTAAACTCTCCATCATGGGAGACTCTGATCTAGTAATTCAAAAGTGAAAGGAACATTTTGTCACCAATGACAAAAGATTGAGGTCCTACAGATCTGCTGTAATTGAAATATTAGAAACCTTCTCTGAGTTTGTTATCACAAAAATTTCAAGGGGCCACAATCTCCATGCACACAGCTTGGCAACGTTTGCCAGCACCTTCAAATTCCCATTAGAACCCAATATTGTTTCACAGCCGAGGTCAAATACAGACCCTCTATTCCAAACAATGTCAAAGAATGGCAAGTATTTGAGGATGACATGCAAATAAACAATTTTTGACCTTGCAACAAGAGTTCACAGGATTAAATATTGATATTGATGGAGCAAGTCAATCACAAATACTTGAGTCAGCATGTCAATCACAATTATGAAGCAAGTTCACAATACAGTTTCAACAGTCTGCTCACCCAATGTCACCTAGAACAGCAAAACAATTACTGAGTCCAACCATTTTCGACAATGAAAACATTCAGCAAATTCACCAAATTGACTGTGAAGAGATGAGCAACGCTGAAGATGAAATCATACAACTCAAAGACAATTTCCTTCCAGCAGGCCTTACCCCACTAGAGGACATTTTTGACTCAAATGATGTCCCCAGGAAACCAAAGATGCAGCCATTAGATGCAGCAATTGAAGAATGCAACATTGGTACCACTGACAAGCCTAAAATAAAAAAACTATCTGCTGCTTTGCCCCCTGATCAAAAACCCAAATATATTGATCTCTTTAAAGAGTTTCAAGATGTTTTGCTTGGGGTTATGAGGATCTAAAGTCCTATGATACCTCTGTTATCCAGCATACCATTCCCCTCAAGCCTAATCAAAAACCATTCAAACAGAAATTGAGAAGAATCAATCCTGTGCTCCTTCCTTCCATTGAAAAAGAATTACAGAAAATGTTCAAAGCTGGTATCATAGCACCAATCAGGTTCTCTGAGTGGATTTCAAATTTGGTCCCTACAAGAAAGAAAACTGGTGAGATTAGACTTTGTGTAGACTTAAGGAATTTGAATCAAGTATCACTCAAAGATAACTACCCTTTACCCAAAATGGATCACATTCTTCAAAGAGTAGTAGGGGCTTCAAGGATATCATTGCTTGATGGATTCTCAGGTTTCAATCAAATCCTTGTACACCCTGATGATCAAGACAAAACTGCATTTACAACCCCATGGGGAACTTTCAAGTATGTGAAAATGCCCTTTGGATTGAAAACGCAGGGGCAACATTTCAGAGAGCAATGGACATTGCTTTTGCAAAAGAGATTCATGACTTCTTGGTCATTTACTTAGATGATCTACACCCTTTTCAAAATCTGACCAAGAACACTTGAAACATTTGAGACAGATTTTCATAACATGCAGGAAATATGGTATTTCCTTAAACCCCAAGAAGTCATTATTTGGCTTGGAGAAGGGAAACTTCTAGGACACATTATTTCAAAAGATGGCATAAGAATTGATCCAGATAGGATACAAGCTATCCTACAAATGCCTCATCCCAGGAATGTCAAGGAGTTGCAAGGATTCTTAGGGAAAATCAACTTTTTAAGAAGGTTTATCCCTAATTTAGCAGAATTAATCAGATTACTAAACAATATGCTAAAGAAAGATTCAAAGGTCAAATGGACTGTTGAAGCAAAACAAGCCTTTGAAAGTATAAAATTGGCCTTGACTCAAACCCCAGTGTTAACCAATCCTCAGTTTGACAGAGACTTTATCATTTTCCTTTGCCTCCCAACATACTATTGCTGCTGTTTTATTACAGAAAGATGACCAAGGGAATGAGAAGCCTATTGCCTTTCAGCAGAGCTCTTAGAGATGCCCCCTAAAGTACCAAATAATGGAAAAACAAGCCTATGCTTTGATCAAAGCTATTAAAGACTTTAGGATTTACATCCTTTACTCCCATGTTGTGGCTTATGTACCAAGTCCTATTGTCAAAGACATTCTCACCCAAAACTTAGAGGGCAGGAGAGGAAAATGGATTGCCAATATACTAGAATTTGACATTGAAATAAAACCCACAAAGCTGATAAAAGGGCAAGGTTTGGCCAAATTAATGACAGAAGCAAATTTCCAAGCCTTAGATATCAACCACTGGACAGTGAAACAGAGCTGGCGACTCCAAAGATCAATGTAGCCTTTGAACAATCTCCTTGGTACTCTGATATCTGTTATGTGTTACAAAACCTGTGTGCTCCCCCAGGACTGTCCAGAACTAAGTGTAGGTTCCTAAAAATGAAAACATCTAGATTTTGTGTGATGGATGGAAATTTACTTTGGAAAAACCATGAAGGTATATTGCTGCACTGTCTAATAGAGAATGAAACTAACAATATCATGCAAGATTTCCATGCTGGAGACTGTGGTGGACATTTGTACTGGAAGTCCACTGTGGACAAGATATTGAGGGCTGGTTATTACTGGCCCACTATGTTCTCTGATGTTAAGAAATTTACAGCCTCATGCCACAAATGCCAACTGTTTGAAGGCAAAAGACAGTTGCTGCCACTTCCTTTGAAGCCCATTGCAACAGAGAGACCTTTCAACAATGGGGCTTGGATTTCATTGGGGAAATTCATCCCTCATCTTCAGGGCAACACAGATGGATTTTAACAGCAACAGACTACTTCACCAAGTGGATTGAAGCTGCCCCATGCAGACAAGCAAATGATTCAGTAATCATTCAGTTTTTGGAAAACAATATACTGGCTAGATTTGGCTGCCCGGACAAGATAATAACAGACAATGCTGCTGCCTTCAGATCCAAGAAAATGGTGAACTTCTGCCATAAATTTCACATTACTTTGGGCCATTCTACAGCTTACTATCCTCAAGGAAATGGCCTTGCTGAATCATCAAACAAAAGTTTAATAAATATCATAAAGAAAGTGCTGGAAGAGAACAAAAAGAACTGGCATAAGAAACTAGTAAATGCTTTATGGGCAGACAGACTAACAACTAAAAGATCAATTGGGACCAGCCCATATGAGTTAGTCTATGGATTAGAGGCCAGATTTCCTTCATCACTAGGAGTGCCGGTTATGAAACTTCTGCAAGAAAGCCAAGCAGAGCCAAATGACATGCAAAGAAGGATTAATCAGATAATTGTTTACAGCAAACAGAGAACAAGTTTTCAGCAGAGTGCAGATACTACAAGAGAAACTGAAAAAGGCCTTTGATAGAAGAAACAAAGCAGAAGATTTCAATGTGGGGACAAAGTTTTAAAGTGGGATGCAAGAAGAGAAGAGAAAGGGAAACATGGAAAGTTTGACTCTTTATGGAAAGGACCATTTGCTGTCCAAGCAGTACAAGGTAACAACACTTACTTCCTCAAAAGTCTGACTGAAACTGACTTGGATGAAGGTCCTGTCAATGGCAGGATGCTGAAGCACTACTTTGACTGTTCATTATGAGTGGAATCCAAGGATTCATTGTATATATGCAGATGTACATATTGTTTTCTGTTTTAGATTGTAAAAAAGCAGTTTTCCCAAGTGATTCACCAAGCAGTAAGAGGCAAATAGAATCAGAGGAAAAGGAAGCACACAATTTTGACACATTTTATGCAGCAGATTTCAAAGATTGGATGGGCAGTCAAAGAACAAGGCAATCTGACCTGCTGTTCTTGGTCTTTCAGAGAAAAACCATCCCCATGTGGAGCCACTGTTGGATACCTATACTAATAGGTTTCATATTTCATGATTGGCCAAAGAAAGTCCAAATATGCTCTGCTTTGGTATTACAAAGATCCCATATTTCCTAGAGAACAAGAGGTGGGTAAAGTGTTTCAAGTATTGAGACCTTATTTCAATTTTGTGGATGATTCAACAGTCTAAATGGGATCATGCCATGTTTCAATTTTGAGTTATAGAATAGAGAAAGAAGTCTGTCCAAACTGCTTAATCTTGGCAGACAAGTAGTTTAGGTAGAGAAGTAAAGGTTCCCAACAGCTTAATCTGGGACCTTGGAAGAGATAAGGGTAGAAGTAGATAGAAAAGAATAAAGAAAAAGCCAAAGAAAAGAAAAGGCAAGTAAGGGTTTGCAAGTCCAAATGCACCCTCTAAGGAGAAACAAAAATGCTAGGAAAATAGCTGGGTAGGCAGTTGTGGTTGCAGAAAGGGTATTTTCACCATTACACATATGTCAAGAGGTGTTTTGCCAAGGCAAAGATCTATCAATGGACAAAGTGGTTAATTCCATCAAATCACAGCAAGGAGCATGACTAACCTCCCTCTTCCCCTCTATTCCATTACTAACACTCCCTTTCTTTTAGCTGAGATTTATGAAGAGAGATCATGGTTTTATGGTGGTTCTAGTTCATTCAGAATCCACATTTCTTGTCTAAGATCTTTTCATTTTGATCTACTCTCAAAACCAAGTCAATTTCAGATAAACTCAGTAAATTCCCTTCATTTGCTCCCTTCATTCATATTAACCTCTAATTCTACTATATAGCTCCCCTATTTACCCCTTCCCTAATAATACTAACACTATGGTGTATAAAGCCCCAAATCTTATAAATACTCCTTCCTTGGCATTATAGCCATATGTTCTTCAAAAGGGACCAAAATGACATCTGGTCACTTTGGTGAACCTGTTCCATCCATTCCCCCTTGCTGCAAGTCAAATTGCTCCTCAAACCACCATTTGCATTGGAAAACCCTTATAAAACCTCTTCCGCCTTTAAATCCTTTGCAAAAGTTACCAAAGCCAAAAAACCCGCCTCTGGCGCATTTCCAAAGGTTAGCGCATAGTTTGTTTTTTAATAATAAACATGAAAAAACCAATGAAAAACCAATGAAAAACCAACGAAAAAACCCTCTACC